>JAWZYV010011717.1:0-451398 GCA_038373885.1 Cheiracanthium punctorium
AAAAATGCAATAAAAAAAGTTAGAATCTTTTCTGAAATAGATCCCGATTTAATAAGCGTTCGGTTGTATTATTTCTTCAAATACGATGCTACAACAAATTTAAGTATATTTTTTTATTCTATTACATGCCTCCGACAGTAGTATTGGATTAAAAAAAACTATTAAAAATGAGAAATAAAAACTGATACTTAATAAATTTGAAATAAAAACTGATTTTGTTACATATAACCTCGTTTTAAGATTTTAAGTTTTTTCTTTTCGTTATCGAACTTAAAAGACACTACAGTTAATGAAATATGTCCTATTATGGGTGGGCACCGGTCCCTGGAAATGTAGTCTGGCCGAAACTAGATGGAATTCGTGGGGCGCAGGGGCATCTCCAGTTTTCGTGACTGTAGCTGTTGATGTAAATTAATAATTAGACGCTTCTGGTTTAACACATATTTTTACTGGAAAACTTTTCTCACAGAGATTTACATGATCACAGAGGTCACCAAAAAGCTCTCTAAGCAGTGTTTGAAATTATATTAATGCGGGTCACATGGTTTATAAGGTAATGACATGTTCCAAAAATGGTACATTTATTGACTATTAAAATGCCCGGGTCTCATAGTCCTCGGTAGTCCCCATAGTAGATATGTCAACTGTTTTTTTTTTTATGAATCTATCTAGATCCCGGGACAAATCCTTTGTTTGGAAACGAAAGTTGTATATATATATATATATATATATATATATATATATCTTCTAATATCTAATATATAAAATTCTCTTGTCCCAGTGTTAGTCACCTAACTCCTCCGAAACCACACGACCAATTTTAATGAAATTTTCTATGTATATTCGTTAGGTCATAGAATAGGTTTTTAACTATGTCTCATACCCCTAAATCATAAGGGCGGTCCACCCCAAAATGTTTAGCCCCCGAGTGCTATTCATTTCAATCAGGATTTCTGTGTAGACATTAGCGTGTCGAATCACTTTTCAAATGTGTTTGCCAGATAATGTGGAGAGGGGGGGGGAGTTAATAAAATGTTGAAAGTCACACAAGGTTTGCAATTTTTGATAATGGATCGCTAAATGTGGTGCCAAAACGCGACAATTTATTATAAATATATTTCGCGTATAGTTAGAAAACGCCTGGCGTATATTGTAAAAGAGTTTTATTAGGCGATTTTAATATAGATTTCTATTCCGAAGAAGTTCTCTGTGGAACAAGAAAGGAAAACACGGTACACTCATGGATTAGGATGCCCATTCCAAACAGTATTTAAAATGTCTTTGCGGTATAGTTGGAATATGCCTACAGGAAGAACATGCCTGGAGGAAATTCTAAACAGTTTCAGGTGGCAATTTTAAGATAGATTTCGATTCCAAAGATGTGTTTTATGGTACAAGAAAGAGTTGATTCCTATTTTAACGCCCCCACTCTCGCCAACCTAAAAAATTCCCGCACTTTGGCGAGCTTTGCAGTCATGGGTCTCTGGGAGTTATCCACAAGTTTCAACGGTACTTACGTATTATCCCGGCGGTCCGGTAAGACAAGCAATTTTCCACCAAGATAAATGCCGGGCACATGAAATTGTTGATGGTTTGGAATACGATTGTACGATACGGTAATTACAGTTTCAACGCTCCCAAAAGAACCAGATGAAAACTAAAGTAAACAAACTAGCGATAAACGCACCAGTTAAGGAATCTGAAGACACTTAATTATTAAAACTACATTAATTGGCAATTCAAAATAAATAAAAATGTAACGGCATGCTTTACTTACATGTTGTTCCAAATCGCCATTTTATTTCTAAATTACGATTGCCACATTAATGCAAAAAATCGTCATGGTAACTGCATATGTTTAATGATCGCCACTTTGGCGAGAGTCGAGGCGTTAAAGTAGGAATCAACCCAAGAAAGACAAACCGGTACATTCATGGATTATGATGCACATTCGAAACAATATATAAAACGATGAAGTATATTTGTAATATACTTGGCGAAGATTGCAAAATAGTTTTAGTAGGCGATTTTAAGATAGATTTCGATTCCAAAGATGGGTTTTACGAAACAAGCAAGAAAAATACAGCACAGTCATGAATAATGATACACTTTTGAAACTTAATGGAATAAGTAAGAAAAATAGGGGCAACGTATAACTAATGATACGATTTTAATATATAGCACTATAGTGTGTATTTAAAACCTGAAAGTGTTTCAGATTTTCATCCTTTTTTCTTTCCGAACATGTACCCTGTAAGGAAAGTATTGTAATCATGAAAAAATTCGACTTCGAGATTTTGATGTATTAACACGTTTTGAGGTCTTCTGAATTCATTTATGCTATTTTTACGAGATGTTTGTTTGTATGTGTATGTGTGTGTGTGTGTGTGTGTGTGTGTTTGTGTGTATGTGAGTGAACACGATAGCTCCTAAACGGGGCATTCGATTGAGCTCAAATTGGGTATATATGTTATAAACCACCATCGTAAGACCGACATTGATTTTAATGTGTATAGAACTTATAGTTTTTCTACTGGACTACTACAAAGATTTCTTTTACATTATGGCTTAAGGGGGGGAAATTCTTGAAAGTGCTCTAGCGTTTAAATGGTACATTCGATTGAACTCATATTGGGTATATCTAATAAATAAAATTCTCATGTCACAGTGTTAGTTACCATACTCCTCCAAAACGGCTCGACCGATTTTAAAGAAATTTTATATGTATATTCGTTAGGTCTGCGAATATGATTTTGTCTGATACCCCTAAGTCACAAGGGCGGTCCACCTCAAAATTTTTAGCACCAGAGTGCTAATAAGTTCAATCAGGATTTTTGTCTAGGCATTAGCGCACCGAGTCCCTTTTCAAATGCGTTTGCCAGATAACGTGGAGAGGGGGGGGGGCATTAATAGTCGCACAAGGATTTGCAATTTTTGATAATGGATCGCTAAATGGGGAGCTAAAACGTGATAATTTATTATAAATATATTTCGAGTATAGTTAGAAAACGCCTGGCGTATATTGTAACACAGTTTTATTAGGCGATTTTAATATTGATTTCTATTCTGAAGAAGTGCTTTGTGGAACAAGAAAGGAAAACACTGTACACTCATGGATTATGATTCCCATTTGATGTCTTTGCGACATAGTTGGAATATGCCTATTGGACGAATATGCCTGGCGAAGATTGTAAAACAGTTTCAGGAGGCGATTTTAAGATAGATTTCGATTCCAAAGATGTGTTTTATGGTACAAGAAAGAGTTGATTCCTATTTTAACGCCGCCCACGCGCTATAGTGCGTATTTAAAATCTGAAAATGTTTCAGATTTTCATCCTTTTATTATTATTATTTTTGGACAAAATTTTTTATGGAATGACTATGAATAAGTCTCAAGGCCAAACTATGTTTGTTTGTGGCTTAGATTTGAGCACGCCATGTTTTTCACACGGACAATTATACGTGGCATGATCTCGAGTGGGCAAACCATGCAGTTTGTTTGTGTTAACTAAATATATTGTTCACTCTATTCCGTTAAGGGATTGATATTATTTTTTAGTAAAATTATTGTAATTAGCGATATATATATAAATAAAAAGAATAAATTACAATGAATAAAAAATATAAATGTTTGGTATTGTGTTATTTTTATATTTCAGCATTGTTCACAGCGCTCCATGCCTCTTCCACTCATATACCACATCCTCACACACTTACAATAAGTTAGTCATTTCTTTCTACTAAAATAATCCTAGGAATAATTTATATGGCAAAACAACGTTTGCCGGGTCAGCTACTATAAAATATAAAATTCTCCTGTCACAGTGTTAGTCACCTAACTCCTCCGAAACCACTCGACCAATTTTACTGAAATTTTCTATGTATATTCGTTAGGTCATAGAATAGGTTTTTAACTATGTCTCATACCCCTAAGTCATAAGGGCGGTCCACCCCAAAATGTTTAGCCCCCGAGTGCTATTAATTTCAATCAGGATTTCTGTGTAGACATTAGCGTGTCGAATCACTTTTCAAATGTGTTTGCCAGATAATGTGGAGAGGGGGGGGGGAAGTTAATAAAATGTTGAAAGTCGCACAAGGTTTGCAATTTTTGATAATGTATCGCTCAATGTGGTGTCAAAACGCGACAATTTATTATAAATATATTTCGCGTATAGTTAGAAAACGCCTGGCGTATATTGTAAAAGAGTTTTATTAGGCGATTTTAATATAGATTTCTATTCCCAAGAAGTGCTCTGTGGAACAAGATAGGAAAACACGGTACACTCATGGATTATGATGTACATTCCAAACAGTATTTAAAATGTCTTTGCGGTATCGTTGGAATATGCCTACAGGAAGAACATGCCTGGAGGAAATTTTAAACAGTTTCAGGTGGCGATTTTAAGATAGATTTCGATTCCAAAGATGTGTTTTATGGTACAAGAAAGAGTTGATTCCTATTTTAGCGCCCCCACTCTCGCAAACCTAAAAAATTCCCGTACTTTGGCGAGCTTTGCAGTCATGGGAATCTGGGAGTTATGCACAAGTTTCAACGGTACATACGTATTTTCCAGGCGGTCCTCCAAGACAAGCAATTTTTTCACCAAGATAAATGCCGGGCACATGAAATTGTTAATGGTTTGGAATACGATTGGCAATGTATTTAAAATCTATGAAAAAGTAGTTTGGCGGAAGTGACCGCCGAGTTAATACGTAAGTACCGTTTCAACGCGCCCTAAAGAACTAGATGACAAATAAAGTAAACAAACTAGCGATAAACGCACCAGTTAAGGAAGTTGAAGACCCTTAATTATTAAAACTTCATTAATTGGCAATCCAAAATAAATAAAATTGTAACGGCATGCTGTACTTACATGTTGTTCCAAATCGCCATTTTAATTCTAAATTACGATTGCCACATAAAAGCAAAAAATCGTCAGGGTAACTGCATATGTTTAATGATCGCAAACCTTGGCGAGAGTCGAGGCCTTAAAGTGGGAATCAACCCAAGAAAGATAAACCGGTGCACTCATGGATTATGATGCACATTCGAATCAAGATATAAAACGATGAAGTATAGTTGTAATATACTTGGCGTAGATTGTAAAATAGTCTTAGTAGGCAATTTTAAGATAGATTTCGATTCCAAAGATGGGTTTTACGAAACAAGAAAGAAAAATACAGCACAGTCATGAATAACGATACACTTTTGCAACTTAATGGAATAAGTAAGAAAAATAGGGACGACGTATAAATTATGATACGGTTTTAATATATAGCACTATAGTGTGCATTTAAAACCTGAAAGTGTTTCAGATTTTCATCCTTTTTTCTTTCCGAACATGTACCCTGTAAGGAAAGTATTGTAATCATGAAAAAATTCGACTTCGAGATTTTGATGTATTAACACGTTTTGAGGTCTTCTGAATTCATTTATGCTATGCAGATTTTCACCCTTTTTACTTTCCGAACATGTGGTGTGTGTGTGTGTGTGTGTGTGTGTGTGTGTGTGTGTGTGTGTGTGTGTGTGTGTGTGTGTGTGTGTGTGTGTGTGTGTGTGTGTGTGTGTGTGTGTGTGTGTGTGTGTGTGTGTGTTTGTGTGTGTGTGTGATAGCTCCTAGACGGCGCTACCTCCACAAGAGAGAGACTATGAAATTAAAGTGTAGCGGTTGCTGTCTCATAAAATATTATTTAATGTTAAAATAACTTTCAACTTGCGGTATTTTAAAAGTATTTATTTCCTTACTAAAGCAGATTAAACTTCCTAAACATTGTTGTTCTAAAAATCATATTATTATTTAATTCATCGTTGTTGCCACTCGCAATCAATCTCATACTTACAGTATTAGTTCTTCCTTCCTTATACTCTCTAGCTCCATGGTTACACATATAAATTATTTTTATTATGAGTGTTTGCAAAATTTTGTAAGAATCATTTCAAAAGGAAAACATTGTAAAAGGTACGTAAAATAATAATAGAAAATATACACGATGTACACTTAATATAATATATACGTATAAATACAATCAAAAAATAAATATTAATACATTATTACTGTTTTTCATCATAAAATAATTCAATTTGTTCTGTTTATGTGTGACCGTGAACAATGCCAAAAAGACGCAAAGAGGCTTCTTTGGGCAGGAAAACACGTAGAACTGCAGGCAAGCGAAATATAAGAGCCCAAAGGACAGAAGAACAGCAGCAGCAAGATAATACTAATGTGCGTGTGCGCATGGCTCAATTGCGTCAAGCAGAATCAGAAGATGCACGATCTGAACGAAATGAACAAAGAAGATTAGAACAAAGATAAGCACTCTATTTTATAGTTAGCAGACTCAGAGCAAATGAACAACACCGCAAACAGGTACATCGATCATTTACATCTGCTTCATTCCTGCGTCTAGCGTTCCAGTATGAATCCGATATTCAATATTATGCTCATTCAAAAGTAGTAATTGGTGCTATGGATAAGGAATGTCCGCATTGTAATGCTCTTAAATTTAAAAATGAGCCAGCCGGAAAGGTGCAGCTGCCTATAATTCAAACACCACCTGAGCCATTGAACGGTTTACTTATCGGCACTGATCTAGATTCCAACCTGTTCCTAAAGTCAATTCGAACATTCAATTCATGTTTCCAAATGACTTCGTTCGGAGTAACAGAAATAGTTAAAAATAGCGCTGTAAATGGTCAACAATTCAATTCAACATTTAAAATCAAAGGCCAAATTTATCACAAAGTGGGTTCATTGCTGCCAATGCCAAACGAACCACATAAATTTTTACAAATTTACTTTATGGGTGGTGAGGATGCACGCGTGGATACACGTTGCGGCTACAATAACCTTAATTCAGTTTTTGCAAGACGTATCGTCAGCGAGCTGGATGCTCTATTAAATGAACACAATGAATTGTTGAAATTATTCAAATCACACATGCACAAATTACAAAGTGATAATCATGCTATTGTCATCAATCCTGATAAAACACCTGCTGGAGAGCATATTCGTAGATTTAACGCACCTATTGTTGACGACGTTGCTGGAATCATGGTTGGCGATTGTACAGCTACACGAGAAATTGTGATTCGTAGAAGAAGTAATAATCTCCAGTTCATTGCTGATACACACCGTTCATATGACGCTCTCCAATATCCACTAATATTCTGGAAGGGACAAGACGGGTATTGCATAAATATTAAACAACGAGATCCCACAACAGGTACTATATTCATTATGAACTTGATCATTACTCATTTACCAAAAACTTAATTTATTAATCGTAATTCATTAAACTTCACTATTGTTAATTATTAATTAGTATTTGTTTTTATTCATATATATCATTACAGGAGCCGAAACAAGCAAGAACGTTAGTTCGAAGGATTTTTATGCTTATCGGTTGATGATTAGACCCGGTCAGGATAACGTCATTCTACGATGTCGTGAGCTTTGTCAACAATTCATGGTCGACATGTACGTGAAGATAGAGAGCGAACGATTACGGTACTTCCGATATAATCAGCAAAAGCTGCGTGCGGAAGAATACATTCACTTGCGAGATGCTATTGCCAACAACGCCGAGCAACGGTAGCTCTGTCATTCTACCATCATCGTATATAGGCAGTCCACGTCATATGCAAGAATTCATACAGGATGCTCTGACTTTCGTGCGCGAATATGGACGACCATGTTTATTTATTACGTTCACGTGTAATCCAAAATGGCCGGTGATAACATCTTTGTTTTTGCCTGGACAAAGTGCAATACATCGTCATGACATTACAGCACGTGTGTTCAGACAAAAATTAAAGTCTTTAATAAGTTTCATTATAAAATTACATTTATTCGGTCCCAAACGTTGCTTTATGTATTCGGTTGAGTGGCAAAAGAGGGGATTACCTCAGGCACACATTTTGGTTTGGTTAATCGATAAAATCCGTCCTGAAGAAATCGATAGTATAATTTCTGCGGAAATTCTAGATCCGTATACTGATCAATTGCTGTTTGATATTCTTACAGCAAACATGATTCATGGCCCATGCGGTGACCTGAATCGTTCATCGCCTTGCATGGGAGATGGAAAATGCACCAAAAGTTTCCCTAAAAAGTTCACTAACGATACGATCACAAATGTTAACGGATATCCAATATATCGTCGAAGGAGTCCCGATAATGGCGGACAATCATTTACTAAAAATATCAACAACATAGATATTGACATTGACAATCATTGGGTGGTGCCATATTCGCCTCTGTTGAGCAAAACATACGACGCTCATATTAACGTTGAGTTCTGCAGTTCCGTGAAGAGCATGAAATACATTTGTAAGTATGTACATAAAGGCAGTGATATGGCTGTATTTTGAGTTGAAAATACCAATAACAATGCTCCTCCAGTGAATAAAAATGATGAAATAACTCTCTATCAAACGGGCCGATACATCAGCTTCAATGAAGCTGTTTGGCGTATGTTTGGTTTCCCAATTCATGAACGGGATCCAGCAGTTATTCATTTAGCCGTCCATCTTGAGAACGGCCAGCGCGTATATTTTACGAACGAGACAGCGATTGATCATCTATAAATCCACCAAAAACTACACTCACCGAATTTTTTGAATTGTGTAATCGTGCGGATGCTTTTGGTGCCTTTGCACGGACATTACTCTATTCAGAAGTACCAAGTTTTTTCACATAGGCTCAAACAAAAAAATGGATGCCTCGCAAGCAAGGTACACCGATTGATGCATGTCCCGGTTTATATAAATCAAACACCTTGGGACGAGTATTTGCAGTAAATCCAAAGCAGACTGAGTGCTTTTATCTTCGACTGTTGTTGGTTAATGTTACCGGCCCATTGTCATTTCAAGATATACGTAAAGTGAATGGACAACAATATCAAACGTATAAAGAAGCATGCCTTGCACTAGGCTTGCTGGAAGATGACAACCAGTGGGAATGTATGCTTGCTGAAGCAGCATTGAACTGTACGGCAAAACAAATTCGTCTACTGTTGGCTATAGATTTGACAGCATGTTTCCCGGCTCGAGCTGAGACATTGTGGGATAGTCATAAAGATTCAATGAGTGATGATATTTTGCATGAACATTGTACACGGTGCAACGATTTAACAATACCATTCAGCGACTCTATGTACAATGAAGCATTGATTGCTATTGAAGATCTGTGCATTATCATTGCCAACTTACCACTCAGTCATTTCGGCATGCGTTCGCCAAATCGTAGTGTATCTGATTTAATAAATAATGAAATGAATCGAGAACTACAATACAATACTGCAGAAATGGCAGCGATTGTTACTCGCAATATCCCACTAATGAATGAGGAACAAAGAAGCATTTACGATCGCATTATGCTCGCAGTTTCGGCAGGGCAAGGTGGATTCTTTTTTTTTGGATGCACCAGGTGGAACTGGCAAAACATTCCTTATTTCGCTAATCCATACCGAAATACGATCGAATAATGGCATCGCATTGGCCGTTGCATCGTCTGGTATTGCGGCAACTTTATTGGATGGAGGCAGAACAGCTCATTCAGTATTTAAGCTACCACTAAATATTCAAAATAACCCAGATGCAGTGTGCAACATAAAAAAACAATCGCCCATGGCCACAGTGCTGAAACAGTGTAAAATTATCATCTGGGATGAATGCACTATGGCACACAAACATTCGCTTGAGGCGTTGAACAGGACAATGAAAGATCTTAAAAACAAGGACAAACTATTTGGCGGCACTCTGGTACTCCTTTCAGGAGATTTTAGACAAACACTTCCCGTCATCCCACGTTCAACGTATGCTGATGAAATCAACGCCTGCTTAAAATCATCGCCACTGTGGCGTAATGTTGAAAAATTACAACTGAAAGTAAATATGCGCGTTCAAATACTTCGAGATCTATCCGCTGAGGCATTCTCAAAACAGCTGTTAAATATCGGCGATGGAAAAGTTACTGTAGATGAAACTGGATGCATAAAATTACCGGCCGATTTCTGCACAATTACTGATTCGCAAGATGCTCTCATTGATCAGATATTTCCCGATGTACATACACAATATATTAATCATGAGTGGCTGGCAGAAAGAGCAATATTAGCAGCAAAAAATGTATACGTCAACGAACTGAATCTTAAAATACAACATTTATTGCCAGGGGAGTTAGTGTCATACAAATCTATTGATACAGTTTGCGATGCCACCGAAGGTGTGAATTATCCAGCAGAGTTTTTAAACTCATTAGATTTAACAGGCATGCCGCCGCATAACTTACAACTGAAGGTTGGATCTCCGGTTATTTTGCTTCGTAATTTGAACCCACCACGGCTGTGTAACGGCACGCGATTAGTTAATAAAAAACTAATGAAAAATGTTGTCGAAGCCGTCATTTTAAATGGCAAATTTCGAGGTGAAAATATATTACTACCACGGATCCCTATTATACCCACGGATGTGCCAATTCAATTTAAACGTCTTCAATTTCCAATAAGATGTGCATTTGCAATGACTATCAATAAGTCTCAAGGCCAAACTATGTCTGTTTGTGGCTTAGATTTGAGCACACCATGTTTTTCACACGGACAATTATACGTGGCATGCTCTCGAGTGGGCAAACCGTCCAGTTTGTTTGTGCTAGCTAAAGGTTGGGTAACAAAAATATTGTACACTCTATTCCGTTAAGAGATTGATTTTATTTTTTTTTGTAAAATTATTGTAATTAGCGATATATATAAATTTAAAGAATACATTACAATGAATTAAAAATACAAATGTTTGGTATTGTGTTATTTTTATATTCCAGCATCGTTCACAGAGCTCCGTGCCTCTTCCACTCATATACCACATCCTCACAAACTTAAATGAGTTAGTCATTTCTTTCTACTAAAATAATCCTAGGAATAATTTATATCGCAAAACAACGTTTGCCGGGTCAGCTAGTATATATATATATATATATATAGATATATACATATATATATATATATATATATATATATATATATATATATATATATATAATGTGTATACATATATATATACGCCATCAAATTTTATTTCAAAAAATTACATTATTAACTGAAAAAAATGTGTAAATTATAAGGAAAGATCAAATGTGTGTGACATGAACTATTTTATTTTCCTGATTATTGGAACAAAAGACTAAATTCCCTGATGCGAAAAAAGGGTGAAATACAAAGAGACAGCACGAGATTCTGGAATAACATAATCACCGACCTGTCAAATTCCTCGATGTGGTAGGCTGATTCCTACAAGACAACTCTAAACTTGTTGTGCTATCTCTTGAAGTGTGGTTTCATCTAATAAATGTTATTTTCCTTGTGTTTGAAAATGTACAATGTAATGATTAAAGCTGTTCTTATTGATACGGAATTTTCTTTGTGTGTGAAATCATCTAAATCGCGTATTTGCATATCAGTTTAATATACAGGGTGGTTATAATTAAACTACTCCTATGAAAGTGCCCTATAGATAAAACAGGCGAACGGAATGTAACCAAAATTGGTATACTGGCTATACATAATATGCTCTCAAAAATTTTCGAAAAAAAAAAGTTCAAAATGGGCAGTAAGTTCAGTAGGGGGCGTTTTGCGTGAAAAATGGCAAGTTTAATGATGGAAATTGCTAATTGATAATATACAAACAATTTTAAAATTTATTCAATAGTTTTGGGGCATTTATTCGCTAATTTGGGTGATATTTGAGCTGATTTCACCACACAAAGTGCCATCTAGTGGATATTTTTTTAACTAAACGTTCTGAAAAATTCCCTTGAGAGCATCTCGTGTACAGTCCATATGCCAAATTTGGTAGCAATGTGCTCGCCGTTTACAGTTGCAGAATGCTGTTTATATCACAGTAAAAAAATTCAGAAACGTTACATACTTATGGCAGAAAGGTTTCCGAAAGTATAGCGTAACCTACCGATGCTCTACTCGAACTCACGATTTCGGAAACATAACCCACATTTCGGGGTAAAGTATTTAAGGGGAAAAAAAATCTTTATTTGGGACTTCGTGCGCATGCGCCAAAAGCCAAGAAACAGAGGGAAAAGAGCATCTTCCCTAATAGCACAGATGGTCACAATAGTCGCTGTGACGTCACAGAGGGTCACAATTGTCACAAGACTGTCGCATTGTAACTTGCAGGGCCCGATTATGACCAACAGGGGACTCGGGCATTGATGAATTTGGGGGGTCCCCATCTATAAAATTTGTTTTCTTTTTCATAAAATTTTGACATATAAAAGAATATTTCAGAACAACATTTGAAACTGGGGGCCCTGGGCAAAGTCCCAATTTGCCCATGCGATAATAAGGGCCTGGTAACTTGTGAATGATGTAACTCCACTGTGTAGTAACTGTGAAGTTTATTTGTGACCAGTCACCACGTGACGTCGCCGGAAGAATACTTAAATAAAACGGATGAATACTTAAATAAAACAGCATATTATCTCCTGAAAATAATTTATATGTGGAAAAAAAAGATTTAAGATTTTTAATTTATATTTATGAATACTTAAATAAAACAGCACATTATCTCCTGAAAATAATTTATGTGAAAAAAAAAGATTTAAGATTTTTAATTTATATTTATTAATTATGGTATTTTCCCTCCATTTATAAAATCCCCCCCCCCAAAAAAAAGGCCATACCACAAATAACTTTCGCAGCAGTCAGTTTACTTTTAAAGCAAAATACGGCAAAAAAATCCCAGCGTCGAGGCAGCGTGCTCTCCTCCGAATGCGAACGTCACGGGTTCGATTCTGGTCGCTAGTCCTGACCGTTCCTTCCGTTAGAGTTTGGTGCAGCCATCTAGTGTAAGATACTCGAAAAGCTTCATCTAGTGCACGTTACTTTTTCTGAAAACTCAGAAAGGTTACTCGTTAATTCGGAAACCTTTGTGAAATACTCGGAAAGTTTACTCAATATTTTTCCGAAATATGCAGAAAGGTCTCTAAATACTTACCCGCATGGTTCGGAAATGTTTCTGCAATTTTAAACTACAAGATCTGCCCCATTTTTGGGGGTAACGTTTCCGAATTTTTTTTTACCGTTTAGAGGTTGTTTAATTATAACCACCCTATATATTCGGTTATTTATTAATTGCATTTTCAGTAAAAATTTATAACTCTGTACACATTATCTAAGATTATTTAATTGGAAGTAAAATAACTTAAATTTTTATTAATTGTGAGTTCATTCAACTTTTTCTTTTAGTACGTTTGCAACATTTTGCAATGTTCTACATACAGATCAATTTAAATAAGAAAGTTGACATCACATTACTGCTATTATTTTTTCTGCATTGCAGTGTTCAGGATAATAAAATGTATTATAAAAGATTAAGTGTCTCAATGTTATCCAAATGTTGATTTAGATAGTACCAAGTGCTTTCTTATTACCTTATGTTTGTAAAAAGTCCAGTAGTGGGTTAATAGTGAAACTCCGTTCCCATTAGAAGACGGAAAGTTTAGCAGCACCCAGTTCTTGAATGGGTAATCACCTGTCTCGACTGGACTTCGGTAGGACCGTAGACACGGGGAAAAAATTATCGTTCTCATTTAGAACGAATAAATAGCTGTTTTCTGTGTCCAAAAACTAGAAGAATAGATCTTAGAATTATGCCTGTAGGTGATAAATACAACTGGTACAGAGGAGATGGTCAAGAACTTCTAGTCCGTAGTCTTCTGACTAATCACCGCAGAATGACTAATTTGTGTAACGAGAAATTATCGTTCGATTTTTGAAGCTCTAGAATTACCGTTTGTGAGTCTATCAGATAGCGTACGCAGCGATTTACAGATTTTTTCATCTAGGTTCCAGCACCAGATTATGATGGAGAGATGTAAAAATTGGATAAGTTCGTTTAGAAGTGCCTCGTTCTATGATCTAGTATTTATAGGGAGGGCATAGACTCATAAATTCTAGTTCCACCTATTATTTTCTCGATGTCAGCGGCATACCTTTTATTTCAGTGTATGATAATGGAAGCCAGCACACTGAAACCAAACGAACTTTCCAACGGAAATTCAATGTGAGTATTGGAACGACGTAAAACAAAATAAAACTATTGTTTGCAAAATTGGAACGGACTGGAAGCATGGACGACGATCGTGCAGGAAACATAGGGCCATCGCATGCTGCAGTCACCGACGAAAATGTCCAATAGGCGATCCAAACGCGGCCTGCGTCGTCTGTCAGAAAAGTTGCTGCTGTGTGTGGACTTCGAAAATCCTCGACGCATTAAATCATGGAACGACTTTTACACCTGTTTCTATACAAGATTCAGGCTCGTGAACCTCTCAATGCCTGCGCCGCCAATCAAAGAGAACTTGCGAAAGACTTGCTTCAAAAGATGGATGCTTGCAAGATGTATATGGAATCCATTTTGTTTACCGAGAGCCAATTTTTACCTGCAAAGGGAAAAAGGAAAATCACCATACTTCTGTCCAAGCATCAAAGCATTCGCCAAAAGTCACGGTATTGGCCGCCATGCCGTCAAAAGGAATCAAAGCGCCATTTTTTTCCTACACCAGAAAATAACTGCAGCACGATATCTTGACATTCTGCATGACTCTGTGGACATACCTCTACCTTAATGGATTCACGTGGTTCTTCATGGTTTATGCAAGATGGGGCCAGACCACATCGTACTCCCGCAATATTTGAATTCCTGCAGGAACATTTAGATAATCGCGTCATTGCTCTAGACTTCATGAGCCATACAGGAACAGGAATGGACTGGCCCCCTTATTCGCCAGATTTGAATTCGTGTGATTTCTTTCCGTGGGTACACTTAAAAAGTCCAGTGTACCAGCAAAATCCAACTCTAGCAGACGTAGAACATGACGTCTGTAATGCATGTGAGGGCATTTCGATTGAGGCAGCGTCAGCCGAACGTGCATGTTTTGTTCTGCGACTCCGCCAAGTTATTGTTGCAAAGGGCGGCTATATTGATAGTATTGTTATTTAGATTTTCGGCTGACAGCGCCATCTAGTGGCGATATTTGGCAGTATTTGAACAAAATGTATTTTTCGATGTTTATTGGTTTTCTAATAAAAATGCTGCAAACGGTCCATTTTTATCTCAAACCATGTTGTTCTTATTTACGTTCACAAAGGGTCACTCAATTAATGGACACCCTGTGTAAACAATAGATAATATTTGATAGTAAGATAGTGAAAATATAGTACATAAAGCAAGTGATGACACTGAGATCATTATAATACTACTTAAACAATCTGCATATTTTAGAAACGCAAAAAGACCCAACCATGATGCATTGCTTTGAAGTATGCTTTACGTATTAAATAATGTTCCGCTTCAAGTCTATTTATGATCATAAATTTTATTGAAAATAAATTCCCCTTAATATATGTAAAATATTGTGAAGATCTATAACAAAATTTTCAAACGAGAAAAATATCTGAAGTAATATTTTTTGGAACTAAAATAATCTCTTTCACAAACTCTGGAAGTATAATAGTGAATGGTTTACAAATACATACATGAGACGTCAGATATTTCAAGTAAAGTTTCAGAGTTAAGGCAGGTAATATGGTTTATTGAACATTACATTTAAGTTACAATTTAGAATGAGAAGAGGGGAGGGGAGACGGGTACAAGAATCAGCGTGGACTCATTAAGCAGTTCCAGTGGCAGAAGTCTCTCGATTTTCGATGTGCGGGAGTATTTACGCTTACCACACCACGTGGTTTGCGAAGACATAACTCCGCCTCTCTCTTATCTCTGATCGAACCACACACATTTATCAACATGACCCGCATCCGGGGCTACAAGGGCGTGGGGACACGTGTACACTCTAAAGAACTCAGAATCGACGGTCTGATTACTAACAAATAACAAAATAAATAAAACATAGCTCCAGAGCGAGCGTGGCAAGTATGACAGGAAAGCAGAACTTACAGTGAAAGTACCCGCTTGAACAATACCCAAACTAGTAAAACCCATATTACCTTTTTATACATTACATACATCCTTACAATTTAACTGTATTGCAGAAGTTAATAATATCACAACTAATTTTAATTTTTCTTCAATGTACTCAAAAGGAAAATAATAATTCTCTGCTCCTTTCAATGAATATTGTCACATTTAATAGTTACTCTAAACTGAAAAAATCATTTGTAAAACAAATAGAGTTTTTCACTCGGGAAAAATGTATTAATTGACACAGCAGTGAAAACTTTGTGTTTGCTTCCAATAAAAATTACTGCCACAGATTATTGATCGAAAGTCCGCATGAGGAAGCATTGTTTACACAACGACGTCAAAGAGAATACTTCAAATTGGGGTTCATTCATTTCCCGAACGACAAATATTCTCTATTGTAAACACAAATTTAATAAAGCACACACACAGTGGTACTACATTGCGACGACATAAAGTTTTACTTAAAACTGTTTGTTTAAACGTCTGCTTTGTTCAGTTGCGAGTTTTTTGTTTCACCATAGAAGAACTTTATGTTTGTTCAAACAAATGAAACTTCTGAAAGATGAAAGACAATAATTAATTAGTGGAAATTAAAAATTTTCGTTAATAAATTAAACAATATAAAGGATGCATTTTTCAGATAAACTTTTCATGCAAAAGTGTTAAAATTTTTGTGAATTTAAGTTTGATAGCAACGTTTGCAGCAAACATGACTTTCTATAGATTTATTGTTTTGAAATCTGAAAAATATTTTTCTGGATGTGTTTTTTATTCCCAAACTTTTCTATGACGGAGTGGAATTTTAGCAAACATGCCAACTTTCTTTTTTGTAAGGATTTTTCTTCCTCTCTTCCGCCTACAAATATCAAAAGCAATGTCGTTTTTACTTAAGAAAAATATACACCATTTCAAAATTGACTTAAAAAATTTTGCATAAGGAATAAAAATTGTTTCATTTATTTATTTATTTATTTTTGCTGTCAATCTTTCAACAATTTGAAAAAGACTTCTTCAGTTATGTAGTATCAATGGAAATAATTTTATTAATGGTTCCCAGGCATGATGGATTATACTTTAATTGTCTTAGTTCAAAGTTTGAACATCATGGACCTGAACTTTAACACATATTACTCTCGGGATCTTTCATACAAGATCAGGCTAATTTGTCAAGTTTGTACACATTAATGACACTGTTTCTGCAGTAAGTAAAACTGTAGTTTGAATATAATAATCTTGCACCTATTTATATGCCGTAAAATCTCGATCTTTCTTACATAATGTACAATGGCTCTCTAAAGTTGTTTTTTTCCCGATATCTTTTATTCTGAATAATTTTCATAACACTAAAATTGTTATTGCTATAATTATTATTTTAAATAAACGACTTTAAATGTTTTAAGTCATCTTTAATTTTTTAAAGCTTTTAATATAAGGTACACACAGTTTCCAGTAAATTTAATGCGTCACATTCAGTAAAAATAAATAAAGTTCATCATGCTATAAGGCCATTTTAAAAATATCATAAAATGGTGCATATGCATAAAAAAAGAACATTCTAACCCGTCAACGACGGGTACTTCAGCAAGTATATTTATAAGAATGTTTGTATATCATAAAAATGTTTGTATAGATATACACCGATAATTGCACATTACGCATACGTTTGTATAAATAAGTACTGATAAATATTTATATTTTTGCGAAATATCCATAATTATCTTATAAACGAGATTTTTTTAATGTTCAGAATTTAACTAACCCATCAAACTTTTACAATATGCTCGCATGCATTTTTATAAATATTTGATTTTATGAAAAACAATTTAATCCTTAAATACTAAGCATTCGAAAAATACCACTGTTGGAGTCCCATTCAAAACTGCGATTTGTAAAAAGACCTTTACTACTGATAATTCAAAGACTGAAATTTGAATACCGAACAAGAATCAAACAAAAAAAAAGATATTCCAATGTTCAAAGTTTAAGAAAAATAAAGTTTATGTAAAAACTGCTGATAGACATGCAATAATTAATTGAAGTATTAATTAAATATAACTTTTGTGTCACCATGTTTATATTTTTTTATAATTACCATTTAGAATTATGAAATGGTTTTACTGAGAAAAAAATACATTTAATCCGTTTTTTTAAGTACTCATTTATTGTCAACATGCATAATTTTACGAAAAAAAAATCTTAAAATAAACGTTTGAACAAATATTCTTTTCATTGATTTAAAAAGGTATATCTTTTTGTTTTATTCGTTTCATGAATGTATTGAAAAGTGATTATTTTATTTTTGTTTTAAAAATAATGCAGCTGAAAAATTATATTAAATTGAGTATCTCAGAAAATATTTTATAGGAAAATATTTAAGAATGATACATTCTGAGTTTATTTAAGTAAACTATTTCTAAAACTCTTTTACAGTGTATTTTTGGCATAAACTTTTATTATTTTTGATGAATACTATCGTAATTGAAGATTACGCAGGTTATCACAACTTACTTCTTTAAACAGACAAAAAAAAAAAAAAAAAAAAAAAAAAAAAAAACTAAATTCACTCCGAATGAACTAAATCAGTTCCAAAAAATTTCAAATGGAAAAAAGTTTGTCCCGATTTTATAGCTTTTGGAGCTAATTTAGTTCTTTCTGGGGGAATTTAGCTCCCTTTTTTTTGAAGCCCTCAGTTTAGAAAGTTTCCTTTTAACTCTTTGTATATTAATGAAGAGTAGAAATGTAATTTTTATTCTAACTCCAGTTAATTTAATATCGATGTGTAAGCTTACAGAGTCTAGAGAAGTATTTAAGATAGAGCAAGAAAGTATTGAATAAGGAGACAGTTTAAATTATTAATATATTGTATTATCATACTAGAGCTTACTCAATTACAAGCGGAAATTATCAATTGCTGAGAGTAACTACATTACTTATTCATTCACTTTGCTGAATCGAGCATTGTTTTCCCAGAATGACAGAAAAATATACGCGCGTGAGACCTCAACAGTGTAATAGAATAGGGCAATAATAAGTTATAAGGAAAATGTTTTCAGTAATTATTCCTCAACACAGCATGCCTGATTGCTACAATCCCGCTTTAGTACTATGTACGTCATGGCGAATATCACGCCATGACGTTAATTAAGATCGCAACGTTAATCAAGATCGTAGAAGGTGTCTCTGAAGAGTTAGGTAAAAGAAATCGTAAAATTCACATATTAAGTTTTCGTGTTCCACCTTCGCTTATGCTCAACATTAGCGTTATAACTCTGCTTTTTTTTGTTTCGATAGGGTACAAAATCATGCTACCAATACTATAAAAGAATCTGCGTATTTTTACGTATGCAAAATTTATCTTCTTTCAGATGAAACATTAAATAAAATGAAATTTCACGGTGTCCCATGATGACTGGGACTAACTGTAAGGGGAGATAGGGCACAAAAAATTATTCAGTATAATATAGAGATGTTTGGTAGGAACTTCCTTCTCATGTAACTGTTAATAATCAGTTTGGAACAAGCGCTGAAATACTAGTGAACTTCCCGACCACATCGTCAGAAACTAATGTATCTTTCAAAGAAAAATTGTGACTAAAGTTATTTAAAAATAGTTGGAAAATCATTTTTCATTTCAATAATGAAATTTTAGGAGCTAAGCTCATTGTTTATGAAACTTAAGAAATTATACGAACAGTTCAACACTTTTTCCCAAAGTCATTATTAGCAGGTGGTAAAAACGGGGTTTTTGACCACACACTGCTATGTCATTCCGATTCGTTATGCCTCCCATTAAATTTTGTCCCAATCATTATGAGACACCTTGCATAAATGGGGCAAAGAAGAAAATCTTCACATCCCTAATGAAACTAATCAGTATATTTTGAACGGTTTAAAAAATAAAAGTTGTTCACATGGAAAAACGCTTATATGCGTATGATTATGTGCCGTAATTTAGGAACATGATGCATACACGGCTAATATCAGTGCGCTAGAAAATTATTTTCGAACACAAAATTATATTCGATTACATAATAGCAAATATTGAAGAAAATAATTTATTGTGTAACTGTAATGTACACATTTAAACACGACGTGATTTTATTATTATTATAGTAATTATCAATTTTATTTATTATAGTCTTCGAGTCTAAAAGCTTTTTAGTGTTTAAATAAATTATAATGTTGGACTTTTCAAACTCTTGAAAACAAATTATTCTTAAATACATGGATACTTATATATTGTATGAATAAAAATACAAATCTTTTAAGTGCAGATAAGTATTAATAATATTAAATAATAATAATATTTAATATTATTAATACTTACTAAGATGTGAGGAAACTCAAAGTTTTTCAACAGCTTAGCATTTATTTAAAATATTTTTTTTTATGATTTCAAATATGAGAAATACATAAACTGATTAATTTATGAACATCAGTTTAAATCTAATTTCAGATTAAGTACTTAATTCCTTATAATTAAATTTCCTTTAATATCTAATTTGCAACACACGAAATTTATAATAAGCATATTTTCCTACTAGTACTAGGAACCTCTTCGCAAAATAAAAAAACATAATAATAATAAAAAAAAACTTTTATAGTTACAAATACGAAGTCTTAAAAAACATTAATTTCTTATGATTAAATTTTACACCTAAACTAGATGTAAAGTTATTTTGAAACCAGATTAAAAACAGGCTACATTGATCTGCAGTCTAAATTTTTAATACGTATAATTTAAGGTCTAAATATATTTACTTCATTAAAAAAGCATAAAGTAAGATTTGGATTATGTTTAGTCATTCAGGGCAGGGTTAAGAATTGAAAAATAAATTAGTTCTCCAGAAAGGTATTTAAAAAGGCTCTTTTTCTTAAAGATATAAAACTTGTTTTTAGAGAAAGCATATTATATCTAAAGTAATTACAAAATTTGCATATCACTCACTTTAAAAGAAAGTACACAAACATATTTAATCAAATGAAAAGGGATTATTATCATAACTTTTTACATGTTTTGATGGAAAATTATTCAAGTTAAAAATTAATTATTACTTGTAATATCCAGAGCTTTAGAATAATATATATATATATATATATATATATATATATAGATAGATAGATACATAGTTACATAGATAGATAGATAGATAGATAGATAGATAGATAGATAGATAGATAGATAGATATATTATAAGTTTTTTTTCCGGTTAGAATAATAGCTATGCCCAGAGGACAGAATAAAATAAGATGAAGTGTTTCTCATTGCTTAAAATAGATGAAATAAAATTAATTTATTTTCCTGATTTTGTTCAAATGTATACTAAACGAGTTTATCTTCATTTACTCCTATATTAAAACTAGCTGAAGTACCCGTCGTTGATGGGTTAGTACATAATGCACATTTTCAAAGAGCTTGAATCTTCGTCAGCAATGTAGGTGTGTAAAGAATGGAAGTATTGTATTAGCAATAGTATTGAAATAAAAATTATATCGTCTGTGTATGGTTAAATGATGACAGGATTGGGAGTAACAAAGTGATCAGTAAATTTGGCTTTTATAGAGAACTTCTTTCTATTTAAAAAAATTAAATTTTACTCAGGTTGAACGAGTTTTTCAGTCAAGTGGTCCTTCCTAACCTGTAAATAAAGTTTGTTGGAACCACTCTAGATATTTCAACATTATTCCTAGAAAACATTTAGCATAATTTCCGCAAAATCTCAAAATGTAATCAAAAACTTTTTTTTTTAAATGACTCCTATAGTTTAAGTTGAGTGACCACCTACTATATCACCAAATATCATTTCACTCGCTTTAGTTGTTATTGCGTGAACAAAAAATTATGTAGTTTGAAACAATTCTCACAAAATCTCAAAATCTAATAAAGATTTTTTAAAAACTTCGACGCCAATATTTTATGTTGAGTGACCACCTATCATGTCTGCAAATTTCATTTCATTCGCTTCAGTCGTTTTTACGTAATGCTCGATCAAAGAAAAAAGTGCCACGGACAGAGTGACAGAATGACAGACAGACAAGCATGTTTTTGATGGTCTCACTGGATTCCCAGGAGCTTGAAACGGATTGAAATCGCAAAATGTTTCAATTCCAACTAATGTACAGACAAAAGTCTAATTTTATTTATATAGATTACAAAAATCATTTCGTCTAAAATTGCATAGTCTAAATAAAATCTTCAATTGACTTCTAAAAACAGTTTTATTAAACGTGTCTATGCAAAAAAAATGTTCAATTTTTTTAGACACTAAATATTTGTTCAATGAGAAAGTTGTAATATATTTTAAACAAGCAAAAATCAAAAGTTAAATTGAAAGTCATCTCGAGGAACCGTTTAAACTCATCACGACGAGCCACAGATGTATCTCGAACATTACGATTTTTATGTCATTTATTAATGCAAGCTTGGATGATTCAAAATACTACTATATTTTTTTAAAGAAAAATATAGGTTTGAACGAGAGGGGACGAATCTGCACCACGCTTGCCAGAAATGAAAATTTCACTGGCATATAAACGATATGATCACGAGATTTCTTGATACCCTAACGTTATGAAATAACATCAAGAATTTTATGCAAAATTTCTTTTGAAAATGGTCTTGTCTTGGCAAACGAAAAAAGTAAATAAAACTTGGCTCACAACATACACGCCAAACAGTTATCTTTAACATAACGCTAAATGCGAACTTAAAAGTTTTACAAATACATTTTGCTACCAAATTTCAATTATATCCTGTGCAATGTTCAGACACAAGTGCACTTCAAATCACTTAAGTCTACAGGCCGCGATGTATAAGAATACATTTTTGTAGGCCTGTAAAAAATCGAAGTTTTGCACTGACCAAAATCTGTACAATATGTAGGACAATAACCTATAATATGCGTACCTAGTTTGACCTCAATCGATTTCACCGTACAGACATTAGCACACCTTAAATTATTTGCGCCCTCAGCCGTAATGCATAAGAATTCTTTTTTGCCACCCTTTGAGCAAAATGTCAGTTCCACACACACTAATATCTACCCGTCATATGACTCTGACCATAGCTTCTAATATACATACATATAATTTGCCTTCAATCAAATGCATCGTTTAGATTCTAGAGCATTCTGAAGAATTTCCATCCAAATTCCGTAATGCATAAGAACTTTTTTGTAGCGCATGAAAAGAGACTATATTACCAATATGAACAAAAATCAATACTGGTCGTACGAAAGTGATGTATAATATATGCGTACTAAATTTGAGCTCAACCTCATTCAAAGTCTAAGAGCTATCCTGGTCCTTTACACACACACACGCGCACATAGAGGAGTGTGACCTAAAATGATCCCCTTAAGGGGAAAACTTGTATAAAATAGCATAATTGTCTAAATAAAACTTTGTCCCTTTGCTAGCATATTTTACAGTATAATTTGAATCACAAACATATTTTAATAATAATTTAGAAGCGCACAGAGTAATAAAAAAATAGAATTTTGAGAAAGTGTCCAAAGGATCATTTTACCCTCATCTAAAGGCAAAATGATCCTTCATTTGAAAATAACTGTAAATTGTTTTTTATCAACAAAAAAAATATATGAAAGTAACTATGACTCTACATAGAGAAATGAAAGAAGTTTTACAAGAATATAGTACGCGTAATTTATATTATGGAAATTTTAAAATAAGAGTAGTTGTTTTCCCGATATTGGGCTGCATGACTAAAGTAATCGTCAGCATATTCAGAGATATCTTCAAATTTCGAATCAGATGCTAAGGCGGCGTTTGCTTCTAAATCTTCAATTTCTAGCACTGGAATCTAGCAAAAAAAGTTTTAATAAAGAAATTTATAAATGAAAACGTTATTATTTATTCAATAAATCAATTATCATTATTTTAATAAAAACGTACTAAAGACCTTTTTTTTAAAAGGCGATACAAATATTCAGAGGTGTGTAACTAAAAAGTGGCAATATTTTGATCTGAAATTCGGAGTGAATTTGTTTTATCGAGTTTTGCACCATAGACTCAGGCAATGTGAATTCCGAAAAGAAGTTTTATTCGCTCCACCGTATTCTGAGATAACTTTTCCCTCTAAAATAACAGTCAACCTGGTCGAACTTATTGCTTCAGTAGCTTCCTATTGAAGCAAGTATACTAAAATAAATTAAAACCTCATAATTTGAAGACATTCTTTAAACGGATGTATGGATGCTTTTCATATTACCAGGCTTATTGTGGAATATTATAAATCGGAACAGTTATTATTATTATTTTTTTTTACTTGAAAAAAAAACCAGTTAGAATGAACTGTTCAGCAATTCGTGTTTCTGAAATGTGTGATTATTAGCTTTTTCGGTAATATGAATGTACAATTTTCGAGCCATTTTTTTCTTTTCACTGTATCACATACAAGCAATCTAGTTTATAAATGCCCAGATTAATAATCGCACAAAATATGAAAATTAATGTTTAATTTGACCAACAAATCTGAACATCTCTTTGAAAAATTAAGAGTAAGCATTTCCAATCAATTAATTAATATAAATGTAATTTTAAACTTTGAAATTGTTTTTCGGTTCGTAATTTTCAAGCTTTTTAACAAAATACACTAAGCGAGTAATTACGAACGATTTGAATTGTAATTAAGTGATATTGGTTTTCCTATTACAAGAATTAGAAAGTCATGCCTGAGTTCAAAAACATTAGACTGGAAGTTAAAAATACAATCAGTAATTTTGTTACAAATTTGAAGTGAGGAAATAAGAAACCAATCATACTAAGTTTAAAGTTCTTGAAAACTTTCTACGTTGATTTCGTTCTTCGGGTAAAAACTTTTCAAGGCAAAAATGTTGTTAAGTAAATCGTTGATAGAAAATTGTGTATTTGTAAGAATTCTCCCAAGAAAGATTTAAGTTACAGGTCAAAAATATAAGGCGTTAAATTTCCAGCTGCCACAACACTTATTTCTCAAAGTTTCAGCTTCAACAATTTTAGTTTAATGCAAGTTTTTAAATAGTACTGAAATGTTTTTTAATGGAAATATGTCAGACTATTTTCATTCAGCGTATTCTAAATATTTAATTAGCAAATTTACTAAATATTTTAGAAGAGATAAAACGGCTGCTTTATTAAATTTCAGATAATTCTGAGAATATGGAATTTAAAGTTAATATTTTATTAGATAGGTACGGGAGAAACAGGCCACGTTCATGCAGCTCTAAACTCCGTATGTTTACATGGATATTAATTTTTATAATGTATGCATTAAGATGGAGCGAAAAAATTAAAATTTGTATAATCGAAATATAGACTCTAAAAAAATTCAGTGGATTAGTAAGAAATATCTTGGAAAACAAGATGCCATACCTTTTCTTAGTATTACTGCTAAATAAAGCCATGTAAATCAATTGACATACATGACTGATCATAGTACTAGAAAAAGTGATGGAATCCTTGTTTCCTGGAGATTTCTTAGTAATCAACTGATTAAAAAAAATTTTTTTAGAGTGTAGAGCGTGAAAGATTTGCCATGGTAATAAAAAAAATGCAAAATACTAAATTAAACGATTAATATTTTTTTCCGACGTAGGAGGGATTGCAGTTCCAAAAAATCGTAAAAAAAAAGTTTTTTTTACAAATGTGTGTAAGTTATCCAAAGATAATAGATAATAAAGCTTTTTTCTAATAGAACATAACAGCTAAATTAGTATATTAGTAATCTTTCAGTTATATTTCACTGCCTAGTGAAATTATATCTTTACTTTCGCAAAGGAGCCAAAGTTTCGAAAAAATGTAATTTAAAAAAAAATATTTGATATTACAAGTTTAGATATTCATCTTGCGCTATACTTTAATGGGCGTAACTGTGCTGTAATGGGCGTTAACTGTGCGTGAGGTCAAAGAGGCAACAATGTTTAATCTTTGAGAAGTCATGGAAAAACATATGCCGATGTTGTTGGAACCAAGTTCTCATTACTTTGGTTATACAACTCCATCGTTTGGCAAACCGATACAACGATTTCTATATGCAATGACATTGTAGATTTTTTTGGTAAAAAAAAAGTGCAAACTGCAAAAATAATTGCACTTGAATGTGATGGAACTGTTCTTAACACAGGAAATAAAGCGGTGTAATGCTTTTGCTTTGGAGCAAAGTTTAAAAAAACTACTTCAGTGGCTTCCTAA
Organism: Cheiracanthium punctorium; assembly: GCA_038373885.1. NCBI lineage: Eukaryota > Metazoa > Arthropoda > Arachnida > Araneae > Cheiracanthiidae > Cheiracanthium > Cheiracanthium punctorium. The sequence continues at coordinate 26,186 of JAWZYV010011717.1, forward strand.
TCTTTTGCATTTCAATATAATTCCACTAAAAATTTATTCCAACATCTTGATGGACAAACAACAGGTCCTTGAACATATTGTAGTTCAATTGGTAAATCCCTTGCGGCTTTTGAATTATTACTAGTTCCAAATTTTAAGCCAATTAAACACTCAGCTGTTGATAAGAAATTTTGTCAAGTGAAAAAAATTATCTGTTTGAAATTATGCAAACTGACTCAACAAGTGAGTGTTTCATTGACCTTTCTCGACAAAACCCGGACCAATGTCCCACGCAAGACGAATCACTACTGATAGTAGAATTTTGATCTTGCCTAGAACTGATGAACTTTCTGAACTTGTCATTCTATCTGAAAGTGAATGATCGTGAAACATTGAAAGTGATTCATCGTGAAAGTGTGTTGCATCGTTTAATTCACAATTAAAATGAATCCATCATGTTTCTATGATTCTAGAAATCTGTGGATTATAGTAAAGAATTACCGTTACTTGATAGAACATCTACGGAACATAACTCATTCTGTAATTTCATGAAACGCCTATTTTGTAAATTATGAAAATATCTTTACTAAAACGCTTGCCGCTGAAAGACAGAAAGTCTGGACCCTAGCCAAAAAGAGAATTTCCAAAGCAAGACGTTCTGTGAACATGAATAATCCTCTTCTACAGTTTGTCATTCCAGAGATAAGCTTTGATGCTGAAAATTGTATCGCCTTAATCGATTGGCAAGAATGTGAACTTACGGAGCCTTCGATAACTGTATTTCTCATTTTATTGACGATCTCGGAAGATTGGAGAATATGGAAAGCTGTATTAAAGATTTCGGTTGTTATAAGTTTTCGTGTCACCCGCAGTCCGCTGAAAGATGCGACAAACTAGTTACTGGAGCAGCTTCTAAAGTTTGTGAACAAGAAGGGAGGGAGATTTTAATAAGATCAACTTAAGTCTCTCGAGTAATCCTGGCTTCATTTGAAACCAAGTCACATTTTAAAATTAAGATTAAACGTTTCTGCTTCCTTTTAAGTTTATTTGACCCGCTTTGATTCAAAATCTTTGTGGTTCAGTTAATTAAATCATTCGTAAATTTATTTTATCATTTTTGTGACTTTTGGTGTATTAAATTCTTTCTTTTGTAAAAGTAAAACATGTGAATATGATGATTGGGTAAATGCATTTTCTAATTTCCATTTTATTACAAATAATTTTGAAATGTAATGGATATTTATGACTTATTACTAGATATAAGTTTATTTAATTCTAGACATAGTACTAGTAGTAAAAATTCAGAAAAAATGCAAAATTGAAATGTTGTGCATTTTTTCGATATTTATTTTCGATTGTTGCTGTAAAAGATATGTTTTCCCTATAATGTAATTTAACTGGGGTATTAATCTCCTGCGGCTGCAAAAAATATTAGCCGATTAGTTTCACATTTTTCAAATTAATTTGTTATTACCAATGGCAACTCTTTCATTTGCTATTTTTTTCGATTAGATAAATTTCGATTTTTTTTCGCTCCACTCTAGTATGCATATAGTACTTAATGCGTATTATAAAACTCCTGATGCAGAGGGTCATATCTTTAAAGGGATGTCTTTTATTATTTTTAAAAATATTGTTTTGTGTGGTCCATCTAACCCAGAGCAGTCTGGAGAATATGGACCAAATAAATGGGAGCTATATGCAACAAAAAAAAAATAATAAAAAGATTGAAAATATATAATTGAAAATAACGTTTGCTTTCATTACATGAAAATCACATTAACTTACTAATTATTAAGTTCTCATGTATTAATGTTTGATTTTTAAATTTATGCAAGTGAAATACATTTTTTGTATTCTTAATATACTAGGGCTGTAAGAAATATTTTTATACACTATTAGTTAAGATTATTTGCAGTGACTTCTTTATCGTTATTTAATTCGTCACAAAATATTGCGGGATCCGGGCCGGTCTTCGCTGGCCGGCAAACGCTAGAGCAAGCCGTGAAAATCCTCGGGCCGCTATGGCCGTCGGTTGAAGAAATGAGTCGAACTGCGATTACATTATTTTATTGGGTTATTCGATACATATTTCCTTTGGCAGTTGCGGTCACGTGGAAGAGTCGCTGCTGGCCTGCATCAGCCCTTTTATTAACTTTTGAGGTCGTGTCACATAATCCATCACGCTGCAATGACTGGCAAAAACCAAAATCTGGGCACATGTTTTTCAAGGTTTGTGGTGGCTTGTTGGTGGAAAGACGCCAGAGTTGCTGATCGCAGGAACTGTCTACAAATTTACAAAGGAATTGTAAGGGACCGTGTAGTAATTGCAATCAATTTTTGAAAGCAAATTCATTTGTTCCAACTGAATTAAAACTGCGTAGTTCTAGAAATGAGGGATTTAGCGGGCTTTTGATTTGTAATGTTGTATATATATATATATATATATATATATATATATATATATATATAATATATATATATATATATATATATATATATATATGTAAATATATATATATATATATGTATATATATATATATATATATATGTAATATATATATATATATATATATATATATATATATATATATATATATACTCATTTTTATGCATGTTTTAACTCTAAGAAATCAAAATTCAAAGTATTAAAAAAATATTTTTTTCGTTCTTTATTAACAGTTTTTAAATATATCCTATAATATAATGCACATACATAAGCAATTTTTTAAACATTCAGAAAAATACACTCTGGCCTACAACTTAAAATCACCGCATAAATATAATTTTCAACACCAGCCAGCCACAAGGCGGCTGAGTTGAGGTTTCCTATCAGTCTAATTTTTTAGAATTCAGGTCCGTTTCTTTCAGTTTCTGCGTGAGAGATCTCATTCATCCGTTTATTCCAGAACACAACAAAACATTTCAAAAATTAATAGAAGTTTAGATTTTGCGTTAAAAATATTAATTCGAACCACATTTTTGCTGTTTAAGCAAATATTTAAAAAATAAAAAAAAAACAGTTACATAGATTCATAAACATTTTAGAATTTATGTTAATAATTTAAAAATATACTTTAACTACGTAAAAAATTACTTTTTGCAAATAAAAAAGATTTAAAAAAAAGATATTAAAAAAAGCTATTTAAAAAAAAGTACTCATTATGATAATTTAATCTTCAAACTGGCTTATTTCAGTGCTCTATTTAAAATATTGAAAACTGAATTGGCATTGCTAAAAAAATATCATGAATATAATTCATTACTCGATCAATATTCTTTATTTAAAAAAAAAGAATTATTCAGAATGGTATAAAAGGTTAAACGTGTATGAAAACTTTAAGGAAGAAAATAAATAAGAGTTGGTGAAGAAAAAAGAAGAAGAAAGAAAAAAAAGAATAAAATCACAAATTATTTTGTTAGAACATGAAACCTTTACTATAATAATATTAACCGCCGAGTAGTAAAACAAAATTTGAAAAAAAAAAAAGATTTTATCTCAAGGGTTGAAATTACGTTTGAAGTACACCTTTTAGCACGAAATATGTAGACAATGCTTAGCCACATTATGCTTGTGGAGCAAAATCACTTTCTCGGGAAAATACCGATATTGGTCAAGCCTGTTATTTGTTTCAACCAATTTTGTTAGGTAACAATTTAGTTAGGTAAATATTAGGTTTTATTACATTTGTAAACATGAACATTCGTACTTCAAGTACAAACACTTTTAACAATTTGATGTGAATCATAATGATGTGTTTCAAAATTTATTGAGAAGAAAAGATGCGATATGTCATTTTTAAATAACAGAAGAGATGTTTATAGCTAATTTTAACAACACCCAACACATTTATTTTAAACATAGTATTTATTTTGCATAATAATTCCTTGTAACAAACATTTTTTTTCTTTCAAAAATTGAAATTGATTTTTATGTACTTAAAAAAGGGCTCATGTAATTCAATTCTTTGAAATTTTTACGACATAAAAATTCCTGTTATTACCTCTATGGGAATACTACACATGTTTTCATAAAACACTTTGGAAATATACCTGAAAAAATAAATAAATACACTCTTTTAATTTATTGCAAAATATTTTTTGTCTTCGTTATCGTTAAAATAAAAGATTTTTTTCGTTTAGTTCTAAAAAAAAACATTAATAATCATTTTAAATTATTCTTTAAATTCCTGGTCTTTTCTTTCTTTGTGTTCAACATCTAAATTTATCACTTATTATTTTTTTCTTTTTTGGTTTTCAAAGCAATAAAAGTTTTAAAATAATCAGTCATAACAAATAAAAAGTAATAAAACACAGAAGTGGGACCAAAGACAATTAATCACATGTTAATCAAGTATTTGAAACAGGTAATTAATTTTACAAATTAAAAACATTTGAAATTAATTATTTTATGTAATTTTTTTATTTCATTACATGTGGGATATTTTCCATTGTATGTCGACAACTTTTAATATATATTATTAACATGTTTCTTATGTAGTTTATAGTGTAAAATAAAAATAATGTCATCAATTTTAAAGTAGGATTTCATTTTTCCATAACGGTAAGAATAACTCTAAAAGAGAGAGAAAGATAAATCCCGAAAAATGCCTAGGTCGTAGAATATATACCTCCTGACAAAAATACCTTATTTCTTCAACTATAACAAAATAGTAAATACTTATTGTGAATATGGGAATTATTACCCGTACTGCGTAATTAGTAGAAAGTCTCCTGTGTTCCTTTAAAAAAAAGTAAAAAAAATAAAAATAAAAAATAAACACTTATACACGTAATGTTTGCTATTATATATACATATTTCTTTAATTTATTAAAAATGAATGAATACTTACTGACGTTAATGCGCTGTGAGAAAACATATGACTGACAGTCAAAAATGAAAACCTCATCTAACACATTAATGAGATTCTTTAAACAAAAACAGTTTTATTAAAATGAAAACTTACTTCTTTCAAATTGGGAAGTTTTTATTCTGTTTGGGAAAATATATGGTAAATTTAAATACACTATTTTTAACAAAAAAAAAGTTTCAAGTGCAAATTTAATGCTGATCGCAGCAAATTAAAAAAAAATATCAACTCATAGAGATAGCCATTCCCACTTTTAAAGGAATTAAACAAAATGTCAATTAAATGCATTCACAATAGTTTGTTGGCTGAGACATTGCAGTTATCATTATTTTGTACAGTTACTTTGATTAGACACAATGAAAACGGAGAAATCGTCAAATATTCCATATTACTACATATTATTTAAAAATCCAGAAAAGACGAAACTCCTTCCCGAAAATTATTTATTAAACATTTAATTTAAAATAAGCAAGCTCGTAAAAAAATCTTTCATGAGTACCTCCTGCTATTAAACGTTCACCAACATTACTATTTAAAACCAAATAAGAAATGCGTTAGTGTAGACTTTTTATAAAAGAGAATTTTTACATTGTAAACATGCACATAGAAAATCGCTAAAATCTTGGCCTGCAGAACTAGGCCAAGACCTTAATGGATACACTTTGCAAATCTGAGTAGCAGAGATATCTTAATTATTTGATTATTCAGGAAGTAAGAAGGATATAATCATTAAGAAGTGAAAAAAGACTCTTTATATAAATCCATTTCCAAAGATAAAACTGCACTAGAACCATTTGCGATATGAATGCGACAACTGTTGTGTAAATGTCTCAGGAGATTCATAAAAAATGTTGGGACGGAATTGTGCAGGGAAGTCACTGTACAATGTTGGTGTATGTCAAAATAGGTACTTAAGCTGCCAGTCACTGTCAAATTACCCATGACTGCGGACTAAATGGCATTAAAGTCCTTATGATGTGTTCTTGATTCCTTATCAAGAAACGGAGAAATTAAAAGTACTTCCACAACTTTCCAGGTTGAGGATCTTAAAATATTTATTATAACATCGGGCTATGGAATGAAATGCAGATACTTTTAATTAAGAGGCACAAATATAAATTTAAACGCCAGTCGTACAAGGCGGCTAAGTAAGTTAAGATTTTCTGTCCAATTAAAATTTTTAATATTCGCGCCTCACTTTCAGTTTCTGCCTGAGAGATCCCGTTCTTCCGTTTGTTCAAGCACACATTCATTAAGCATTACTCTAATTTATTAAAATATCCTTATTCAAAGTCATTTATAGACTATTCTTCCTGGTGCGTTCATAATGGTATCAAATCTTTACCGAAAGGTTAGGTGCAAAGCAAGTAAAATAGGTAAAGAGAAAATATCATTCATTTTAGTTATTATTTTGCTATACGTTGAGAAATATTACATTGTCGTAATACATTTTTAAAGACAATTTAGATCTTATATATTTGAACTTAGCTTTTGTAAAAAAAAAACAAAAATCACAGAACTTTTCATTTCACTCAATTTAGATGTTTGCATGTGATTGCACACTTCTTCACCATAAAAAAAGAAGTTTCGGCGCACTATGAAAAAACTTCTTGTTATACTACATAATTCTATATTATGGTATCATTTGTTTTGTTTTGTTCTGGCATAATGATAATAAAAAAAATTAGGAAAGGACAGAAAGGTACAGACACTTCATATAAAGGCTGATTGCGTTTTGGTTCAGTTCATAAAACGGGTACATGTGGTTATTTTTTTTTTTTTTTGCTTTGTATTAAGCAAAAAAAAATATTGCAGACGAAAAGCTAGTTTTGTTTGCATTAGGTATTGTTAATTGAAACTATAGTACTTTGTTATATTTCTTGTAATAATGCAAAATGTTTCCATGCTAGAAAAATATGCATTTTTATATCAGTATACTGTGTTCACTGATTATAAAAAGTTTTATATGAAGAGGCTGTACGTTCTAATCTTAGGCACTAGGTATAAAAATATGTAAAAATATGTCTCTCGTATATCTGCATATGTGAACGCAAATGTTCAGTGATATAAAGTAACAATTGTATTATACGTTCTATCATTACTATTTTTTAATTTTCCCTTTCTACTAACTGTGTTATTTCATTTATTTCATGGCACATATTTATGTAATTATTATGGTACAAATATAATTTTAAATGTGATGTAAATTACATGCAATGCATGATTTTTATGAAATTTATTTTGAAAACAGTATAAAACAGTATGAAAACAGTATAACTTTACTGCCTACTAGTTTTAGTACATATCAGTACTGATATCATTTGTGAATTATGAAAGGTTCACGCAGAAAAGCTTTTCTTGAGATTTCCATTTTTATAAGAACTGAAATAAGTCTCTTATTCTTAGAAAAACAATTTCTAATTCTTTTCCTCAAGCATATATTCTTGCAATTTCTACTTGCTTGCTAATATTTAATCTTCATAAGCAGCTTATTCATAATCTTGTCAAATGCGACCCATGCTAGCGTCGCTAAAAAAGAGCAGACACTAATACTATTATCTGTTTATATAAATTAAAGTAAATATGCATCTCGGTCTAAAGAATTTCCCAGAAAAAGTGAAAAGAACTTTGAAAAGTTTTGCTTTATTTTAATCGGTACAACATATATGTATATAAACAATGCTTTTACGTGGGTTCTATTTTAATTCCTTGCGTTCTAAGAATTAAAATGTTTATTTAATTTTTTTCTATCTTCTTAAACATTTTCCAATTAAAGTGCAATTATTTAAAATGCATTTTTAAATATAAATTACTTCTGCGAAATCTTGGTCTTTTGTTTAAAATCAATTACATTGGATTTTCTGAGTTAAAGAAAAATTTAGATATTAACATCATTTTATTAACTAAATTAATTTCTCTCTTTATACTTTTGGTTGCAGAACAATGCATTAGAGGGAGAGTTACAACCACTTATTTTTCCACACTGTATATTGATTAAAAAGGAAAAAAAAACACCGAAATGTGTACCAGCCGCTCTTAACTGATAGGATGATTCCCAGTGAAGACAATATGTTGCTAAAACTAATTTAAGAGAAATGAGAGGAACTTTGCGCATCCAAGCATACCACACCCTTCAAAGAATGCATGGTCGGAATTGTACCGCAAAGGCACAAGAGGACGCCAAAGGTGTACTTGGCGAGACAGATAAAGAAAAGTTACAAAACCAAGTTTAATGATATGTGAATAAGTTTTCAAAACAGTGAGCCTGCATCTATGCACATAATACAAAAGCCAAGAAAAGACATTCTTAAGCGCGCCTTGCATTTCGCATACCTCTCCTGTAGCAGCCGAAAGTATGGCAATGGTTAATGCAAGGTGATAGCAGATTTAGTGATAACCAGATAAGAGCCTTCAGCTGTCCCACAGAAATAATCGAGTAGACCACCAAAGTAATCGAGCCAAACATAAGATCCCGTGAACGCGGTGACCATGCTACAGTATCGCCTTGTCCAATCTTTTGGAAAGGACAGGTTACTTGTCCATAATTTTGCACCTCTCGCTCATAATGAGCTAATGCCCGATTCTGCCAGGACCGCATTACCCGCCGGAAGTGTGGTGGAACGTTGTACAACATATCTGGCATTCACTGTGCGGAAACGTATCGTATTTGTTCCACCAAGGCGCATTGGTGGAAGATTAAGACCAAGTAAATGGTCCCGATTATTGTTGCAAAAGCATTGACAGAAAAGCGTCAATCGTATATCATCCAACATTCTTTCGTTACTTAACCGTTCTTTGAGTATTTTTGGCTCGTTTAGGATATAATCTCCGGCTCCTCTTTATGCTCCGGATTTAAGTTTTAATTAAAACCATACATTAAATACTGTGTAAAATGAAACAGTGCAGACCGTTTGGTGTGGTACAATTGGTCCACTGAGCTTCTGCTGCAGAATATTTTTCCTCCCACACAAACAAAAAGGACGAAGCTTCTCCGGAAACAAACAAATTAATAAGTGTGTAATCTGCAATTTCTGCATCATTCCTTATCTGCATTGATAAGGAAATAAATTCTACATCAATAACATCTTGTTGCTTGTCTTTTAAAACAATTTAGTCATTAAATATTGATATATTTAACTGAATCCGCTTTTAATTGTATATATTCCATCTTTTACTTGTATGTACACCCTCCAAAAAATTAATCGAGTAAGAGAGAAATTTCCTATTTTAGCGAATAATAATTGAGTTTTTGAAAAATGCACAACTTTTCAGAAATATGGAAAGTCATATTTATACATAGCCTAATTCATATTCTATGATAAATAATTTTTAATATGCGAAACCAACATAGGAAATTTATCTCTTACTTGAATACTTTTTTTCGAGGGTGTACTTGTTTGAATTATGTATTTATTTATTAGTACACATTTAATATTTATACGGTGGAATAAGTATAAATGGTATTTGATTTTATATATTTGTATTTATCTCGATTTCTAGCCTATTTCTAATCATGCTCACTGTAATATGAGTAAAACTGCTACATTCGTAAAATTGTATATCACAGTGAAATTATGGAGAAAAAAGGAGCATGGGGTGAAATAAGTTTGAAATTTTTGTAACTATGTGAAATACCTGTTTCCATAATATATAAGTAAATTTAAATCATTCGTTTGCATAGTTAGATCTTCAAAAAAAAAATGACCAGTAGGTATTTTATGATATGTTTAACAGTTTTAAGCATTTAAATTCACAAATTTGAAAACACTCATTATTTTTTTTCTGAAAATCCCATTATTTACACTGAAACATTTTACTTCAAAAAAGATTAACCATGGTATTAAAATGACAATTTGTAGTTTAATTCAAAAGATTTATCGCCTTCCATAAAAATACATTTTACAAGGCTATAAATATCGCGTGAATTGTCCTTTGTGTACAGTTCTCGCAATATCTTATATATATATTTTAATTATGAAAGAAAGATTGTTCGTGTTATATGCTTTGTGTCAGTTTTTAATGGCTCCACTACAATATATTATCTGGAGAAATGATGTCTTAAAAGCATTTTAACCTCTTAAGAAAAATAAGTATGCAAATTTACTTTATTTATGATAGAGCGAATGAAAATTTTATATAATGGCTTTTATGAAAAAAACGTGAATAACATGCCATGTTATTGCTTTAAGCATAACTGCAAATTTTAATTAAAACAGATGTAGAAAGAAATGGAATAAAACTTTGTAAAATACTATTTACTTATGTGATTCGCGTTTTATAATATCTTAAAATTCGTTGGTTTATTACTAGAGATGTTGATATGCTTGGAAATTATTCCATTTTGTTCAGGAATAGAGAGGGATAGTTGCACTTGGGAATCCAAAGCTTTCATATTGGCAAAAATATAATTGGCAAATATATACGGCCAAAACATAATTGGCAAAAAATATAATTAAGATAATCATTTGTTTTCTAAATTAAAATTTAAATATGTTTTCAAAGGTAGACAATATATACATTTTTGCTGTTTTTTAATTATTATCAGTGTTATTAAAACGAATATTTTAATTTAAATGTCTGAAGAATTAAGAAGAATTAAAATACAAGGTGCGTTCGAAAATTTTAGTGAATGGTCTGATAAAGTAAAGAAAGCAAAATGTAATATTAAGACATTTTACTGGCTATAGAATTAATCTTCATTGTCTAAACACACTTTAGCAATCGCTGATACAGCTAGTGAAAACTATAATATTAACACGCTTAAATCTATTGAGTAAAATAATAATCAAACGGAGTATATTTTTACTCAATTTTTGACTTCAAACAGCCATTCTCCCGATTGAGTAAAATTTGCTCAATTCATCGGCAAAAATCAATGGAGCGAAAAATTCTCAATTTTTGAGCATTATACAACAGCTCCATTTAGGCTAAATAATAATCAAAAATGAAGAGTGTCTGTCCGTTTTTGATTAATATAACTGTACTCAATTATGATTATTATTTAAGCAATAGAATGAGCGTTTTTGCAAAATCAGCCCTTTTTTAATTAACATATCTGTACTCAATTAAGATTATTATTTTAAGCTAGAAAAAGGGTGCTTTAATGAATTGATTGATTTGCTGTTTTTGATTAATATATTGAATGATTTGTTTTCTTCATTTTTTATTATCAGATCTGTAATCTATGATTATAAGCCCGAGAAAATAAATTTTAAATCAAGGCAAATACATTACATATATCTTACACTATAAAAAAGCATTTTTTTAATAAATAGAATATAATTTCACTATAGTCTCTCGCTATAAAACGAATTCACAGTACAGTCAGAATACAGAAATGCAATCATGGTTAAACCAGCTGTGAGATTTAATTAAAGCAGCAAACCCATTTATTGACATGAAAAAGGTAAAATACTACTTACTCACTTTGGGTGGAGATATCATAACTTCATTTGTTTTACAACAGCTTTTTATTATCCAATCGTAAGAAACTATGTCATTAAAGCGAAATCTGTACCTAAAGCATCTCCTCCATATCTAGGCTGAATTTATTTCACAACTCTGAATTTGGACAAGATGCATTTGGTATTCGGATATAACATAAAACTATCACCAGCGCACACAGAACTATGCCCGCGTTTTTTACTATGAACCGTTATCCGTTAAGAGCGTTGGTCACGTGATAGTAATAGGATATGGGTCGTGGGGGAGAAAGACAGAATACTCAAATAGACAAGATTTTTGCGGAAAATGAGTTAAATAGAATATAGCGGATGGGGAGTGCTGGGGCGAATTGAGGCATTCACAAATTATTGTCTTGAATGAGTATTTTTTGGCGTAAAAGGATTTAAATCGGCCGATAAGAAATTTAATCAATAAATGAGTGTTAGTTTTAATCAATAGATTTAAGCGTGAAGATACCTTTACTGGCTATCAAACTAATCATCATTGGCTAAACGCACTTTTTCGATCGCTGATAGAGCTATTGAAAACTGTAATATTAAGGCACCTTTACTGACCAGCAAACTAATCTTCATTGGCTAAACACGTTTTTGCGATCGCTGATACAGCTAGTGGAAACTATAAAAAAAAACTTTCTTTCGGTATTCTATGAATGACCGTTGTATGTGTGCAACGGTGGAAAGCATATAGCTTTCACACAAGTTCCAAAGGCAACCAAAAACTAGCTTATGCTTATCCTTGGGTCTGTAAAGCTTTCAAACCACTCAAAACAAAAAGTTTTACTCAATGCTTCCGTACCGTAGACTTTTACAAAAATTTCATGTGTCTCCGTTGCCCGTTTTTAACACTTCCCAAGAAGGTTGAAAAGTGTTTATGATTTCGGGTTGTCTGTCTGTCCGTCATTCCGTCTGTCCGCCCGTCCGTCCGTGCTCTAACTTCCGTAAATATGCATCGATTTCTACGAAATTTTAATATGTTGTTCTTATCTACTGTACCGTGTATCTTATTCAAAATGGTATATGTTGCATTTAGAGTTTTTTTACAGGAGAGCTCAAAATATTCCCAATAAATTGCGCTCTATGGCAAGGTTTTCGTTAAAGCGCATCATCCTACTATACAGTTACGCTGATCCCTTACTTCAAGATTAAACTGTTTCCGCCATTACTGCAAAAAGATTACAACGTTAGCACAAAAAGCCTAATAACTTCTTCACCGTTTCTACGATCCGTTTGAAATTTTTCATAATCATGCATAATAATATAGAAAACAGACTGTGCTGCTGTAAAAATCTCAAAATCTATCCGTTCCCTCACTTTTAAGCGATTTTTCGCTATTTTCAGGGCGATTTTATTTCCGAAAGTCAAAAAAATTAATCATTTGCGTGACAATATTACCTGTTTCAAGTGAAAGTGACGTCAAACAATTGGGACTCCAATTCGTTTAAAATAATTTTTCTAGATTACACAGTTTACTCTTTTTTTTCACAAATAAAGCGTCTGCATGGGTATGTGAATAGCTATGTACACACATAACGGAATCTTTCTACTGCAAAAAGATTCCGGGAGTTACAGAAGAGCATGAAATTTGATTTGGGGATATAATAAAAATTGAATGCGAACTTATTTATTTTAGGTGGATTAAAATTAAATATATTGAAGGTAGACAAATTTTCGTCAAATGTTTTTTCTAGCGGCCGTTGTAAGTGCTTCCACAACGAGCTTTGACTTCTAATCTTATAAATAAAAATGAAATTCTGTTTGTTTGTTTGTTTGTTTGTTTGTTTGTGGATGTGATTCGTATACAAATCCACAAAAATGGACCTATCGGCCTGAAATTTAGCACAGATGTGTAAAATAATATAGAATAAACCACTGTCCACTTTAAAACTTTGAAAGTCCACCAGTTCCCGGAATTTAAGAGATTTTTTATGCTCTTCACGCAAAAATCTTTCCGTAATTGTAACCCCTGTAGTGAAAAAAGTGTGAAATAAGGATCGTGGTTGCCATGTGTGGCGATTTTGCCGAATAAAATGTCGTTCGTATACAAATACACAAAAATAGACCTATCGGCCTGAAATTTAGCACAGATATGTAAAATAATATAGAATAAATTGTAGTCCACTTTAAAACTTTGAAAGTCCACCTGTTCCCGGAATTTAAGAGATTTTTTATGTTCTTCACGCAAAAATCTTTCCGTAATTGTAACCAATGTAGTGAAAAAAGTGTGAAATAAGGATCGTGGTTGCCATGTGTGGCGATTTTGCCGAATAAAATGTTTTAAATTCTCAAAGTAAAAATAAAAGAATAATAATGATTTTTTTTTGTTAGTTTATATTAAGGTTATTTTTTTTTAAATTATAATATCGTGTGCAATCAGAGCAGGAATGTAATGCTTTACACGCAAAACAATAAGAATTGAAGATTTCCGAGGCTAATGTGTAAATTTTTTTAGTTTGGCGAAAAAATAAAATGCCTGAAATATGGATTTTGAGTAAGTGAGCTCTAGCGGTTTGCCCAGTTTTCGGCTTGGCGCAATTTATTGAGAGCTTAAGGAAATAGATTTTTGAAAACAAGTGCAAAGGTTTTATTAGAATACAGCGTTAAATTTTAATGATCCGTGAAGAAATTATGCAGTTATTAAGGGATTTCAAGCGATCTAACTTCAGAATTCTCGCCAATTGAATACATTGATTTAAGTTGGGGGAATTCCGCCAAATTTCAGAAAATTGAAATCTTCTCATTTAGTACATCGGAGTAACGATGAATAAAACACATTATAGTTGATAATTAAAAAAAATCGGCTGTATTAAGGGATTCCACTTTTTAAATAAATGCCTGGCGGTCGAACTATTTCCCATTTTGATTGCTGCTAAGTCAATGCTTCGAATGATTCCCTGAAAAAACTCTTGCAAAATGGCGTATGTTGGCACTTTGGCGAGGCTTAGATTTAAAACTGGATTTTATTTGAGACTGGTATATATAATAACACTGGTTATAGATAAAAATGAATGTTGGTATGTGTTTATGAGGTTGAAAAACTCCAGCACCGTTGAGCACCGTTGCACGATGAAATTTGGTTCACCTAAGTCTTTTCATGGAGAAGGTTTTTATGCTATCCGTTTTCCTTAACTTGCCACTTGGTGCCGCAGCACAACGTTGAATTCTATTCCGTTTAGCCGTTTGCTATGCGAATATCGTCCAACCGAATTCGATGAAATTTGGTACACGCGAATATTAGAACACGGAGAATATTTTTTACTATCCATTTTGCTGTAACTTGCCGCTAAATGGCGCTGCAAAGCATCAACTTCTATACCGTTCGACCACCCAGCATAAAATTTTTTATACTTACACATTTGAGCACGAAGAATATATTCTAACTGCGTTCCTTTTGATGTTACTCACCACTAGATGACACTGCAATGCATTATTATTTTAACTCGCCACTAGATGACGCTGCAGCAGGCCAAATTCTTGACCATTCAAACAGTCGCTATGAAAATCAGTATACATAGCTATTTGAACAATGAGAATATTTTGGTGTTATCCATTTTGCTAAAACTCGCCACTTGACGGCGCTGTACCAAATCATTACTTTATTGAACCACTAGATGGCCCTGCAGTGTATCACTTCTTGACTGTGCAAATAATCGCTATGAAAATAGGTATACATAGATATTTGAACACGGGGAAGAGTTTGGCGCTATCCATTTTCCTATAACTTGCCACTAGATGTCGCGTCAACACATGAACTTCAGGACTGTCCAGCCGATAGTCATGAAAATTCGTATACATCGATATCTGCATGCGAAAAATATTTTCGCCGTATCCGTTCTGCTAAAACTCGCCACTAGATTGCGCTACGCCGCATACTCTTCTGCACCGTACAAACGATTGCCTTGCAATTCGGTATGCATGATTATTGGACACAATATAACGCGATATCCACTTTGCTATATCTGTTTATTACAATGAATAGTAATCACCACAAATCGTAATATCAAAAAGTCCATTCATTCCCGTGCGAAGAACGGGTACTTCAGCTAGTATATAATAAAAATTGAGTATGAAGTTATTTCTTTTAGGTGGACAAAGATTAAATATATTCAGTGTAAACAAGCTTTCGTCAAATGTTTTTTCTAGCGCCCGTTGTAATGTCCTCTACAACGGCTTTGACTGATAGTTTTAGAGATATTCTGCTATTTGAAATGAAACAAAATCTATCAATGTTATTAAGGATTACTCTCTAGATAAAGCTTTCCATCCAAAATAGTTTCTGTATCTTTAATAGTTCTTCTACAGAAGCACTCAAAATAATTTCCATACCATACGGTCAGCAGCAGTTTAGATGTAAACATCTATTTAAAGCATATAATACTGTCCTACAATATGACTAGCTAATAATCCGAAAACGATCGTGTGCTTCCCTCAAAAGTTGCGCCAAAAGCCGGCAGTGCTGGCGACATTTACGATAAATTGCCAAATATGATGCGAAAAAAATGCTTTGATAAATGAAGCGAACTTGGTGATATTTTCATTATTTGACGATAAATCGAAAAAGGTAATCCCGGCGGTCATTAACACCAAACTATTTTTTCCTCAAATTTTCTAGCAAACTGTTGGCAATCGTATTCCGAACCATCAATTATTTCATGTCTCCGGCATTTATCTTGGTGAAAAATTGCTCGTCTTGGCGGACCGTCAGGATTATAAGTAAGTATCTCGATAAATATCTGATTATGTTAAGCTGTGACGATTTCACAAGGAATTTCGAAAATTCGTTACTCGTGTTTTTTTTAACCGATTTAGTGCATTGTGTTTTGTTAAGGCATGGCTAAGGGCTATCTGCCTACGAGTCGGATGAGGATTGCGTCAGTCATAAAAATGTCGCCGGCCGAACCCAAAAGGGGTTGTATTTACATGGAAAAAAATTCCAAGCTTTGATTTTTTAGAGCTTGGAAAATTAATTTTAGACTGCTAAACCTTAAAAGAATAAATTTCTCGCTCTCCGCGTTCGTCAGATACCGTTACGTTGTATAAAAGGAATATTTATATTTTTAACTTACCAGCAAGTTTGATAGGTCTGTATGATTTCGGTTTGCTTGTCTGTTCTTTTGTCCAGCCGTCCAGTGTTCTAACTGCTGTAAATATACAACGATTTGCGCGAAATTTATGTTTTTACTATGTACAGTACCATGTACCTTATTGAAAATGCTGTAAGTAGCATTTATAGCTCTTTTACGGGAGAAAAAAATCCAATACATCGCACTCTATGGGCAGTCATTTTTGAAAACGTATTTTAGACATTTTCGTTTTTTTGAAAGAAAACAAAGTTGGCATACATATTATTAAGGTTCTCAAAATAGCACTCTTTTCTGAGAAAGTGTCTGTTATTAATAGTTCTTCTACGGGAGAACTCAATTCCAATACGTTATTGTCTGTGGCATTTGAGAGACACTAATACATTTCTAGCACAAGACAACGAGTATAAAATTTTTATTTTCTTCAGTTAAACGTTAGGAAAAAATTTAAAGGTTTTTTACAGAGTTCATAAAAGTGCATTTATACCAATAATACAGCAGTATCTTATCTCTAAAATCTCGCCAGTTTTAAAGAAAATACATAACCAAATTTGTTGCAAAAATATTTTTATGTTGGAAAGTGTTTTATAATCTATGCGTTTGGCATGATTTATCTTTCTTGTTCTCATTTAAAGACGCAAAAAGTTTTGTTCAGGCATTGCTCCGTTCAGCAATGACACACCTTCTCACTCTTACTGAGTTAAGTTATTGTCTGCCTCAATTTAGGATACTGACTTAGGATTTAAAGCGTCTCACGAAAATATATGTATTTTAATATGTTCACTATTCCTGCTTTTATAATCCATTCAGGTTTCAATTAAATCGTGTGGATAGAAATTGCACTAACTTGAATATGAAATAAGATAACTAGCTTAGATAACTAGCTTAATGACTGACTAAATCAATATAAAGTCCGTATTATAACAAACTGTAGGGTAAGAATTCAAATAAACTTTAGTGTAAATTACATCACTGTGGTATCGTATGGGGAAGTGTTATTAGTGTAGGCAATTAGGTATATTTGGCATAATTATTCGAGTGAATTGCATGCACAGTTTCCGACAAGTTTTCCTATGCTGAATCGTTATCTTTTGGAACTAATAAACTAAATGAAGTATTAAACGAGGTAATCTTTATTTATTAATTACCACATGTTGAGAGCATTTCAAGCGTACATATTCGCTTACATACTTATTATTCTTATATATATGACATATAGTAAATTATGTTTCAAACTGTCATTTTTTAAAGCAGATATTATCGCCTATATCATAAAAATTACCCAAACTATAAAGCATTATAAAAATGTGACAAAAAATCATCGTAAATCGGAACATGTTTTCTTTTCAATTTTAAATTAATAGTTAGAATTCGTTAAATTAGTTGGGAGATACATGGAAAAACGGTATATTCTTTATTAATTATTATTTCATCAATGCTTGAAGATTATTAAATTAAAAAAACAGTCATCTAAAATGTTAATGAAAGATTATACTTTTTGATTTATCAATTTTTTAAAAAACAATAAAGAACTAATTCTTCAAAATTGTTTCACTTCGTCATGCTTGCATTCCATAAACAGATATATTTACCGTTTGTTTCAAGCTTTAAGAAAAGTCCATGAGAAAAGGGAAGTTCGACTTTAAAAAAAGTCACTCACAAAAAGATGTAACTGTGAAAATGTATCATTTAGTGAGTTATCCAACTTTAAAGTTTCTGTCAACCAATGAAATGTTAATTCTGAAATTACTAAAAATTAATTAGCAGAAATTCAAAGAAATATTTTTAGGATTCAGGTCAGTTTTAAAAAATGAATGAAGAATAGTATGTGGCTATTATAGTTTAAATAGTAATATTGTATACTTCTAGATTTATTATTATTAGTATTATTATTTTAATTTTTATTTATTCTTATTTTTTGAAAAAAAAAACACAGCGATAGCCATCTCGATTAATTTTCTAATTTTCATAACTTTCAGAGGCAAAAAGTTAGTTTTAAGTAAATTTTCCTATCATTAACTTACTACGATTAAAATAAAACCTGTTTCAATATCTCTTAGCGCCTCGTAGATTACATTAATACATAACACATCATGCTGTTTGCATAATTCTTTAAAGTATGTTTGAATGTAATGTGAAATGACAGTAAGAAATTAAGTAAACATATAAACAAGAAGTAAAATAAAATTAGGAAATATTCATGAATGCAACGAAATAAAACAGAAAAAATACATATTAAAAAATAGGAATAAAGAAAAGGACACACAATGCATATTCTGATAGTGCATAACCCTTTATTTAGAGAGTTTAGATTGAGAGTTCAAGTGCCACCATGGATCTAAATTTTAATTAATCTCTCAGTACAGGTTTTTTAGCTTCCTTTCAACAAAAGTCAAAGCAATTTATGGGACTTACATAAAAACCTTTATTACTCTAACATAAATCATACAATTCCAACGCCAGTTTTATCAGGCGTCCAAAACAAAAACAGTCCCAACAAAATTTTATATAAAACTAAATTAAATCTTTAGAATCATCGCACCTCTCATTATTGTAGCATGCCCTCATTCTCGAGTACATATTTTATACTTCAGCTCGAGTCAAATTTCTCGGTTTTATTACCATGGAGTTTGGTGCGTTTGTTAATTCATCATCACATAATACGTTGATAATGTCGACGGAACTTTACTACTCCCATGGGGGAAAGCACATCCGTCACAGGAGTGACGATGCTGCTGAAAGAAAATCTTTGTTTACGATCTTTTATTGGAACTGTACCTGATTATCAGAATCACTGTATTATTAATAATTTTTTTTTGAACAGGTTCGAAAAATAAATAATTATATCCTCATAATACACTGTAATAATTCAATTTACAGTAACACGATTGAATATAAAAATACATAAACCTGATCCTACTTTATTAAGAAGGATCTAACTTGAGCCTGGATAATGCATCAGCATTTCCATGTTGAACGCCCCTTCGATAAGTAATTTTCAAATTGTATCGCTGCAACGCTAAAGCCCACCTTGTTAATTTGGCGCTGTGTGGAAGGCCATCTGTCAAATATGTTAAGGGGTTATGATCTGATACGATCTGGATTTCCGCGCCAAATATCCAAGTATCAATTTTTTTTAGTGCTTTTAAAACTCCATATGCTTCTCTCTCAATCGTAGACCATTTCGTTTGGCTGGGGTTTAGTTTCTTGCTGAAAAAAGCAATAGGGACTTCCTCTCCCTTGGCGTCCTTTTGTGCGAGACACGCGCCAATAGCTGTAGCCGATGCGTCACTGTACAACTGAAACGGCTTGTCAAGATCTGGGGTGTGTAAGATAGGTATCTTCATCAATTCCTCTTTCAATCGAGTAAACGCTTGGTCCTCAGCGGAGCCCCACGGTATAGTAATCGGTACTTTCTTTTTGCTTAGATCTGTTAGTGGCAAAATTATTTGCGCGAATTGTGGTATGTAACTCCTATAATAACTTGCTAGACCGATTAAGCTTCTTAGCTCTTTCTTGGTAGTAGGCCTTGATATCCTCGTTACAGGTTCAATCTTCTCCGGAGCCGGTGTATGCCGACCGGAACCTACAATATGGCCCAAAAATTTTACCTGGGTTCTCCCGAACTCGCATTTTCCAAGATTCACAGTAAGTCCTACTTCCCTCAATGTTTTAAAGACTTGGCTTATATGCTTTAAATGTTCTTCCCAACTGTTAGAGAAAATGGCTACGTCGTCAATGTATGCACAGCAATAATCACGATGTACGAATAATGCTTTATCCATTGATTTCTGGAATGTCCCTCCGGCGTTCTTCATCCCAAAAGGTAAGACTTTCCATTGATAATGCCCCGAATGTGTTACGAAGGCGGTGAAATGCTTGGCTTCTTCATGCATGGGAATCTGCCAGTATCCCTTCGTTAAGTCTATGACGGTTATAAATGCAGCTTAACTTACTCTGAATATTAAATCTCTGGCGATTTTAATGGGATATGAATCAGGCACCGTGAAACTATTCAATAGTCTAAAATCAATACATAATCTCACGCTTCCATCCTTTTTGGCAACACAAACAACAGGATGTGCCCATTCGCTATCACTTGGTTCAATGAGGTCCATTTCAATTAGCTCCTCGATTTGGCGATCAACTTCTTTTTGTAAACTGATGGGTATTCGATACGGTTTGAGTCTCTTTGGCGTGCAGTTCTCCGTAAATTTAACATAATGCCCGTCGACTTTGGCATGTCCTGGCTTTGAACTAAAAATGTCCATATATCTCTTCAGTACATCAAATAACTCTTGGGTTTGCTCTTCAGTTAAATTATGATTTCTAGTTTTCTCCAAATGTTTTCGGATGTCCTCTACCTCTTTCTTTGTTTTATGAGTAGGTGCGTAATGGATTACGCCAAATTCTTAATCCATTTCGTAAACAACACCAATGTGATTTACCCTCTGCACATACGGTCGTACTTTATTCACGTGTAGCTCTCTAGTACTTCCATCCTCTAATTCAACTCTTGCCGAATGCGGTATGGTGATCTGAATTACCGTTGCCGGTCCAATCCAAGTGCTTAAAAGTTTGTGAGTTGATGATGGGAGTAATATCAACACTTTGTCGCCAATATCAAACTGTTTTTCTCTCGCACGGAGATTATACCTAGAAACGTATTCTCCTTGAGCTTTCTCGGTGTTTTCGGAAGCGATCTCATTAGCTTTACGTATATTTTCAACTAACTCTTCAAGATATTTAGTGATTGGTCTGAACGCGGTCGTTGGGATAGTTCGTTCTCCCGTCCAAATACTTTTCAATAAAGATAATGGTCCTTGTGGTGACCACCCATAAACCAATTGAAATGGTGATAGCCCCGTGGTGCTGTGTGGCACTTCACGATACGCGAACATGAGATATGGTGTATGTATATCCCAGTCTCTCCCATACTCTTGTATGTTTTTATTCATCATCTCCTTAAGAGTTTTATTCCATCGTTCTACTGCCCCCATACTTTCTGGATGTCCGGGTGTCGAAAAACGTGGCGCTACCCCTAATAGATTTTCAAATGATTGAGTCAGCTTGGAAGCGAAATTCGTACCCTGGTCGGTGCATATCACTTTTGGAAAACCGGTGTGGGTGAAAATCTTCATTAAAACGTCACACGTTGTCTTGGCACTAATTTCTTTCACTGGAATTGCCTCGGACCACTTAGTACATAAATACACGGCACAAATAATATATCGATGTCCTCTCCTTGATGCAGGCTCTAGTGGTCCTATACAGTCTACGCTCCAGACTTCAAAAGGATTTTCAGGCCTAACGATAGGCTGTATGGGAATATGATCCCGATAAGTGCTAGTTCTCCTCAATTGGCATTCTATGCAACTTTGACAGTAAAATTTTACATCTTGCCTGATATTAGGCCAGTAAAATGAATATCTGATTCTTTGTTGAGTCTTTATTTTCCCCTAGATGTCCTGCCAACGGAATCTCATGTGCCATTCTTAAAATAAAATTAATTCTTTCTTTTGGAATTACTACTTGCTGAATTTCTTCTCCAAAGACATAATCCTTATGCTGTAGTATTCCCTGATCAATGAGATACGAATTTTCTTGCCTTTCCGCCCAATCAAAGCATCTCTTGAGTGTCTCGTCATCGCCTTGAAGTTTCGCCAACTCTGAAATGGCATCTAGCTTTCTACTCGCAGACTCACTTGCTGTCAAGACATTCACATTCGGCGTATTGGAATTCAAATCCGAAGATATTTGTACATTTACGTCCTCCTCTGATTTCCCTACAGCTTCTGCTTCCACATTTGAAACTGTTTCTTGCCATAATTGTTTATTATCATAAAGTTCAATGTTCTCATTTAGCATCTCAAAAGCTGAACGACTTATTAACATATCACTGGTAAGTTTCTTTGAAACGGTACACATAATTGCTGTATCGCCATGTTTACCATCGTGGATTTTCATCTCATATGTCCGAAGTGGAGCGGTTTCATTATCGCCAAACGCGGACGATAACTCTATTTGTCCTTTTCCTTCAAAAGGCGTACCATGTACTAATTCCTCGTGAATTACAGATATCTGTGCACCAGAATCCACTATACCATTAAAAATTGATTTTCCACATTTGATTTTAACCTCAATTAGGTCATCCAATTTTTTGTGATTACTTGATTCAAATAATGGAACGGAGATCTTTGCTGTCAACACATCTGTTTTCTCGGCTGTATCAGCGCTTACAGTGTTTATTTTCGGTTGTGAAATTTGTCGAGTAAAAGTATTGTTTTGAGTATTCGTCATATTACTTTTCAATTGTCGTCCTTGCCCACAGAACTTAGAAATATGCCCCTCTTTACCGCAACTAAAGCATGTGGGGTTAAATCTGCGTTTAACCAACGTTTCATCTTGACGTTTCTGAACCCACTTAGGAATCATAAGTTCTCTCATTACCTTTATTTTTCGAATCACCTCCCCACGACCTCTTCGCTAAATCATGGACGTTAACATATTCGTCTAGTTTATCTGCCAACTCAGACGGGATTATCAACTTAGACCACTGGTCCAAAAAATGCTCACGTATTTCATGTGGAACTCTCCTCTTTATTTGGTCAGCGATAATCAATTTCTTCAACCCGTCATAATCCTCGATTTCTAATCCTTTTACCCACTCTTCAAAATAGTTAGTTATTTCAAAACAGAAATCTCTCCACGTTTTCTCTGGCACTTTTTGATGGGTCATAAATTTCCTCCTAAAACTTTCAGGGCTTAATTTAAATCGTCTTAACAAAATGGATTTTATATACTCATAGTTTTCCGCATTCTCTACCGGTTCTCTATTAATCAGCTGAACAATTTCCGTTGGTAATAAATTTAATAAACACAAGACCCATTCCTTGTTATCTACTTTCAATCTATTAGCATGTTTTTCAAACATCGTTAAATAGCATATAATATCAGATTCGCACGGATCAAACTTAGGTGTGTACTTGAATAATTCTAACCTAGCTTTCCCAGCGTCTCTAAAATTTTCGTCTCTAACGTTTGTTGACAAGCCTCGATTTCCAATTTTCTTACCTCAAATTCTCTCTGCTCTCTTTCTCTTCTTTCTTCAAATTCTCTTTGTTCCCGTTCAAATTCTCTTTGTTCCTGTTCAAATTCTCTTTGTTCCCGTTGTTTTCTTTCTTCAATAAATGAACTAAGCATTTCCTTTACCAATTCTAAATCTTCTTCATAAATATTGCTACTGGTAATCATTTTCTTTAGATCCGGTAGTAACAAACCAGGGGAAGGATTTTCACCGATCTCTTCCGCTAACTTAATTAAATCTTTCTTCTTTCCCTTATTTAAAAACGACATGGCTCTCCTCACAACTAAATAACTTCTCGACTTCCTAGGTTCTGATCCTATCGCTGCTGCGCCAGTACGGGTTTTTTAGCTTCCTTTCAACAAAAGGCAAAGCAATGTATGGGACTTACATAAAAACCTTTATTACTCTAACATAAATCATACAATTCCAACGCCAGTTTTATCAGGCGTCCAAAACAAAAACAGTCCCAACAAAATTTTATATAAAACTAAATTAAATCTTTAGAATCCTCGCACCTCTCATTATTGTAACGTGCCCTCATTCTCGAGTACATATTTTATACTTCAGCGCGAGTCAAATTTCTCGGTTTTATTACCATGGAGTTCGGTGCGTTTGTTAATTCATCATCACATAATACGTTGATAATGTCGACGGAACTTTACTCTCTCACTTTTGTTTCTTATACTATAAACACTGTATTCGAGATAACGCAGTTTTACCATTCTGACATTATCTAAAACAAATCTCAAAATATTTCCTCTCACAGGTACTTTACGCCTTTATATTCCCATTTTTTTTTCTGTTAGCATGTACGTGACATGCAGAGCTCAGTCACACTTCAATACTCGTTACTTCGCCGTGTATCCAACTATGACGTTTATTGTACTTGCGACGTTGGAAGTGTTTTGTCTGTATGATGATTCAACAGAATCAGATATCGTCTTGAAGTCCTTTCAGCAGCCACCATTTCGGTAGCCACATCACCTTAAACGTCGTCTTTAATTTTAAAAAAGTACTGGATATTATAAATTTTTTGTTTTGTCAAAAGACACAATTTAATAACTAGGGTACAGGTTTGTTGTAATAAACTTCCTCTACAGACAAATCTGTACAGCTAAAACGGGTAAACAGATTGTAGCCAAATTAGGCATATAGACTATACATGAGATGTGCTCAAGAAATTTTGAAAGAAAAATAAAGATAAAAATATCCACTAGGTGGCGTTTTACATAAAAACCGCAAATTTAATAATGTAAAAGGCAATTCAAAATGTACAAAAAATTTCAACATTAATGTAAGAGTTTTTGAGATTTTACTAATTTGGGTCATTTCTCAGCTGATTTCACCATGGAAAAAGTCGCCTAATGTACATCTTTCGAACAAAATATTTCAAAAGTCTAACTTGGGTGCATCTCGTATATAGTCTATACGACAAGTTTGAGTAAAATCCGTTCAGCCGTTTAAATTGTAGAGCCCTGTTAATAGGAAAAGTTCATTATGACAACCCTGTATAATAATGGAAAATAAAGCAAATACTCTACTTCTTAAACTTTTCACGACTGTTCTGTCATCATTTCCAAAATTCTGGTACGTTGCAGTGTTTTGGAAAGCATTAGGAAGTCATGTAATGTGTAAATTTTTCGTTAAACATTTGTGTTAACTTATCTCATTTCGAAAATAATCAATTCAGAATGCTCTGTAGTGTCTACATTAGCAGTTGTTAAGTTGGTATAGTTAAAAAATAACTAGTATCTTACAGGGTGTCCCAAAAATAGCCGACGATTTGAAAAATCAATTTAAAAAGAAAACGGAAGGCAATAGGAACATGCGGTTTGCTGTATTCTACTTAGGTAACCAGAGAATTTATTCTCACCAATTTTCAAAATTAGTTTCAAAGCTCGTCAATAGATGGCACTGCTATTCTGTTCGCATTCAGTCCTTTCAGATCGGTTTTATTTCTACATCCTAGCGTGTGCTTCGAAAATGGCTTATTCACTGGACCAGCATATTTTTTATCATTTTGGAGTTTCATGACCCGGAAAACAATTTTGAAACCAGGCGCAGTTTTGAAAGGAAATTCAGCGTCAAAAACGGTCCGGTAAACAGTACATTGTCCTTGACTATGAAAAGCATACATAAAGTGACATGGATTGGACACCCTATTAGCCAAAATTGACGCCGTGCGATTTTTTTTTTTTTGTGAGGGAGGGGTGGGTTTCTTGATAAATTAAGTGTATCGTCACAATCCACAAATATACATCTCTGCTGCATGTCAGAACATTCCAACTGAAATGTTTGCACGGACGTTTTCAAATTTATCCTAAGACTGCGTCACGTTGTTGCTGCAAATACTGCTTATATTTGTTTACAACATTGGTAATTACATTGTTTTATAGTTTTTCCTGGTCAACAGTGCAATCTATTGATGAACTTTGTAAATAATTTTGAAAATTGGTAATAATAAATCCCCTGGTTATCGAAGCAGAATGCAGCAAACCTTACATTTCTACCGTTTTCCGTTTTTCTTTATTTGGGTTTTTTAAATCGTGGTCAATTTTCGGACACCCGGTAATATGCTATAAGTTACACAGGTATGCAAAGATTACGGACGAGTTGAATTATTTTAGAGCAGCGTAGCGCAGCACAGTAGTGAATAAAATCAATAAAAATTGCACAATAATATTCTCAGCATGTACAAATATGGGAAAAAGCAAAGCATTACCTTGAAAAAAAATTCAAGCTGCTAATTTCTCTACTGGGTTCTTAATTTTTTTCATCTTAATTTTCACAAGAGTATTTCCATGTGGAAGATACATTTGCTTCATTCAAAAAATAAATAAACGTTCCGGTGCAGTTCTTCGATTTTCAGTTATGGTGTCTGTTATGAAATAAATCATATTTTCATGTGATTTCTCATCATTTCATTTTTTTAAATATTTATTTTCTTTTTTATAACCAGTTTTTCAAATGAGGCATAGTTTACCAGGAATGTTTGTAATTTTTTCTACTTCAAGTAAGAATATTTCTATCAATTTGTAACCTCCACACTTGCTAATTATCTAGACTTGCCTGTTTATTCTTCATTTTTGTAATGGAATAATGGTTTTTATGCAGCACGTAATGTTACGTGTTAATCAAGGTAGATTATAGCTGCCGCACGAAAGTTAACAATTTACATTATATTAGTTTTTTTTTTAGTTCTATAGAAGATTTTTGACATACTTTATAACCATTTCAACTGCAGTATATTTCAACCAACTAGCTGTTCTGTTTTGCTGATGTTTGCACTCATGAATACATTTATGATAATAGTTAAAAAACAAAAGTAAAAAAAAAACGATTATTTTCGGTGTAAGTACTTAACCTATTGTCAACAGATTTGCATATAATGCTTTTAGCGTTTAGAATGGTGAGTAAATTTGTATTATACCTAAAAATCTGTTCGCGTGTTCATCTGGAACCTTAAAATTTTGGAAACATCTGTGAGACTGAAAACGAAAAGAGTTAATTAAAATTCCTATGACTTTCCAATAATCTGTGTGAAGAAATTCCAATAATTCCTGTGACATTAAAAAAGACGTATTATTTTATTACAAACGTTCAAAAACTGTTTCTGAACTGTTTGTCGAAAATTTGCAATATCCAGCGAAACAGACGCTTACCTGTATTTACATAATGTATCGTAAACTGTGCGCATTTTCTGTTGTAATTTCAGGGTAATAAAAACGTCTTCTGCAGAAAAAGACTCAAAACACTGATGTCAAAAGATGAAATAAATAAAAACTTTCTGAATAAAAAAAACACATAAAAAGGTACTTATTGAATGGGACGATTGTTTCGACAGAAAATAATTTTGGTCTTCTTCAACCGCCAACACTTCGTCTCACAGATCTGTGGGGACAGCAATTCGTCTCACAGAACTGTGGGGACAGCAATTCCTCTCACAGAAATGTGGGGACTCTAATGTCTGACGTTTGTCTTCTAATCAGTCGAAAATCGTAAAAATTCTTAAAAGTCTACAAAGAGGAGTATTTTTTTTTTTTTAATTTTCTTCGCAACATTTGAAAATTACGCGAACAATGCTAAGAAATGGCATAAGACCATAATATTAATTGCAGAGATTGCGTTGATTAGTATAGTCGATCTTTATTCATTAAAAATATATGCATCTTGTATTTTTTGCTGTCATTTAAAACCACGGTAGATTGATTTGTAAGAAATTAGGGCAAATTTACTTTTTTTTCTTTGTCCCGATGGGTTTAGTCCAGGCACTGGCTCCTACTAAGACCAGGAATGTTGGCCATTCAATATGAGAAAACTTAGTAGGTGGGCAAATTTACTTCTATTAAAGAATTGACAATTTAACAATCAATTCCAACCCGGGAGTCGAATCGTGACCCATGATAATAGAAAATAGTGCTAGCATATAATCTGCTGAGTTTCAAAAGATGTCGATCTTTTGTCTTTTTTTTATAGCTTATTATTCATTTTAATCATGCAGACACCTTGCACATATGCACTTTGTTGCTTTAATGAGTTACAACAGCAACTGAATTAAGTATATTTATATATTTAATTTTTCGTAAACAAACGATATTTTTAAGAACATTTGGAACGTACAATAAATAATTAGCCATGCATATATATGTTATTTGTGCAGCTGTAATGATCGATAGTTAAATGGAATAGTTGCGCTGTATCAAAGCAAACTTGCCAATCGTAACACTTTGGCTGTCAATTGCAAGTGTGTATACATAATCGTTTTCACCAGCCGTAAGTTCAACTTAAAAAAAGATGGAAATCATCATAAAACTTTATGATTTTGGGCTAAAGATATTTTCAGAAGATTAACATGTTAAGGTGTCTCACAGCGTTCGAAGCCTATTCAAAATTCGGCTGGAAACTGCAATTTTGAACAGAAGAAAAGTATTTATAATACTTGGTAGTTTTGATTACTTAAAATAGCTAATTTTGTTCAGATAAGTCCTACATAATTTATTTTAAAAATTTAATTTTATAATCAATTTGATTGCAAATGCTGCTTTTCTAAAGACTATGTTTCCTGTCTATAAATGAATTTATATATAGATATGTGGTTTTAGCGAAATATTGTATAAGTAATTTTAGTTTAGTTTAGTATTAGTAATTTAGTTAATACCAAGTTCATAGGCGCCGACTTCATGGGGCTTGAAGGGGCTTCAGCCCCCCCAATATTTTTATTCAGGGGGCTGAGCCCCTTCAAAAACTTCACTCCAACTTTTTTGTGTCAAATCATATTTCTTCCTCCAAATCGGTTAAACTTAAGAATCCTAAAAATAGAGAATGTATCGCTAGCTTCTTCTGTCTCCCACTCCGCTTTTTCTTTCACAGGGATTCAGGAATTACGTTGGGCTCCTGTAATGCCGTAAGGCACGGATGTCAGCCTTCTTTATCAAGAGCGCAAGCACAAACAAATGACCATCAGATAGCTAGGCAAAAAGAAACGGGTGTTTTCCCCCACAAGAACCCTTCAGATTTTACACCGTGACACAATTGATGATGGAATTGCTTTCTAGTAGGGAGAGGACTGCGTTTTTTTTTTAGGAGGGTCGTTCTCATGTAATGTAATCTTTCTTTTTTAAATCAGTACAGCAAAAGCTTTCACTTTTGTTCTATTGTGAGATACAGACTCTTCTGTAGACGTCTGACCATAAGGGAGATTTTCCCATTGTGCAAAACTGCAAACGATTGTGACATTCCCATTTCCCAGCAGTATTAAGTTTCGAACCGTTATAAATGTGACTTAAAAACAATTCAAGGCAGAAAATTGATAGTCAAATTTAAGTTTGAAGATTTTAAATCATGAAGAACCTTGTGAGATAGATGAAAAATTGATGTTTAATACAGTTTCGGATATAGACAGTATTCATTTCTTTATACGCTTTATCAAAACTTTACTAATATCGAACGCTTAACGTTTCTGATTTAGCTACAGTTAAGAGCTAAATAAAAAAGGATTTCATAAAAATCTTCGAGCAGCACAACTTCTGGATTATATTTTATAATTGCTTGCTCGTATCTTCTCTCTTTACATATAAAACTCTATCCCCCATCAAGGGCGTAATCAGAGGTGGGGGGGAGGGCTACGCGGGCTGAGCACTACTTAGCTGTCTCCCAGCCCCCCTACGATTTTCAAAAATTTTTGTTAGTTTACACATAAATACGAAAATTTAGAAACGAACATTTGAAAACCATGAAATCTTTAAGAAGACTCGTTGTTTTAGGCGAATTTCGGTTCATTATTTTGCTACTCTTGGCTGCATATGGTGCCAGTGGCGGTTCCAGAGGGGGGTCACAGTGGTCATGGGCCTAGATTAACCATCTCGCCAAGAAAGAAGGAAGAAAAAAAACGAGGGCCCAAGCCGAGCTTGGACTAGGCCCAAAATTCAGAGAGGCCTTGATCATGTGCATACATATTGTGTTGCTGAAAGAGAATTCCTCTTTAGAAAACCATTAGTCTCTGACTAATTTACTTTATTTTATAACAACACTAAAGTATGCACACAATATTCTGACTATGTGCTCAGTCGTTGTTCCTTGGCAGAAAAATATGCAGCCGTTTTGTAAATATGTGCATTCATCCATAGAGGGCAAAGGAAAGGGGAGTCACAGCGAGCATGCTTAACGTAAGGGTGAATGGGGTAGTTGCCTCGAACCCACAATGAAAGAAAACGATCAAAATCAAAAAATGGTTTTAGAAAAATGTGTGAATTGGGCGTGTGATACATATACTCGTATTCGACCCCCACCTCCACCCCACACTTGCAAATAGCCTCCCTCTTCTGTAAAAGCACTCTATAAAGCACCTATGTTTGTAAATTATTATTTATGGAATATCAAACTAGCGTAACTGCTACAAAACCATAAAAATTATAGAGGAGGAAGGAGGGGCTTCATGGGGAAAGAGGGACTATACCTAAACAGGGCCGGATTACCCATTAGGCTGAGTAGGCTTTCACCTGTGGGCTCCTACCATTTTAGAGGCCTGCGTTAAAATTTAGAAGGAAAAAAATATAATCAAACATTATTAAAGCTATTTTAGTGTTAATATTTATACAGTATATGTATATGTAACACTGAGAAAAT
Organism: Cheiracanthium punctorium; assembly: GCA_038373885.1. Lineage (NCBI taxonomy): Eukaryota > Metazoa > Arthropoda > Arachnida > Araneae > Cheiracanthiidae > Cheiracanthium > Cheiracanthium punctorium. The sequence goes on from JAWZYV010011717.1 coordinate 56,791, forward strand.
AATTCTGATTCATTATTGACTTCGTACACAAGAAACACTTTTTGGCATTGTACACTTCTTAATTGAAATTTGAATGAATATGTGCTAGAAAGTTTGAAGCTGACTATTTAGCTTGAATTTTTATGTGCACATTTCAGTGATACCTTGCATTAGATGGATGTATATTTTGCAAATTCGATAAGGAGAACTTTTAGCACTATGTTTACACGAACGGGCTATGGTAATCATAAGAAGGCTTATAAACAAAATACCCTTCGTACCCCAGTCATCACAATCATATTTTATACAACTTTTTTCCGTTCTGAATAATAATTAATTTTCGTATATTGTTGCACAAATATCATCAGAATAAATTTCAAATAACATAATTCGTTATGGTTTTAGTTTATAAAATGAATACTATGTATCCATTTAGCCAAAGCGTCTCTGACTTACCAATTGCTAGTGTGCTAGTTTAATTTGTTTTGATAATTGTTAAGGTAATCTGGAACAATTTTCCAAATAGAAGGGTGATTTAGAGTGCAGTGGAGTTTTTATATATGTTTAAAAAATAATATGGCGTAGACTATGATTTCGAATTAGATTTCATTCATTTTGTTTCCATTTTTCATATTATTGAGTATTCTTAAAAATTGTCTGTAAATATCTACAATAATTCAGAGTGATAATTTTGGCATTGTATATCTGTTTCTGTGTTATTCCACTTTTAAATTTAAAGCACGATTATATTTTATACAACTTTTCTCCGTACTGAATAAAAATAAATTTTCATATATTGTTGCACAAATATCATCAAAATATGTTTCAAATAGCATAATTCATTATGGTTTTAGTTTATAAAATGGTTACTATGTGTCCATTTTGCCAGGAGCGTCTCTGATTTGCCAATTGCTTATGTGCTGGTTTAATTTGTTTTCATAATTGTTAAGGTAATCTGGAACGGTTTTCCAAAAAGAAGTGTGATTTAAAGTGCAATGCAGATTTTATATGTCGAGTTTTCTATGCCAAGTTCCACACGAAGCCCCCCCCCCGGCCTAGATCCCTCGCGCAGATAGTTGGCCATAGCACCACATTTCAACATTTCTTTTCATTTTTAATGTTATTGAAAGATTATATGAGTATTCTTAGTTTAATGTAAAATGAAAGTTTTCAGTATTAAAATGTTTATGAAGACCTAAAATAGTGTAGACTCTGAATTTTGATATATTCTCGCACTTGGATTTCTTTGTTAAATCATTTTTAAATGTTAACAAGGATGATATTATTGAAAAATTAATTTTTTTCCTGCTGTGAAAATACTATGAGAATGAATTTAAAAGTATATTTTATTTATTTATTTGTTTTTACAATTCAAATCACGGAAATCCGTTTAAAATGTATGAGTCGAAGAGAGCACTTGTAACTTTGTATGATGGTTTGTATATTTGTTTGATTTGTTTTAATACATGGAAAGGAGGTATTTATTACTTCTTTGTTTACGTTTTTTTTTAAATAATTTTAAATGTAATCTGTAAAAAGTTGTCAAAAAATGTAATTTAAATGTGATCAGTTTTTCTGTCTTAAAGTAGTGCGACATTTAATTAAAGTCGATTCAATTTATGGGTATTTCATCATGTAGTAAAATAAAAAATACTATTTTATATTAGTAAAAATTATCTCTGATGAATGTTTGCAAGTAAATAAAATAATCCAGATTTTAGTATTTCGTCTCGTTTGTACTTCTAGGGTATTTTGAAATATTAGCTGTAGTAATGTTTTGCAGAACAGTTTTCCACATTTGACTGCATGCATTTTCTTTCCTATGAAATTATCATTAAATACATTTCGAAAAAGATTTTACTTGTTTTGCTGTTATTAACTTAATTAAAATTCACTTGTTCTTTCAGAAGGGAGATTTGCTTTCTCCATATGTGTACTGAAGACTGATTCGAGATCTTGAGTTCAAATACTTAACTTAAAAAATGAGTTCAAAAAATTTTTGAAAAATTTATTAAATGGAATTCCTTTTATTTTCATGAAAGTGTTATGTTAAAAAAGCACATTTTGAAATCTCAATTCTAAAATTTCTGAACCCCTTAATTATACTGACGGAGAGAAGGATTTTGTGTCCCCCCGTCCACCTCCGTAAGGATACGAGCCCCCCCAATAATTTTTACAAGTCGGCGCCCGTGACCAAGTTTATAAATATGACTTGGTTTACTGAATGCAGTATATTTTTAGATCATTATTTAGGTTTGTATTAGTAATTGTAATTTATTTTATTTTAGTATTATATTAGTAATTTTAGTTAAGATCCACTTTTATAAACTACGAAGGTAAATGCCGTTTCAAACGTATGACAGTCAAATATTAGATTTATAGATTAAATTAATAACCCAACATACTTATATTTCACGTTGTTGAAAACCTTGTACTAATGTATCAGAATATTCTTCCCCGAAAATGTGTTCTAAATTAAACTAATTACTTTTCTAATTAGAATTTTAGAGAATAGTCAAATTTTAAATAAGTTTTCCATCAAACCCTCGGTGTACCGTTTTGTCGTTTTATATTTTTTTACGTGAGAGCTTGGAAACCTAATTTTCTTTGTACATCTGAGGCATTTTTTAACTCGTGAGATCAAAATGGCTTCAGTTTTACTTTTGATGTCGAACTGGAATTTTTGGAATGAAAACAATATAAAGTAAGTCTAAGTTCACTATTGTACACCCTCCAAAAAAAGTATTCGAGCAAGAGAGAAATTTCCTACGTTGGTTTCGTATATTAAAAATTATTTATCATAGAATATGAATTAGGCTATGTATAAATATGACTTTCTATACTTCTGTCAAGTTGTGCGTTTTTCAAAAACTCAATTATTATTAGCAAATCTAAAATAGGAAATTTCTCTCTTGCTCGAATACTTTTTTTGCAGGGTGTACACTATCGGATTCTACTCCATCACTTTCATCGTCTCTTTATTTTCATCCCAAAATCAGCTGTTTTATCAAAATTAATGCTAAATACCAAATATTCCATTTTGTTTCAAGTAAATTTGCTAATTGCATGGAAAGTTACAAATCTTTAAAATTCCCATTCATAACATTAGAGTTAGGCGAATTCTCGAGAAATGTAAGTGGAGATTTAGGCTGAAAAACATGCCAAAAATCGCGTAAAATATTGAATAAAAATGTCTAGATTTTCGAAAAATATCTGTCGAAGTGTCAGGATATGTCCTCGTGACAAATAAGGGAAGGTGGCCTAAAATGGCCCAAGCGGGTAAAATGATCCACATACCATCGACATACGTTTTCTTCCATACAGGTAACGCTATCTACTGGATAACACATAAACTAGTTGTGCCAAGTGAAGATGACGCAATGTCGGTATGAAAGTTATCGCATTATTAGGAACCTAAATAGAATTCTTTGAAAAAATGGGTTTTATAACCTTTGCATAAGGTTGCACTAGCTTTCCTATTTATTTAAATGAACAGTCTTTCATGCACATAAATATGACTTGGTTTACTGAATGGAGTATATTTTTTATATCATTATTTAGGTCAGATCTAGTGCCACAAATGCTTTGGTGGGTGTATAATGCATGCACAGGGATACACGAGAATAGAGATCATGTGCATTTTTGTGATATTTGCTCAAATATTCCGAGTTTTCAAAGTGGCGGCAAAAGAAATTATTTTAAAAATTTCTGAATTTATTGTAGGATTGTTTATTATAATTTTCAATTATTCTATATTATTGTTTGTCCACTTTTTTTAGTTTAAAATTTTCATAAAATAAATTTGTGTGCTATGTGATTGTAAAACATTTTTTATTTCATTGCGTGTAGTCATAATTACTTTTATATCATTTTATTTTGCCGATAAAAACAGTTTACAGTTATTTTTAAGCGAAGATCTCATTTTGTCCTTTCTTTAAGGGTAAAAAGATCCTTTGGACACTTTTTCAAAATATAGAATACTACTACTACACCGCCCAGGTGGTGTAGTGGCTAAAGAAACATTTCACCACGCTTTTGGTCCGGGTTTGAATCCCGGCTTTGACATGGAAATTAACTTGGCCGTTCTTTCTTAAGGGGTAACGCTGGCCACCCACTGGTTGCCCAATAACAAAATGGTTAGTAATTCGACCCTTTGTGGTAGGGAACGCTTTATGAGCAAGTGGGCGCCCTTAAAAATATTTTTAATTACTCAATGTGGGTTGAAAATATTATTGAAATATGTTTATAATGCATAATGTAGAGTAAAGCATACTAGAAAAATGCCAAAGTTTCATATTATTTGTACAAGTTTTTCCCTTAAGGTGATTAGATTATTTTGGGGCACCTTCCCCTTCTAAATTTGGTAGACCTTATCCTATATCTACTACGCAACAAACAGATTCACACAGAATTTAAATATTTCTTCATTTTTACAGATTAAGTTAAGAGTCATTTTTGATATAATTTACAAAATCTTAAATATAATTTATGTAATTTTTCATGTTTTGAATCCAAATAGCTGATTTCGTTTTATAGTACTCGAGAGTATCAATAAAATTTCACGATTAATTATGATTATGGCTATCAAAATCGTAGAAAGACCGGGATTAGAGTTTTAAAGTAGACACATCCAAATTTTACAACCACGCAAAAAGTAAAAAATGAAACAAAACTTACGTTTTAAATGTGTAAAGTATTTTAAATAAACTTGAAAGTTTTTAATTTCAGAATTTTTCGTGGCAAATTATTTTGCTGCACTAATTCCTTTAACATGAAGACTAAAATATTATCTAACATGTGTTTCTTTAAACAATTACAGAATATTGAATAGCATATTCAGCATTTATAATTAGTCAAGGCAAGTATCGATTATCACGGGATTTTTTCTAAACTAAAATTAAGTGGGGAAAAAGGGAACGTATTGACAAATTGGCTATTTAATTATTGAAAAAATTCAGATATGTCTGGTAAGTACATAGAGAATTGATGAATTAAATAAAATAGTATAAGATAAATAAAATAGTTTTCCTCGTAAATCCTTGTTCGAGTAGATGCTGCCTTTTTAACAGATAATATGCCAAATATGCTGAAATTCAATTATTATGAAAAGTTTCATTTAAAATGGTGAATTTGATTGCAGAATACATTAATTAAATATTTTAACACAGTATTGTGTACGGTCTTAAGGCACAAAGAAATATAAAATCCACTTTCATTTACCAACATCTATAGTTAGAAACAAGAAATAAATATTATTTGAAGCTAAGAATAATTTATGCTCCCAAAAATAATTCATTTATAAAGAATGAAATTTCTGTGTACTTTTAACTGTAGGTAGTAATAGTTATTTATATCATGTTTCACTTTTAATACTTAAAAGTAAAAGTGCATTAGTTTGAAAACTCTTTATGATTAGTCCATTGCCATTAAAGTGTAATAAATAATATAATTTTTAATAAAATTTTTGCTACGAAAAAATTCATCAGAGATCCAAGAGCCTAAGAAATTTAGATTCTGAGTGTATATGGCTGTGTGTGTGTGGCCTTTATACAAGAGACAATCACTGTTGTATAACATTTTTGTTTACTTGAAAAAAGGGCATAAATATTGTGAATACTCTAAATAAATTGAGCGGAACATAGGTTATAGGCACCGGTTAATGACACTTTAAAGAAATTTTCGTATTAACTTCTTAATAACTTTCTTAATCATAAAGAAATATTTATGTTTATAAGTTTTTTTTTCTATGGCCAAGGTCTGCACAACTGATTCCATCCATTACTTTAGTCAAATCAATAAAAAATTCCCTTTTATGAGGGGAGATTCAAGAGTAATTTTTTCCCATATTATTGATATGAATGAGCCAGTTATCGGCATGGATAAGAACCGTGGATAAGGCAGCTAATCGACACGGATAAGGCAGTTAAAAAACAAGATATTGACGACGTAGTAAAAGTTTGAAAAATATTATTGTGACTAAAATAAGGTAATATTACAAAAAATAAATGAATGAATAAATAAAATAAAAATTTCCTTATAGGTTGATATATTTTAAACTAAAATTTCATTCTGTCCATTTGAAAGATCCTGTTGTTCCCACTCTTCTTGTTTTTCATCATTGCTTGAGATTTTATGTGCTTTCCTTGGTTTCTTGGCTCTGGTATTTTTCTACATTGACTGCATCATTACTTTTTCCTTTTTTCCCTCTAATATTTTCTGTAATTTAATTTGCTGTTTATTTAGCTCGCTCTAATGTTTGTGATTTCCTGCTCTCTTGTTCTTCTTTATTGTTCTTTTATAATCCCCTGATGACACAACACTAGACTTTTGCTAAGCATGTGTTATGTCTTCTATAAATGTATTTGGTTCAGATTGAACTGATTGAGAATTATTAACAGGAAGGACTTATGATGTTCAGGACATCATAGGATAGACATTTTATGACGGAGGTACGGCTTTCCCCAGTGAATTGGGGAAAATGTTTTCAGTTGCATCGACACATACCAATAGATATCGTTCTGCTCGTGATATGTTACGAGCATTGATAAACTCCTGCCAACTGATTTCTTCTCCGGAAGTTTCCAAAGGGTCTTCATCAATTACCTCCATGGAGCATCATCTCATCTTGTCTAAACCATTCTTTGATCAGTAATATGTATTGTTCCTGATCAAAAATGTAAAAAAATAATGCATGTAAAACAATATTATTGTTTTACATGCTGTTTTGTCACCACTGAACACTTCTCTTGAATTTTCCTATACTTTAAGAAAGGCGTGTTATCATAAGTGTTCTTCATTTTGCTGTAATACTTATAGAGTCAGGATTGCGATTGATTGGAGACTAATCGATTGATTTGTAAGCTAAATTAATATTGGGTACACCCATAATTCCTTACTGCTGTTCCAAGTAGAACACTATTCCTCAAAATACAGAGTACTGCTAATATTTATTCCTCTTCATATTTTTGGGGGTTCTTTCAACTGGACCTTTCCTTTTTTGTTTAGAAGAGCTTGTTGGAATCATTTTCCTATCCTGAAAATGGAAAATAACGAACTTGATAAAGCCAACCTAAAAATGGAAAACACAAGTTTGCCGATTTTTAACTTTCATTAATCATAAAAAGCTAAACCAGTGATTTAGGGGGTACAATAATATCTACTTTAAAAATTACAAGAGAATAGATACGAAAATGCAGTGTTATTCAAATTGAGAACAAATATGCATGCAAACTGTATGAAAAAAAAACGAGAAAAAAACAGTGTGTTCTCAAATCAAGAACAAATCACTTATTTGTCTAATTCACAGGCATGCAGAATATTGCTTTAGTCCTAAATATATATTAGCATTTCTAATTATGCTTAATTTACGTACTTAGTTCAAAATTGGCAATATCTGAATATTTAAGCTGCCAATAATTGGTTCTTAACATTGGAATTATTGACAGTAACGCGAACCTATTATTGACGCCTCCCCCTGTCAAAAATTGAATCCCTTAGTTATTTTAAAAAGGCGGGAGCATAACTGTGTAAAAAATAAATAAATAAATCCTAACATTGTCATTGAGCATATTTATGAGAAAATCACAATTATTGACAGGTGTGTCGATAATTAGATAAATCGACGGTTTTCAGTACTAATTATTCAAAACCCAAAAAATAGTTGTTTAACGGAAAATTTACATTTCGGAACTGTATTTTTATTAAGAGAAGTAGCAATAAAATAGACCTAAAAATGTAAGCAATGAAACAAAAAGTTGCACGGTTATTCTAGACGAAATCGAGACCTACCTCTTAAGAATCCTCTGAAGTCGGCTTGCCCCAATGCTTTGCTATGGAGAAAAGTGCCTTAACGCCTTATCATTTTTCTCAGAAAGTATTAGGTATTTTTAAATGAAATATACAAATGATTTTTAAATGAAAAATACAAATTACAGGAATATGTCATTTAAAAATACCTTATACTTTCTGAGAAAATGATTAGGCGTTAAGGCATTTTTCTCCATAGCAAAGCATTGGGACTTCAATCTCCGCAAGCCGACTACAGAGGCCTCTTAAACAAAACCTTTAGTTTATGGGCCGCTGCAAGATACTGATATAAGAGACACTAATAAGTCTACTTTAAAAATTACAAGAGAACAGATCCGAAAATGCAGTCTGTGTTATTCAAATCGAGAACAAATGCACATGCAAACTGTATTACAGTTTGCATGTAGAGTTTTGTTAGTCAAAGTGACTTGATTGCGGCTAGAATATGTAATTGATCAGTTGAGCTTTGGATGTGCTAAGTTTGAATTTCTATGTGGCCCCAAACGCTCATTTTTCAACTTTGAAGGAACAACTGTCAATAATTGGGGTAGTGTCATCAATTGGAGCCTTTACCATATGTGTTCTTTACAACAATGTGAGAGTTGCGGTAAAATTTTGGTGAAAATACTTCGTTGATAATATTTTTAAATATAAATTAATGAGTGTTGTTACGATGCGTGGCATATTAAAACATGTAATAAATGGATGAAATAATTTAAACCTTAGTTTGGCCGTGAAATAAGGTATGAAATAATTGGATTCATTGTTATAAAGACCCATCGGTAATTTATTTTAACTTATAAAGTTATTTAAACTGTTCTAAATAAGTATAAAATAAAATGTGACATTGCGTTGTGCATTTTGTGACGAAAGAAATAAATGGATTTAAAATATTAACTATAACAAACATTTATTAAATATAAAAATCTTATTTACATTTACAAAAATTATTTAAACTGATCTCGAAAATGGCTTAATTTAGAACAATTAAATTATTATTGTTTACCAAAAACACATTCTAACTACTTTAGCAATAATAAACAATATTATTAATTATTACAAATTTGTCACTCTTTAATTGATGGATGGCAACTGGATTTACCTGTAATCCGGTGCAGAGAAGGGATGGTCATCTTTTAGTTTTATTTTTTTTAACACACTTATTTAAATATCCACTAATGGTGATCACATATGTAAACTTTTGAAAATTCTTAATACACTCTGAAAAATCTACGGAAATCTGCTGAAATCTGTGGAAATCTATCTTCTCTGGCTGTGCAGTCCAGTTTTGCTCAAATCTTCGTCCCCCATTTTCTTCCCTAAACTCGTAAAAAATTAGTTTAGCCACTCTGTGGCTCCTAATTCTCCTAAACCGACCAGTTACTAACTCTTTTGCCCGAAATTTACCTCTCTCTAACTTGCCATTGGTCATTCCTCAATTCTCACACTTTCTCATTGGATTTTACAGCCTTATCGTCAACACCTCCATGTTTTTCTTAAATTTTATTTTCAATTTTTCTCCCCTTGATGTTTATTATATGTTTTCCTTTTCTGAAGCTTTGCCTACGAATTCTCACCGACCAACATCAAAAGCTTCCCGCAAATTGCCCGCACGTCCTGACCACAAAGGTCAGGCAGGCATTCAATGGCTCCCTCTTCTGTCGCGGTTGCTCTTTTGTAAAACTGCAAGGCGTCCCGCGATACACAAAAATGATTTCTAGCTAGCGGACATTCGTTTTTCCCACTCTTTTCAAAGAACGCCAAAAGATGAAATTTATATGTTCGACTTTCACCAAGATTTCTTTTAACTCTTCCGAGCGCAACGCTTAAAATTATTAATAAATTTCCTGTCCTGACATTTAGCTGAAGTACACTTTTCTATGATATCAATGACTTTTGCACGTGCATGAATTCCATTCCTTCCAACATTATCCCTTATTCTGTTCAATTCCGTATATTTTTGAGACTTGCTTTTATTAAACTCCTGACGCAACTTTTGTGCTAAATTCTGAGAATACCGCATGTTTTTAGTCGACCTTCAGGTGGTCACTAATGAACGGTTTTTAACACCTGCAGATTTTTCTGGAATCGCACTTTCTTAATAAAGGCTTTTTATCTGCATTGGGGCTGTATACAAATTTCTGCACATTACCTACAGGCTCAACCTAACAGTGTTGATGGCCAAGCTAATTAATTAAAACAACAATGAAATATTTTTCCTTTATACTTTTGCAAGAATGGGTTAAAATGGTAAGAGAATAATATTAAATACCGTGTAACACTTAGAAAAAAAGAACTTCCAATGTTTTATATAATTGTAAGCTTTCGATTATTATTAATAAATAGAAGAGTTCTGTTTACCTCACGTTAATCTGAAAGAGTTTTACATAATATGTTTTCGAAAACTTAACATTACACTTTAATTTGGAATTTAATAAAATATTATTAAGAAGTGAAAGCATTTGGAAAAGGTACACGTGTAGTTTTGGTTAAATCTTTATGTTTGGTAAATGTATTTAGATAATATTTTGTAAAAACAGTTATATTTATAAAACATGTACCATTTTAACAGAGCGTTCTTTACTAATAATACGGTTGTTTAACAAAATCGTGTCTAATGCTGAGGCAGCTCTTAAAGATTTTAGAGGCCTTTAGGGCATTAAAATCTGCTGTAGCGTTGATAGGTGTGATTAAAAATTTCAATGAAACTGCCTAACAGGGAGTTAGATGAGTGAAATGAATGCAATAGGTTTTGTGTACAGGCAAGCAAAATCTAGAACACGTTTGATCGATGATCTAATTTCTTACGAGTTTTACAATGACTTTAATATGTTCAGTTTCATTTACTAGGTTATGCATTTTCTTATCAGATATTCACTGGGGAAATTGTAAGCAGACAATCGAAAACAAATGAACTGTATCTTGTCTCATTTAATTTAGATTTTCAACTAACTGCACTCAGTTGAATTTAAGAACAACGTTCAAATGGTAAAAACTGAGTTTTTAAGAACGCTTAAACACACTAAAACTAGTTGCATGAGTTTCATTGATTGAACGTTAACGAATGCACCCATAACCATTTTTTTATGACTGACTTTTTGTGACTGAATTAGAGACTTTTTTTGCACTTAACTGCTTTTAATTTCAGACAAGAATTTTTGTCTACGTGGCATATCACTTTTCAAGGATTTACAGAAATGTCAAAAGTCGACAAGATTTGCCATTTTTTATCGTCAGTTTAGTCATCAAATTATACATCCCTAAAACTGAGCTCTACATTTTGCAAGGAATTCCCAAACTCTACTGTTTATTTAATTGAAATATCAATTAGTGTCTATAAAAATCTGCATTAGAGTGTATATAAAGATGAAGTTTTGTGGAATATGCCTGTCGAAGATTTTTAAGCAGTCTAATTAGGCGATTTTGAAGTAGATTTCAGTTCTGAAGAAGACTTTTATGGAACAAGACAGACAAATACGGCACACTCACGGATTTTGGTGCACTTTCCAAACAGTATTTATAAAAGTCAAGTGTTCTTTGGAATATGCCTGACGAAGATTGTGAAACAGGTTTGGTAGGCGATTTTAATATAGATATCAATTCCAAAAATCAGCACATTCATGAATTATGATACACTTGAGACAAGGAAGACAAATAAAAGCGACACATGGATTATGAGGTGCTTTTAATATCTTCAAAACTTTCCGAAATTATTATTATTATTATTATTCTTATTATTATTATTATTATCATTATTATTATTATTATTATTATTTTGGAGAGGAATGGGTTCATTGCCGCTTCAAAATCACTTATGCACTAGAAAATGAACATGTTGTATCTCAATTGCGTAAATTCCATTCTGTGTTTATGGCAATTGAGCCAAAATCTAATCATCTATTCTGTCGGCGACATTTGATAATTTTTTTTTTGCTTTAGAAAAGTCATGTCCAATAGCTCTTATAAGAAACATTGTTTCAATCTGCTTTAGTTTCAGCCTCAGTTGGCTAGAACGAGAGAAGATGAATTCATTGGCACGTTTACCGTAAGTATCACAATTTACTGTTATAAATATTAGCAAAGATATTTTTAAAAATACTTAAATTATTTCTTAAATATAAGTATATTCATATATTACATGTGAAACCATTTGATTTCTTTTTACTTTAAAAATATTAGCAAACGGCTGTCCAAGTCTTCAAGCTTTAAATAATTTTGAATTTTAAACTGAAATAATTACTCAAGTATTAATTCAACTTCAAACACATTTTTAGCGATCGGATATCGTTCAGTCTTTTTTCACGTATTAATATATTTAAATCCTTAATCATTTTTATTTATCTATAAAAACGCATAAGCGTATAAAGTCGCAGAAATGGGGAAAAAATATTGAACAAAATGTGGTGATAAAGTCTAGACGGAAACCAGAGTCAGCACTGACTAGCGACAGAAGAACATATGTCAGCTGATCAATAGAGTCAATATTTGACATCTGGTTTAAACGAATCTCTTTTTACTGTAGTTGATTTTTGCTGCGTAGACGAAAAGAAAAGAGTGCTTGATGAAAAAACCAGGAAAGAAGTTGAATTAAAACTATTGAGTATTTAAAAAAGTGGAAATGCACAGTTACCTGATTGCAAGAAAATATGTCAACGATAGGTTTTAATAAAATTTGCATGAATTTAATTTGAAAAGTGAACACAAAAACTAAAGAATATATTCAAGAAATATTCAAGAAAGAGATTTGGTTATTTAAATTGAAAAATATTTTCGATAAATATGGTATTTACTTACAGAAATTCATATTAAATGCAGACATTAAATTTGTATGTTCATTTTTAATCTATTAAAGTACTAAAATTTGTAAATTTAAATATTTTTAGTAATATGTGCACTTTAATATATTTAATGCTGAAATGGTGTCAAGTTGTATAAAAATAATTATCAATATAAAAAAAACACTGATATCTTGAAGTAGTGTTTGTTTTTAGCAATAGAAGCTATAATCCTAAATGTCAAAAGCGTTGTAAAGAGAAAAATCTATAAAAGTAAAACTAGACTTTTGCCTGTACACTACTCGTAATTAAAAATAAATTGCGATTCCTATCGTTTTCAAAAATCTGAGTACCTGAGAATGAGAGTACCGACGACTTAAAAAAAGAAAACGTATGTCCGTCTGTTGTTCTCTCATTCTGGCGATGAGCTAGCTTTTTTTTATTACTATACTAGCCGCCTCCGGCGACCGGTTGGTTCACGATCTTAATAAATGCACTCTATAACAAATAAATCGACGCACAAAGAAGGAGGTGTCCGGTTGAGACGAAAATTGGTGGATAGGAAGACAATGTACAGAACAGTAAATGATTAAAATTTCAGAACAATTGAATAATTTATTTGAGAGTTACAGTAACAAGTTCAATAAGGTGTTGACCCACCGCTAGCCTGGATACAAGCTGCCACACGGCGTTGCATAGACCGATAAAGCTCCCGGATGGTCTCCTGCGGTATTTCCTGCCAAATTCGCTCCAATTGTCGAACGAGGTCATCAACAGTCCGTGCCAGATGCAATCGCCTTCACATCATATCCCAGACATGCTCGATGGGAGAGAAATCTGGCGATCTGGCAGGCCAAGGAAGAATTTGACAAGCTTGCAGACAGTTTAGAGCAACACGAGCTGTATGTGGTCTGGCATTGTCCTGCTGAAAAACCAGCCCAGGGCACTGCAAAAGGAACGGTAACAAAAGAGGTCTTAGGATGTCGTCCACGTACCGCTGTGCAGTAAGTGTACCTCTAATGACGACCAAAGGGGTCCGGCTGTCAAAGGAAATGGCACCCCAGATCATAATGCCTTGTTGAGGGCCGGTGTGGCGTGCAATAGTGAAAGCAGGATTCCCCCCTCTGGCTGTGCGTCTCCAAACACGTCTTCGATGATCGTCAGGACACAGTTGGAAGCGGGATTCGTCGCTAAAGACTATACCTCCCCAGAAGGCATCATTCCAACCTGATCGAGCCCTGCACCACTGTAATCTGGCTCGGCAGAGTGCAGGCGTGAGTGGCAGGTGGCGTAACGGTCGGCGCGAGCGTAGATTTCGCTCTCTCAACCGTCTGTGAATGGTCATGATGGACACTGGTGTTTGGGTTGAACGTCTGATGGTTGATAGAGATGAAGAAGGCGCTGTGAAAGCTGATCGGACCATCACTCTGTCCTCACGATCTGTTGTAGCCCTAGGTCGACCGCTACCATCCTGATACTAAACTCTGCCATTTTCCTCCCATCCATGCCAGCATCTTCGAATCGTCGCATCGCTTCGACTCAAATGACGAGCGATTCTCCGACTAGTCCAACCGGCCTCTTTCAATCCAATGATACGACCTCTGTCAAACTCTGACAGTTGCTCGTAATGAGCACGAATCCTGCAGCGAGGCAGTTTTAAGTTGTTGAAAGGTCATCTGAATCGCAATCAAACCGAAAGTTTTATCAACCGTTGAAGAACTGCTCCTTATATACGTCTGCTAGATGCGCAGTTCCTATGCGCTAGAGATCAAACTAGTCATTCATTGGACACCAAATTTGAATCATTTGTATATCTGTTCAAAACATTCATGCATACGAAATTTCAAAGCAATCGGATGATTGTTTCTTGGTGCGTCGATTTTTTTATTATAGAGTGTATTTTGTTACAGGGAAGCCAGTTTCTCACTGGCTTCTTTGGCACTGAAATCTCTCGGATTCTGAATGAAATTTAAAATTATGATGGTTACAAACAGGAGCAACCCTAGGGTAAGTGGCGCCCCCTGCCAACATTAAAAAGCGTATTATAATCGATGGGTCTACCCTATTTTCTTTCCTCATTCCTTTAAGTTGGATAGTATATCATTATTCATGAGTGTGATTAAAAAAATTAAAATTGATATTTCTAACAGCCTTTTCTGGATATAATACATTAGAAATAGATGGGAAAAAGCTGTGCAGAAAAATGCACAATTCAAACTGAATGAAAGTTTGAAAAACTTATTTATGTGTATTCATAATCCAAGGACACTTGATAAAATGACGATAAAAAATTGTTTTAGCATCATTTAAGGATAATAGAGCATCAGTCGTGTGATACAGTGAATTGCTTGCAAATTTATATTAAATTAAAAATACGCTCTTGTTAAATTGCGCCAAACGCTAGAATCATCTACTCAAAAGCGCATAGCATCCATTTTATTTTTCGCCAAACTAAAAAGTTGCACATTTTAGTCTTCGAAAATTTCCAACTCCTATATTTCTTTTGAGTATAAAACATTTCATTCCTGCTCTGATTTCACATGTACACGATATTTTTATTAAAAAATAACCTTACAAATAATCTAAACAAAAACAAACAAAAAAAATATATTTCTTTTATTTTTACTTCGAGTCTGAATCGTTTAATAAACTTACCAAATATGGCAACGATATATACTTAATCTTCACTTTTTCCACAGCGGGGTTACAATTGCGAAATGACGGAGAGCAAAAATTAGCCTTTTGCGACACGTTTTTTTTTTTTTTTTTTTATCGATATCTCCTAAAATAATTCGAATTTCGAAAAAATCTCTTCGAGGTATGTCGGGACCCGTCCTGGAGAATCTCCATACAAAACTTGGTAGTTCTACGATCATCCGTCTGGGAGCAACGCGAAACACAGACAAACGGACATTTTACACTTTGTTTTATTTATATAGATTACTATTACTACGTTACTGTATTATTTTAATTCAGCAAACATCAACGAGCAAAGAATTCTGCAGCTCTTAAATGCGTTTCATCAGTAAAAGTATTTTTAACATTTTTTACTCTAAAACTGCTTTGATATCTTCTGATTTTAATACCTCAACCAGTATTTAATAATAATTATGTGCTGTCATAGTACAGCTGATTTTTTACGTGCCTGATCGCTTCTTGGTTGCACATTGCGATGGATTTTCCATTACGATATTAAGAGTTAAAAGAGTAGAAGCTGTCGAGAATATATTGAAAAAAGTAAAAACACTGTAGAAAGTACTAGATACGTGATGACAGAATGCCAATTCAATGTATGAATGAACAAACATTTTGTACGTGTGTAAATCGACTCATTATTTTATTTAATGCTACGACATTCTGCTTGAGAAAACAAAAGTAACTCTTTTACATGCCTTTCTCATTGTCCCTGAAACAATTGCTATACTGTATTTCTTTCGAATTTCAGTTCTGATATAAATAAGTAATACAGTTCATAAAAAAAGATCTAGCCTACCTGCCCTGGTAGCTTTTCCTTTGATTTCCTGTTTCTTGCTGCTGTCTCAGTGAATCAAGTCAGTGTCTAAAGGACGAATACAATTTATTTCTGGATTAAATAAACACATCTTACACTACACAACATTTTACAAGGGACATTTAGATTTTGTTATCAGAGAGGGCAAACCCCTTTTCACGTCAGTTTTCATCGAAGCCTTCGCTGCATCTGAAAGGCAAAAAAAAGATTAGAGTTCAAAGGCGCCCTCTTCTGGCAAAGGGGAAAGTCATTCTGCTTCATCCTCCGGCCCCAAAGGACCTTTGGACAAACAGTCACTAGGTCCTTTTCCATCTACATTAAGTTCAACAGGATACAAAAGTTGAATTGGTCGTTTCAGTATAGTTCCATTGGGAAGTTTGATAGTGCATGCACGAGTCTTTCCATCACGTCCGGGATGAACACTGATGACTATACCCATCTTCCACATAAGTCGAGGAAGCTTTTCGTCATACACTAAGACAGTCGAATTTTTCGTCGGTTCAACATTTGATTTGGACCGCATTGACTGGTGGGCAGATCTCAGTTCTAACAAATACGATGATTGCCATTTTCTCCATATTCTTTCCAAAATGGCTCTTTTATGTTTCCACCTACCCTTTAGATCAGACTTGGTGGAGGTTGGCGCTACCGATGAGTGTGGAGGGAGAGCAACAAGTCTTCTACCTATGAGGAAGTGTCCAGGAGTAAGTGGCTCAGGTTCCTCGAACTCACTGTAGACAAATGTCAAAGGTCTGGAATTTATAATAGCCTCAACTTCTATGACTATAGTCTCTAGTTCTGGAAACGTCAAAGATGATTTTCCTAGTATTCTTCTTAGGCAATTTTTTGTGGATCTTATAAGTCTTTCCCAAAATCCTCCCCACCATGCTGCTCTCTCTACGATAAAATTCCACTCGACGTTTTTATTTGCAAAGTAGCTCTGGATTTCTTCTTCCTTCAAAAGTTTCCACAGCAAATTTATTTCGGTTTTAGCTCTTTTGAATGTACTCGCGTTGTCCGAGTATACTTTTCTGCATAGTCCTCTTCTGGATACAAATTTTCTAAACGCGAGTAAGAATGTTTTGGTTGTCAGATCTTCGGTGAGCTCAAGATGGACAGCTCTGGTGACGGCACACGTAAAAAGCAGAATGTAGGCTTTTTTTGTTCCGTCTGTACTTTTTACGTAAAGGGGACCAGCATAATCGATACCCGTTACTTCAAATGGATGAGTCTGCTTAATACGATCTGGGGGAAGAGGAGCTTCGTCTTGGGTAAAAGGCTTAACTCGAAATTTTTTGCAAAGATTGCAGTTGAACACAATGCTCTTGATTCGCTGTCGTCCTTTTAGGATCCAAAATTTTTCTCTAACGTCTGTTAAGGTGTCCGCAATTCCTGCATGCCCTAACCGCAAATGGCTGCGGCGAATCACGAGATTGGTAAAGTGACTTCTGTCGGGTAACAACATCGGGTACGCTTCGTTATGAGTAATGTCAGCATACTGAAGTCGGCTTCGAAGGCGAATAATATTGTTTTCATCTAACCCAAAGGAAAAATTTTTCAATTTGGAATTTGGAGATATTTCACGCCCGCACCTTAGTGCTTCCAATTCTTCCCCGAAGTTTTCTTCTTGAGTTTTTCTTATCCAGTATTCTTCTGCTGACTGTAACTCGTCGCTACTAAGAGTTCCAGATCTTCTGTTTTCTTTATTCTTAAGGTTAAAGATAAATCTTTTTACCCAGGCAGTTGTGCGTAAGAGTTTCGTTAAGTGCCCAAATTTTTCAATGTCAACAATTTTTTCGGTCTGGACATTCATAGTGAAAACGGTTGACTCATTCACTTCGTCATAATTTTCAATGTCCGCAATTTCTTGGCTTTCTTTTGGCCAATAATCTTCACTTTCTCTCAACCACTTTGGTCCTTTCCACCACAGTTCTTTATCAAGCAGATTTCGTAAAGATTCGCCTCGAGTCAGCACATCAGCTGGATTTTGATCTCCAGGGCAGTGCGACCAAAATGAAGCATCAGTCCTTGAACGAATCTCACTCACACGATTTTGGACAAACGTTTTCAGTTTCTTAGAATTTTCACGAATCCAATGAAGCACAATCATCGAATCTGTCCAGAATCTAATTCGTGCATTTGTTATATTTGAAAGGCTGTTTCTTACGTACTCATATAGTCGACTTCCAACTACAGCTGATAGCAATTCAAGTCTTGGAAGAGTTAATTTTTGAAGTGGTGCAACTCTGGATTTGGAGCAAATTAACGATGTCCGAAACTGTCCGTTATAATCTGTATACCGAATATACAGGACTGCACCGTAGGCTCGCTTGCTCGAGTCGACGAAACAATGAAATTCAAAATCTTCATTTTCGTTAGCGTCCTTGAGGTAAAATCTGGGTATTTCAAATTCCTTTAAATCTTCTAATTCATCACACCATTTGTTCCATTCTTTCATTATATCAAATGGTAGAGGATCATCCCATTTAAATTTTTGATCCCAAATATCCTGAAGAAGAATTTTTGGTCTCAGCGTAAAAGGAGTGATAAAGCCAATGGGGTCGTATAACTTTGAGGCAATTTTCAAAAGTAATCGTTTAGTTAACGGATTAAATTTTTGATTAAATTTAAGAAATTCACATGCTAATTTTAACGTATCATCGTCTGAATTCCAGAGGTAACCTAAAACTTTCGAAGTTTCCCTCAAAGATTCGTTACAGTTTTCAGCCTGATCTAGCTTTATCTGAAGACATTCCGAATTGGTTTTCCATTTACGCATATTAAATCCACCTTCGTGTAAAATTTCTTTTATTTGTCGGTAAATTTCAAAACACTGATTTTCATTTTCTAATCCCGAAATTAAATCGTCAACGTATAATTGGGAATTTAAAATACGATATGCTAACGGATATTTATGTTCGTACTTTCTTATGTGATGTTTGAGAGTTGCAGCCAATAAAAAAGGACTTGGAGTAGCTCCAAATAAAACACGAGTCATTCTAAAAATGGTAGTTTTCAAACTCGCATTCCTTTCATAATCATTCTCAAGCCATAAAAACCTAACCGCATCTCTATCATTTTCATCTAACAATATCTGTAAGAACGCTTGCTCTATATCGGCAGTTAACGCGATTGGTTTGTTTCTAAAATCTATAAGTAATTTTAGTGAGTCAGGATTCAAATTCGGTCCGGAATGTAAACAATCATTTAACGATAATTTATTTTGCGAGTGTGATGAGGCATCAAAAACTAATCTTAGCTTCGTTGTAATTTTATCATCACGAATAACGGCCTGATGAAGCATATAATATTCTCTATCGATATTCATTTTCTCCTTTTCTTTAAATTCTACAGGTTCGATTATACCCTCGCAAATCTGTTTCGATAATACATCCCTATACCGCTGGTAAAATTTCTTATCTCTATCAAATCTCTTAACCAGTTTTCCTAAGCGACATTTTGCGATTTCATAATTATTTTCTAATTTATCCGCATTCTCATTCCACGGTAGTTTAACCTTGTATCTGTTGTTCTGAAATTTTATATTTTTCTCAAAATCCTTTAAAACAACTTCTCCGTCATTATTGGATAAATCCCTTTTTTCGTTTTCAATGCCCATTATATCCAATTTCCAAAAATTTTGTAAAATCAGATCGGAATTTTCTTCTCGCGAAGAATCTACAACTGCCTTCATTATTTTCGCGCTCCTCTCAGTGTCAATTTTATTTTCTAAAT
The DNA here is from genome assembly GCA_038373885.1 of Cheiracanthium punctorium. Lineage (NCBI taxonomy): Eukaryota > Metazoa > Arthropoda > Arachnida > Araneae > Cheiracanthiidae > Cheiracanthium > Cheiracanthium punctorium. The sequence goes on from JAWZYV010011717.1 coordinate 76,597, forward strand.
CACAAGAACCGCTCAAAACCCATCCGAAAAGACTATCCATTGCAACAACAGAAGAATTCGGTATCCTGCGTATTTCACCGGAGACGATACTCCAATAATGTTCGGCGCCTATGAGAATTCTGACTGGGGGTAAATGAAGGAGTTGGGAATGTTCATTTCCACTTCGAAACAGCTGATCCGATGATTCATCTGCCAGTGAAAATTTGTTTATGCCACAATGTTCTTTTATTTCTCGCTCAGGCCGATAAATTACTGCACTGCTTATCTTGTCAGTAGCTAAAGCTTCTAATTCTATCTTTTTCGTGGGATCACGAACGTTTCTCAAATTTACTAGAACGCGATTTATAATTTCTTTCTGGGGTTCTTTCGAACCAAAGGGGTATATTTTTATAGTTTCTTTTCCTATTATTTTTAATTTTAATTCATTAACGAGTTCCGATTCAATAAATGATCTTTGACTCCCCAAATCTAATAATAACCGTATTTCGGCTGGTTTAACCTTATTTTCTACAAATACTCTTGCAGTTTGAAGTAAAATAACTGTGTTCGAATTTCTATCTCCCGTAACGGAGGAGACGATCGTTTCACTCTGTGGAACTTCTGCTTTTGGTTCCAAACGTTTTTCGCAAATATTTTGATTATGTTTTTGGGAACAGAAATTACATGCGGGTTTCTTAAAACATCGATTTACAACGTGAAATTTTTGTAAACAATTAAAGCACCTTCCTTGACGTAATAGACTTTGTTTTTTCTCAGAAATACTTAATTTACATTCATTACTTTCATGACGATCATCGCTACAGAATATACACTTATTTTCATTACTAACTACATTAAAAGCAGCAGCACTCGGATTCTTGGCGTATTTTGGTTTCGAAAAATTATTTTGTCCCAATCTAGTTAAATCCCTTTCATTTCTATTTTTAGAATTATGCTGAAAGTAATCAGACTTCTTCTTCTGAAACGAAAATGTACGTTCTCTAATTTCGATTTCGGTTTTCAAATATTCTAACAATTGCGTTACATTCCAAGAGTCTGTTTCGTTTTTATATTCGCGGTTGTAGTTCAACATTAAGCTATCAGGAATTAATTTATTTATGATAGGAAAAAGTAAATTACCATAACTGTCTAGCTCAATACCAAGCGATTCTAAACTACGTATTTGAATTTCACATGTATCGTACAATTCGCGCAGGTCTTTTATATTTGATGCATTACGAATAGGTGACAAATTTAATAAATTATTTATGTGAGACCTAATCAAAATTTCCTTTTTGCCATATCGGTCTTCAAGAATTTTAACAGCAATATCATAATTTTTGTCTGACAACGATAATCCCTGTATCGCGATTTGAGCTTTTGATTTTAATAAGCTTTTTAAATACGTAAATTTGTCTATTTTATTGAGATTTTGATTTTCGTGTATCGCGTTTTTGAACTGAGACCAAAATTCTTGGAAATTCTCAGGATTGCCGTCAAACTTTTCGATGTTAATTTTGGGTAATTTAATCTTAATTGGAACATTTGAATTTTGAGATGGGTCGTTAGTAATTGTATTTGAAATATCGGCGCTAGCATTTTTTGTTTCTTGATTCGTGCATTTTTTTAGAACCTTTTCAATTTTAATTTTATACATGATGATTTTATCTCGATATTCTTGAGCTGATTCAATTTCGGCTGGGATTTGTTTACAGTCTTCGATTTCGTCTATGATTAACTTATCGAGCTCAATTATTTGTTTTTCCTTTTCTGACAACTGAGCGAAAGCAATTTCTAAATATTCCTCATCTAATTTTGCCAAGGCTTCGTCGATTTTAGGAGTCAGTTTCGTGAAGCTTGTTCTCAAGCCACCTCTTTGTGTTTTCAATCTATTCGTCACTTCTGACGTCATTTTCTTTTCACTTAACAATTACAAACAATCAGCAGGAAAAATCGAGGGTTTTCGGCACCAAATGAAACAATTGCTATACTGTATTTCTTTCGAATTTCAGTTCTGATATAAATAAGTAATACAGTTCATAAAAAAAGATCTAGCCTACCTGCCCTGGTAGCTTTTCCTTTGATTTCCTGTTTCCTGCTGCTGTCTCAGTGAATCAAGTCAGTGTCTAAAGGACGAATACAATTTATTTCTGGATTAAATAAACACATCTTACACTACACAACATTTTACAAGGGACATTTAGATTTTGTTATCAGAGAGGGCAAACCCCTTTTCACGTCAGTTTTCATCGAAGCCTTCGCTGCATCTGAAAGCCAAAAAAAAGATTAGAGTTCAAAGGCGCCCCCTTCTGGCAAAGGGGAAAGTCATTCTGCTTCAGTCCCACTGTACCCAATCTCTGTCCCATTTCGCCTCGCAAAGAATCACAATGTGACAGCTTGAGTATGTTTAGAAATTTAACTTTTCTTTTCTAAAGAATAAAATAGGGATAAATTCAGAAACAAAATTGCAATGAAATCTAAAAGCCAAATGAAAGCTAAATATCGTATTGTATTTAAATTTTAGTTTAATTAAGATTCATTTAAGGAAGGAAATTGTCCTGTTGCAACCTGCTTTTCCCTACGCATTTATCTGAAAAAAAAAGTTTATTTAAATTAGTTTTGTGATGAAATTTATTTTAAAACTGAGTCCACCCTCTAAACCAGAGATTACATGCATTGCGTCTCTGGCAATCTGACTGTTAAAAACAAACAAATAAATAAATAAATAAAACTATGCAGAGAAATATTGACTTTAATTTGCTTCGATTCAGACCTTTATCAGAATTCTACCGAATCTCCATGCTGTAGAAACTATATGTTTCACTCGGAGTTAAATGTTTTTTTTTTTAATTAAAGCATATTTAAAATGATATTTTTAAATTTTCGATTTTTTTCATAGAATAATTATACTTATAATTCCGTATAACGTACAAGAAATTGTCGTCGGTGATATAGAATATGGTTATGGAGCAAATTAATCTACAAATCATTCTTAGTATCATGTGGGCACGAATAAACATTTTGCAGAATAATGCGTTGCGAAATGCTTTACTTGTTTAAATAAACCTCACAGATGTTTTAATAATATAAAATAAGTTTTAATAAATAAAAATATAAAACAATTAAAGTTGACGGGTACATTTCATGTATATTTTAATTTATTTAAAATCGCTGTACTTTTGTATTTAATTTAAAAAAATACAAATCAGGCCGGACTGGCCAGGTCGACTGGTCAGAGATTTCCGAGGGCTCCGGGCCTTGTAGTGGCTCCACCAAAATGGATATACTGTTTTATAATTAGAGTAATTTGATATATATTTATCAGAGAGTAATATATCAGAGTATAATTTGGTTACTTATTTCCCAGTAATATTACGTCTTTACAACAGTGGCAGAGGGGACGACCCCACAGAGAGGGAGGTCCTCCAAAGAGTCAGGGGCCCCAGCAGTTCTAAAATAGTTAAATGTGGTTTTTTAGCACTTAAGCCTAATTTTCAAATATAATGCATTATAATATTCTGTTCACTCTAAATTTCCCAGTGAGGGGCCCCTTTCAATCTCTAGCCTTTCACAATCTAGGGGATTAAATTCGTATCAGGGCCCCTAAAAGAGCCCGTCTGGGCCTGATAAAATTTAAAATAACTTATAAAAAAACAAATGACACTTTCGGTATTATCTCACTACTATTTGAATTTCGGCGATTCTATTTTATTTTGTATTTTATGGAACTTTATAGCCTTAAGATACAGATAAATTTACTTTGGAATTATTAAATAACTTTTTTTTTGAGTAAGGATATAATATGATATTAAATAAATTATAGGATTATTTAGTATGATCATGAAATTGCTAAGTACAATTTATTAGATTTGATTTCTTTCTGAAACCTCGTGTATCTACGGCTTGTATTGCTAAAGTAAAGTTATACAACTAAATTCAATTCTTCAAAAGTATTTAAAACTCAGGAAAAAATTCTTTTATGAATAAACTAGAGATGTATACAGAAATCGGTATTATATCTCTCGCCAAAAGTCAAAAGGGCGTAACGTAGAAATTAATAACTATAACATACACTCTATAACAAATAAATCGACGCACCAAGAAGGAGGTGTCCGATTGAAACGAAAATTGGTGGATAGGAAGACAATGTACAGAATAGTAAATGATTAAAATTTCAGAACAATTGAATAATTTATTTCAGAGTTGCAGTAACAAGTTCATTAAGGTGTTGACCCGCCACTAGCCTGGATACAAGCTGCCACACGGCGTGGCATAGACTGATAAAGCTCCCGGATGGTCTCCTGCGGTATTTCCTGCCAAATTCGCACGGATTGTCGAACTAGGTAATTAACAGTCCATGCCAGATGCAATCGTCTTCCCATCATATCCCAGACATGTTCGATGGGAGAGAGATCTGGCGATCTGGCAGGCCAAGGAAGAGTTTGACAAGCTTGCAGACAGTTTAGAGCAACACGAGCCGTATGTGGTCTGGCATTGTCCTGCTGAAAAACCAGCCCAGGGCACTGCAAAAGGAACGGTAGCAAAACAGGTCTTAGGATGTCGTCCACGTATATAATGCTTTGTTGAGGGCCGGTGTGGCGTGCAATAGTGAAAGCAGGATCCCCCCTCTGCCCTGTGCGTCTCCAAACACGTCTTCGATGATCGTCAGGACACAGTTGGAAGCGGGATTCGTTGCTAAAGACTATACGTCCCCAGTCGGCATCATTCCAACCTGATCGAGCCCTGCACCACTGTAATCTGGCTCGGCAGTGTGCAGGCGTGAGTGGCAAGTGGCGTAACGGTCGGCGCGAGATTTCGCTCTCTCAACCGTCTGTGAATGGTCATGATGGACACTGGTGTTTGGGTTGAACGTCTGATGGTTGATAGAGATGAAGAAGGCACTGTGACAGCTGATCGGACCATCACTCTGTCTTCAACTATCTGTTGTAGCCCTAGGTCGACCGCTACCATCCTGACGCTGCACTCTGCCATTTTCCACCCATCCTTGCAAGCATCTTCAAATCGTCGCATCGCTTCGACTCAAATGACGAGTGATTCTCCGACTAGTCCAACCGGCCTCTTTCAATCCAATGATACGACCTCTGTCAGACTCTGACAGTTGCTCGTAATGAGCACGAATCCTGCAGCGAGGCATTTTTTAAGTTGTTGAAAGGTCATCTGAATCGCAATCAAACCGAAAGTTTTAACAACCGTTGAAGAACTGCTCCTTATATAGGTCTGCTGGATGCGCAGTTCCGATGCGCTAGAGATAAAACTATTCATTCATTGGACACCAAATTTGAATCATTTGCATATCTGTTCAAAACATTCATGCATACGAAATTTCAAAGCAATCGGATGATTGTTTCTTGGTGCGTCGATTTTTTTGTTATAGAGTGTATTAAGGCTTTCAATTCATGTTTTGAGGTAATATTTTGATGAAAATAAAAACTATTAAGAACTTTATCGACAATCCTAACTTAAACAGTATCATTTAGTATTTTCCGATTTTTTTTATAAAATATGAATTATAAAAGCATATAAGGTTACATAATTTCCTCAATTCTTCATTTTAACTAATATCAACGATAAAACGTTCGATGAATAAGAAATTAAAAACCTGTGTTTTTTTAAAGCGAATTAAATGCACTCTTGAAATGAAATATTAATAATAAATACATGAGTTGGATTTTTTTTTTATATTGTTAGATTTAGTAATACTAAAAAAGACAAAAAAAGCTATATTTAGCGTCTTGTGAATTATTTTTTGCGGTTTCGATAGGAAAAATCTGCACAGAAGATCATGTCGTTGACTATGCATTCTCTGTGTTGCTACCTCTTTATCAAAATATCTATTTTTACATGCTCTTCAAGATTTATGAACAATTTACTGTCAGTAAGAAAAGAGTTTTTAAATAATTTATGCACCTCATGTTCTTCCTATCGACAAAAATCTACAGAGTTTGTCTTTCGTTGTACTTTGTGAAAATTCGTCCTTATCAAAGTAACTGAAGGAGAAATTTACATTTTCTGTTCTAAATACAAATGTTTCACCTCGTTTAGTTTGATAAAAGATCTTTTAAAAAAGAAAATAGGCAAACTTTATTAACATACATCATCGGAATAGTTTAAGTTAATTTCCGATAACTTCAGTAATTGATAAGTGCTCCAGTAATTTCCCTGTATAATTAAATAAGCACGAATATAAGTGGGCAGCATGCATATTTTAACGTTATCCTTCCTTGCAACAATATATAACTTCATTTTTCAAGAATAAGTGATAGAGCAGATAATGAATTGTTGTTTTTATTAATTCTTTGACTACGTAAATAAAACTGAAATTTAATTTGCAATAACTTGTCTCAGATATCTCACTCATTTGTATTACTATTTCGTTGCTGAGGTCACTTTCTGAAACCTATATTTCATTTAATTCGAGGTATTCAGAGTTGTAGAGAGACGGCCGAAGTGTGAAGGTCCCGGGTTCGGGTCCCATCGTGCTACTATCGATCGAACGGTCTGGAGTTTTGGTAGGATTTCATCCTATGTAACGTGAATAGGCATTAGCAACCTCTTAGAAAACCCTCCTTCCAAGACACCCCCGATCTTTGGCAGATCGCCCTAGCGTAGCGTTGCCATAATCACACAAAAGCGTATAGAGTTGTAATATTTAGACTTCGCTTATAACAGCATTCTACATCTGAAACGGAAGACCAGATTATCAACAACTATATAGATTGCGCACGAGTGGCATATAGACTGTGCATATAATCTGTGGCATATAGACTGTGCACGAGATGCGCAGAAGAAAGTTTTTCGAAAAGTTTAATTGAAAATACGTCCAGTAGGTGGCTCCCTTTACATATATCAGCCCAGAAAAATGCCCATATTAGTTTAATCACTCCTCAAAAACTATTTATTCTGAGATCACAGGTGTTTTATTCATCCCAGCAGCTAAACCGCTTTTACCTTGTTAAGCCTGATGCTAGAATTGACTTTTATTAGGTATCTGCCCATTATGCATTATTCAAAGTCCGCCGACCAAGTCACCGCCCCGTCCTTGACAGAGGGCCCTTCAGAAGCTTTTCCATAACACTACACACAAACACCTTTAGCTCTTCGTCTTTCATTCTTGTACTCAGTATATTGTATTGCACGAACGTCTGGAACTTCGCCTATGGTGCTGAGAATATTCTAGGTGAAAATTCTAGTAGTAAAAAGAATTCCAGAGGGAAAAAAAATTGTAAAAGAAGCATAATGCTGAAAATCTGAAGTGTTCTGAACTCCTCGAGATTGACGATGCATCAAAGAAAAAAAAAAAAAAAAAAAAAAAGGAGCGACTGACCTCGAGATAAGAAATGTTGAAACTTGAAATAATTAAAATTTTGTAAATTAACACACAAAACAGGTACTTATCACACTGTAAGCGCGTTTCAGCTGAAAATTTTCAGCCTTCTTCAGCAGGGTTCCGCAAACAATGTGGCAAAAGAGTGGAAACTGGAAAATAAGCATAAGCGGAGAGCAAGTTGCAAACCGGTAGAGGGAATAAAGTAAAGGAAATAGGGAGAATAAAAGAAGGTAGGGAGAGGATAGATAAAAATAAATTATAGATAAAAGTAAAAAGAAATAAAAAACATAAAATAAAAAAGAAATAAAACTAAGAAAAGGGAAATGCACAAAATAAAAATACACAAAAAGAATAGAAAACAAAAAACAAAAGGACAATCAGAAAAAAAACATAAAATACAACTTATTTACTTTTTATTTTATTATAAAAATAATTTTATTTACAGGGTGTCCATAGTTAAAATCCCACTTCCAAAAGGCCGCAAAAAAAGAACCACTGGTCGTTATGACTTCAAGTTTGAACTGAATATACTGGAAGAAGGGGGAAACGAATTGGCATAATAAAAATAGTTCTAAAATGTATCAATAGATGGCGCTGTAAGCAGAATACTATGCCGCTTACAGAGCCTATATTAATTAAAAGACACGCATGCTCACGACACATTGCATGTGGTATAAAAGAGCGGGGTATGTGGTGTTCCCATCATATCGTATCTGAGTAGAATGTCATGAGTCTCTAATTGAAGAATCGTGCTCTTCTGATGAAGCTCTTCTACAAGAACGACGACTGTGCGTCTGCAGCTTTAAAGAAATTTCCGGTCATTAAAGGGAATGAAAAAAGGCCGTCGTCCAATTTCTGCAAAGTGCTAAAGATTATGATTCAGAAATTTGAAGAAACAGGTTCTTTTGAAGTGAAATCTGGCAGAGGGAGGAAATTAATTGCTTCGACATCAGCAGTGGACGATGTGGCCACAGCATTAGATTAAGGGACGAGCAGTGGTGTGCAAACGTGCAATGCACGCAGTATTGCCCGAGGTTTAGACATGCCTGAGAGTACGGTGCACAATATTATACGCAATATACTTCATTGCTATCCATACAGAGTGACGCATGTTCAGGAGTTGCTTTCTGCTGACCTGCCAAGAAGAGAGACGATTGCTCTGAAAATCGCTCGCATGGACGTGGACAATAAATGACATTGTGGACAGATGAAGAATTTGAGGACAGATGAAGCCCATTTCCACCTCCACGGGTTTGTGAACACACAAAATTGCAGGATATGGGCAAAGGAAAAGCCATTCGCAACTGCATCAAAACCGATGCAGTCGCCAAAGGTAAATGTGTGGTGCGGGTTCACGGCATCGTGTATGGTAGGGCCATTTTTTTCGAGGAGATTGGTCCTGCGGGTCTTGTTACCTGTACCGTGAATGGTAAACGGTGTGCGAGTCTTTTGCGCAGCCAGGTCATTCCAACACTTCAACAGCGTAGATGTCTGGATAGCATCATTTTCATGCAAGATGGGGCTCCTCCGCACATCGCAAAGCCAGCCATGCCACTACTAAAGAGGTATTCCGGAAATAATCGACTTATCAGCCGTCATTGTCCAACACCTTGACCTTCAAGATCACCAGACCTCAGTCCTTGTGACTTCTGGCTGTAGGGTTATCTTAAAAATGCTGTGTACAGTGGCCCGATTGCAAATTTAGCTGAATTGAAGACACGGATTATGCAACACATTAGCAACTTCACCCCTGAGACACTTCCATCTGCTGTGGAACATGCTGGTTATCGCTTTCAGCTTGTGGCGGGGAACGGTAGAAAGCATATTGAACCTGTCTGCCGCAGGTCTAGCGATAATTAACAGGCGTTTTCATTGTTGCTTTTTATGTGGTTTTTCGCCCACGGCGAAAGGCAATTAAAAACCAGTTTTTCCCATCCAATGTGGTACGACCTTCCCGTGGTGGAAGGACTTTAACTAAGAGTGCCACAACTATTGACTGACTTGGAACTCTTTTTTTCCGTTAAACAGCCCCAAACACACATGCACATTGAACACTACAGTTGGTTAACTGTGCAATTCACTCCAAAGTAGCCGTATTTCGATACAAAATGTCACTTGCAGCCACATCCACTCTCGTTATGCCGCTTACAGCGCCATCTATTGATACATTTTGTAACTTTTTTTTTATTATGCCAAACCGTTTCCCCCCTTCTTCCAGTATATTCAGTTCAAATTTGAAGTCATTCTGACCAGTGGTTCTTTTTTGCGGCCTTCTGGAAGTGTGGCTCTAACTATGGACACTCTGTATATATTTGTATTTTTATTTATTTTTATTTTTAAGGGGGCACCACATATTATTTATTTATTAAGGACAGCGCATTAAGGGTAAGGACACTGGTTAAGGATACCACCAGCTTCTTTTTCAGTTTTTTTGGCTAAATGTAAAAACTGTTTGAAAGTTCTGGATAGTCCTTTTCCATCGTTAAATTTACAGTTTTTTCATGCAAAGCGCCACTTACTGAACTTTTTTTAACTAAATTTGTAGCGGGCGCTTCGCCTGAATCGTACGAAGTAATCCGACTCCCCCCTTTACAATTCACATGAAAATGAACTGGGTCAGGTAACTCTCCAGCGATGAAAACCTTTTTTATTTCAGTCTGTCACTCTGGAGGAAGAACTCCTGAAGTACGATTATCAAATATATTTGTTTTAATTATACGTACTGTCGTCACGTTGTGCATTTGAATATTTGTAATTATAGAAAATCCGTTCCCTTCATTTATAATGAACCTCGAAAAAAATTTATTATTTTACTTTATTTTTGGCCGGTACAATGGAAAATGAAAAGGGTTAAAAATTCTGTTTTCGAAATTCCTTTGGCGCATCTCATTTTTGGTCACAATCGCTACTTTTCGCTACCAAGTTTGGCTACAATCGCTCTCCTGCTTTAGCCGTAGAGCCCATTTTATAGCGAAAAATTACTTATGAAGGCCCTGTATATGAAGCACTCTAAAATATCTGCCTAGTTACTAAAATATATTTCGTTTTATGTATTTTTAAGTATCTTCTATGCACATAAAATGTGCCTCAGATATTCGTGCTAACTTTGAAAACTCGTGAAAACAAAGCAATGACAAAAAAGTTATTTTCAATGCGCGAATATGTACAGAAGATTGGATTTTTTATGTAAAAAAAGTTGTTTAAACTATTACTAATAGATGTCTTCGGCAATCATAATTAAAGCACGTTCCGAAACGAAGAAAGCACAATATCTCTGTCGTTCTATTCTTGCAACTGTCTTTTTATTAACTATACGTTTATTGAGTTTCTGATGTCACTATATTTTGCTCCAGATTAGTGCTTACGAACTCCTTTTCACCTTCGCAAATCTCTTCTTACATGGGTGTCACACACATAAGTTCACTCAGTTAAGATGTACACCAACGGTCCGTGTTGATCCGTATTAATCAAACAAAAAAAGTCGATTAAATCACAAGGTATCCCCGAAATTTCTTTTGATTGCAAAATATTCGTCTGTAATTTATAACGCATCGAAAAAACTAGTCATTAAAATACTATTGAGCCATCTAAAACAACTCCTCATATAGCATTCAATGTAATTGTATGAGGAAAATTATCTTGTTCTCAATTAAAATGAAGAGTTTGAAATTATGTTTAAGATTTGCAATATATCAGCAAACACATTTCTAGATGGCAACTCTCGGGATCATTGCAAAATATTAGATTAAATATAAGATTTGTATCTGAAATGATCCATGTAAGTGAAAAAAAATGCTCGCAATAGTATTTGCTTAGCATTATATAACGATATATATAGATTATGTATTGTTTGTAGAAATTTGAGTAATAGTTCTTGAGTTTCAACAGTACTTCTGTAAATATGGGGAAATACACATGTGAAATGATAACATGAAAGAAATAACTGTAAAAAAGCATCCTGAAAACAGCAAAAGGTCTGCGATGAAAGAGAATATTCTGGTGTCAAAACATTGCTGCATTTAAATTCCCTGTGGAATAAACAAAGTCTGATATACATGACAGATATTCTCCGAAAGTAAATGACTTGATGAAGAGTAGAAAAAGTAGAAAATGAGACTTAGACAGCTCCCTTCGGCAAAATAATATACGCATATATATATATACTATATATATATATATATATATATGTATAAGCTGCAATGCATTTCTTCAAAGTATGTGCGGGTTTACTTTTATTTTAAGGATGAGAGACTTATAAAGCATATTTAGATAATCAAAAAGCATCGCTCTAAGAAATAAATAAATACAATACGTAGAATAATAACGCTTCTTCTGTGTTTCTTTTTTTTAATATTCAAGCACAAGCACACACATAAATCTGTAAACAAATAAATAAATGTATTGTGGCAGAAAAAAATTATCGAATATGCATCTATTTTTCTACTTTCAAGTTAGTTATTTCCATAAACAGAATAAATTTAGCAGTGTATTAAAACAGATTCAGCAATATAGCAGGAATGCCGCCCAGGTGGGGTAGTGGCTAAAGAATCATGCTATCACACCGTGGACTCGGGATCGATTCCCTGCTTATAGACTTGAGTATTAACTTCACCATCCTTTCATAGGGAGTAATGCTGGCCGCCCACGGAGTGCTCCTATAACAAAATGGTTAGTAATTCGGGCCTCAGTAATGGCGTATACTTCATAAGCAAGTGGCTGTCCATTAATATGTATATATATATATATATACACATTGTTGCAGAATACTCTGCTTGTTTCCTGGGTTCGCCGATCTAAAGTCCAGTAGGTGTAAAAAGTTCTAGTAAAGAGTCCACTTATCAGGATGGAACATTAACTTTATTACTTCTAGAACTTCATCGAACAATCATTTGCACAAAATTCGCAAGCACAATCAGCCAGTATAACAATCCGTTTAGTACAGAAGCTTTCACAAATACTGTATTTCTTTCACAAAGTAAAACACTTCCATAGGCAAAAAATTCAGTGGAAATATACTAGGAGTTTCGTAAACAGTCCCTCAAGACACAGCAATGAAGAATTTATAAACATCACTTTAAAACAAGGTTTCAAAAAGGCAAGCGAAAATAACGCTTGTCAAGCACAATACAATTCACAGCTTAATACAGTGAACACATTCAACGATGCTCGGTGAGAAACAGACTTGAATTCTCCGACCTGTCTGCCTATTTATACCCTCCGACGTACTTTCTAGAAAAATCCGGAATTGTAGAAAGGTGCAGAACAACCTCATTTTGATTACGTCATAGAAGAGAAATAGAGTCATATTAGGCTATTATATGGTATTAATGAAGAAAAACTAGCTTTAGAAGCCCCATTGGGAAAATCGCGACACATGAACAAAATGCCGCCAAGATTTTGGCGAAATATCGCCAAATTTCGGCACAATTCGGCAGAAATAAGTCCCTAAAAGTAAAGTTAGCGAAGGCCAAGGACCAATATTTATCGAGATTTCTAGAAATGCTATACTAATCAATGGGGAGCCCAAAACACCCTTTCTCCGGTTCTAGTTGACCGATTTTGATGCAGGAAAAAGCAAAATTTAACTATTTGAATCGTAGAATACTAATTTTAAACTAGTTTAATAGTCAGGAGACAGAACAGGCCGAAAATTCGTAACAGTATGTATGTGAGAGGCACCGTGGGACATATGTTTGTCTCTCTAGGTTTTATATTTGCTCACTAATATACCCATTACCAACAACAGAATCACAATTGAGGTGAAATGCATGTTTTAATTGTTTGCTTATACCAATGGCTATAAGGATCTATACTTTCATAATGATGGTTTTATTGGGGAGGTAAAATTTTTACCAGGATTACGCCATAAAATAATAAGCCGATCATGGTCCACAACAGGTATAATCGAACTTCATTTTCAAGTAACCAAGAATTAAATAGCGTTAAAATTATTGATTTTTGATCATCAACAGAGATAATAATTAATATGAAAGTAGAAAAACTGAATGTATGAATTATTTAAGATTGTAAAACTTCATTTTAAAGTTATAATTTTCATTATTTTTGCAGAAGAATGTCATGACTTTTAATCTATATCTTTTGGGCTCAGTGTATCTTACAAACTAAAGTAACATAACTCTAACATTTTTGGCATAAAATAAATGGCTTCAGTAGCTCTTAGTAAGAAAATATATATTAGGCATCGCAGTCGTTTTTTTTTTCAACTTTTGTAAATAATAGACTAAAATTGCTCTGCTGCTTCAACAGTTGTTAAATGCCCCTTTAGAAGTTAGGGATTCGCCTATCTAACCATTAAAATACTAGTCTATTTGGTACTTACGTATTATCCCGGCGGTCCGCCAATACGAGCAATTTTTTTGAAGAGAAATTTCGGGCATATGAAATTATTAATGATTTTGAATACGATTGGCAACAGTTTGGCAACTCATTTGACGAAAAAATAGTTTGGCGGGAATGACCGCCGGTATAATACGTAAGTACAGGCTATTTAAATACAACTATGATGAAAGTAGGAATTTAGGAGGAATGGTAGAGGTACTGCGTAGGAAGGAAGTAGGAAGACTGCGGCGCCTGATATATTTGTTAAATACCGCAAGTGTCGAAAAAAAATCAATATCATATATAAAAGCATATTTCATGAATTAATAAATATTAATTTCGTATTCAACGTATGTATGAGTTATTTTTTCAATTCCAAATATTACTGGAATTACAACTTATTGAAATTAGCGTGTCTTTTCGAAATGACATCGAAATATTTAATTCTTAGTTAATAGTGAAACATGATCTTCACAAGTATTCAACTTTAAAGCTCTACGGGAGGCTTGCTATGTAGGTTTATACACTATAAATAAAAATAAAGAGGAAAACAAAAGCAAGTCCAAATGCATTTTAGTGACTTATAACCGCATGGCACAAATCTACGCATTTCAAAGACATTTTTGTTGCATAACTATGATAGATTCATTATTCAAATGCTGAAAAATAACACAAACGGAAAATACTCTATATGCCATACTTTTTGCATTTCTAAATTTATGCACTAGTCTTACGTTTAAATTACAGTTCCAGAAGTTCTTGTTGACTCTACGGATATTAGTAGAAATGTTTGTTACGTTTTCGAGAGCTGTCAGTTTTGAGAAATCATTAAGGCACACTTGGAAGATTTTTCGCTTAGTTCTTGATGTTGAAGAATAACAATACTGTCAAATGAAAGTTCGAGAACTTCCTAAAATATTTCAATGAAATGTTCTTGAAACTCTAGTTATAAATAAAAGTTTAAAATATTCAAGCTTATTTGCATGGTGACTGAAAACATAAGAATTTCGATTATTAAAATAAATTTTTTGAACAGATACATTTATTTTTTGAAGAGCTATTTTTAAAGAATGTATTCATTTAAGACGGACAAGAACTTAGTAATTCATTAAAAATTAAACGTATAGTTTTAACTTGCGTTGACAGTATTGGTTATCGAATCTGATAAGAAATTTTAAATATTTTTAATGCCAAATAAATTTTAAATATGAGACATTATTTTTACACTCTTAACATGGAATATTAGAAATTAGCTGAATGCCTGACTATTATTTTTTACAGATCCTGTGGTCATAATAAATATGCAGTAGTCTTGACTGCGAGGGATGCGTTCCAAGATATTTTCGCACTATATAATTTTCGCATTGTGAGATAGTGCATATATACAGTGTGTCCCGCCTAAACGAAGCCACCTGTTTTTTGTGAAGCAACTAAATGCAAAACAGACCAATAAGAACGAAAAATTATATTAAGAAAGTATGCATAGAAATACGTATTTACAAGGCAAAATCTCACTCCCTACCCCGCCTGGGTAGGAATAAAAAAATAAATGCGTAAAAAAGAAAAGTGACACGCCGAAACAAAGCCAATAACTGTTAATAGCAAATATATTCGCCATGTTTACATATGACTTTGAACAGTCGATGTAGCATATCATTTACTAATCCTTTGTAAATGTTACTAATCCTTAGGGGACTGTAACATCAATATTGCCCCAGTGTTCAAAGATGGCGGCCTTATATTCTGCCACATACTAAAACTGTCTGACAATTACATATTCATTCCTACTGATGATATCCAAAAAAATGTCTTGGGGGTTGAGAACAAGCGGGAAAGGGCAGGGCATTTCATGATATACAAACCATCACCGAAAGACCATTCTCAGGAGGATTTTCAACAAGAATGGGTACGTTGGCCGGATGGAAAATCAGACATAGGCGTTCAATTCTTCCTGCAAACGGCAGTAAATGGATTTATCGCATTTGTTGGTAATCAGTAGCTTTTATATGGTCTGAAAGAAAAGCCAAGTTAAGTTTACCACCATGTAAAACTCCTCGACACCATCTAATGAACTTCCGTCTTCTAGTCTTCTAGAGAAAATTTCCTCGTGTCATGTCAGAAGAAGGCAACGCCGGGTGGGCCATCCAAATCATTTTCTTTTCATCTGACATCATAACCCGACACTACTGGTCTTTCCCGGTTTGATAATATTTGGCAAAATTTACTCTTTGCTTGAGGATAATGTTCAAGAGCTGTTGCTTCGTCTACAAAAGACAAAAAAAGTTCATTATACAATGTGGAGAGATTTTACCTGGTTGTAAACTTAACTTGGCCTTATAAAAGCTACTGATTACCAATAAATACTACAAACCCGCTGACAGCCATTTGCAGGGAGAATCAGTGGCCGAAGTGTGATTTTCCATCAGGACAAAGACCCTTACGCTGAAAAATCTTCTTGAAAATGGTTTTTCCGGTGATGGGTTGTTTATCATGAAGTGTTCTGTCCTTTTAGCTTGATCTAAATCCCTAAGAAATTGCGTGGGGTATCCTCATTAGGGATGAATATGCAAATATCAGACAGTTTCAGTCTGTGGCAGAACTGAAGGCCGCCATCTTTGAACGTTGGGTTAATATTAATGTTATCGTCCTCCAAGGATAGGTAAATGATATGTTGCATCGACTATTCAAAGTCATGTACAAACATATAGAATGTATTGGCTATTTACATTACTGGCTTTATTTCGACGCGACACTATTCCTTCTCTTTATTTAGACATTTATTTTTTATTCCAGCACCGGTGGGACAGGGTGTAAATTTTTTCCTTGTAAATACCTATTTCTGTGTATGCTTTCCTAATATATTTGTTTCGATCTTAAATGTCTGTCTTGGATCAGTTGCGGCACAAATTCAAGGTAGCTTTATTCAGGTGGGACACTCTGTATGTGACCTTTCGAAACATATACACAATTATTTCTGACACTTTTACACACCCCTCAAACTGTTTTAAACCATTTTCTGTGCTGTTAATAGGAGTAGTTCCACGTTTTATCATGCAATGGAGCTTAATTAGCTGTATCCTTTCTATGGAGAAACGTTGCACTATGATTTGTTTACACTGATCAGTTAAAGTACCAAATCATGGTGAAACGTTTCTCCATAGAAAGCTTGCAGCTATTTCAGCACCATTTTAAGGTGAGAAGTCAACCGCTCATATTACCAGTGTAACTTTACATTTTCCCAAATAAAGTACTGAATAAATGAACTTTGTCGCATCTTAATGTTGGCGAAAACACAGCTGTTGCAGGCGGGGAATTCGTTTTATCTCTTAGATACAAACTCGAGAAAAAAATCGCGTAAAGTCCAATTCACGTGAGTTAAAGCGTGTTGTAGCGCGAATCCACTGTACTTCTGTAATTTTTATTTTATTTTTATTCTTTTCAAAACTGAATTCCATGTGTTTATTTTCTGTTTTTGTAGCATTAAACTTAATTAAAAATTGTAAATTTGATATACTGAACATTACACGTTTTAATCGCCATTTATATTTCGTTTTTTTAAATAAGTAAATATATATATAAAAAATAACGAATGAAATATAATGTAACATACGATGAATAGAGAACAAAGCAGTCGTAAGTTTACATTATTTTATTGCATTAGCTATGAGGTTAACATACGTTTTTTTCAGAAATACCAAAACATATCATGCGGAGAATTGCCGTCCCTTTCTTATTTGAAAAATACTCTGTTACCTGTTCACTAAGACGGCAACTTCATCTGCCATTGAAGGCGATACGTCACGCTACGTGATGCGCAACATAGTTCATTGCTTCAATCTGTCTGATGTACTTTGACGTTTGCACCGAAGTTGAGGGTTGGCGGAGAATTCTAAAATTCGCGGTTTATTTATGTTGATTTTTCTTTACATGGTTTGCATAGTAACAGCCCGCCCGGAAATCACGAAATAAGAGAAAAAAAAGCATCTTTAAGAATTAACCTCGCGTAGTGAAATTGCAAAATGGTTGAGATTTAAAAAATGCCGATAAATGAAAACCTTTAGATTCTATCGTTCAGAATTTATTGATTGTAATTTCATTAGATGTATCTATACATATCCATATCTATCTATCTATCTATCTATCTATCTATCTATATATATATATATATATATATATATATAGATATCTGTAAAAAAATGAAGTTGCAGCGTTTATAAAATTACAAAGGAATTGTAAGGGACTGTGTAGTAGTAGGGGTTTTCGAAACGAATTTCCTTTGTTCTCAACTATGCAGTTTAGCAGTCTGGGATTTTAGCGGGCTTTTTATTTAGTATGTTATGTATACATATACACAAAAATGAATGCCAGTTTCTGAAGAGATCGATTAGTTTAATGGAAAAACTAATAAGCTATCGTTATTTTAATATGTATCCTTTTAAAGTTATGATCTTTACCCCAGATTACAGTCTAAACTACTTTAGAATATCCCGCTTTATTTAAACCACAATCCAAAAACCATAAAGATACGGAGACATAACTTGAGCCATTAATCTTACAGTGACTCGTAGAATAGTTTAGGTGCACTAATTAGTCCACGTTTCATGCACCTGGCGTGAGAAACATATTTTAGTATAAATATATTAGGATTTCAACAAGATGTCGCTTAAAGTGTTTCATTAAGCATAATTTGAAGCTATTAGATACGAAACATTTTTGCTCAAAACAACTTAAGAAACTTCTGGAAAAGGTCTTCCAGAAGTGATCAAATTACTGATTGCTTATCGATATACATTAACATGCTTACATCTCCAATATTAAACTAAGTTTGCAAGGTCGTATTTAAAAGCACGATATTTTTAACAAAATAATTTTTAAGTAAATTGCTAATGGATTTTTGTTTGATAGCTAAAATTCTACTTAAAATGGAACAATCATTTATAAAAATATGCATATTCATGTTTATACTAGTATCCGAAATGCATTAATGCTATTTTTGAAATGCATTTTAAAAATTTAAAGCATTTGTATATATATATATATATATATATATATATATATATATATATATATATATATATATATATGTGTGTGTGTGTGTGTGTGTGTGTGACCTCTCCTTTATGCGACCCTCTGTTATACGACTCTATCGGTTATACGCCAAATTTACCAAGTCCCGTCCTCGAGTTATTGAAATTAATGTTAAACTTATCTCACTTATACGACTCTCATTTCACTTACATAACGTTTTACATGGTTTCGGCGATATTACATTTCTCACACAAAAATTCATTTTACAATACTTCAAATACAATTCATGCATATTTTTTTAACTTTATCTTATCACTACTGTAAAGTGTGTAAATAATCAATAAAATTTATCATTTAAATTTCTGTGTTATTACGGATGAAATCTATGGCGTGAGAGTAATTGTCTGTCTTACTAAAATGGTTATTTCCAAAATATCTTAGAAGCTTTACTCTTAGAAATACAAATTTTCTCATTTCTTCGTCTTAAGATATACTAATACAACTTCACTTTTTGAAAAGAAATATCATCTGTAAATCTTTAAAATAAACATAGTGATGTAAACAATGCATTTGTAAACTGTGAAGTCTTTCAATATTTTATAGTTCCTTTTTTAATATATCTTACAAATTTTCTTAAAAGATGTTCTTAGAACTCGAAACTTAGTCTTTTAATATACGTTAAAAGATAATGCATGAACAATTTTAAACCAATATTAGGGCCTCTCACTTTTACGACTATCTCAGTTATACGGCCTTTTTCTAGAGTACCTTGAAAGTTGTATAAGTGAGAGGTCGTATATATCAGGGTGAGTATAATTAAAGTTACGATTTCAAAAATCTAAAATTTTAAAACTACTGCTCAGAATGACGCAACTTTTTAGCAGAACAATCGTGAGGCAATGAAAATTTGTATGGCAAAAAATATAGTTTCAATGTGTGTCGGTAGATATCGCTATCAAGGTTCACATTGTCCGGAGATATGCAAATTACTAATACGAGACATGCGCACCACAGACGTAGCTGCCATAAAAATGCACAGCAACGCTCCTTGCCTGGATCCTTTATGATCCCTCTGACTATGAAAGATCGTGCTCTGCTCTTGAAGCTTTTTTTTATCAGAACGATGACTGTGCACTTACAGCTATTAGGAAGTTTCGGACATTAAAATCCATAAAATTGGGTCCAATAGCGAAAAATTGTGTGCGGAAAATGATTGCTAAATTCGAAGGAGCTAGTTCATTGGACGTGAAACGAGGTAGAGGAAGAAAACGAGTTTCAGCTGCGGAAGTGGAAGATGTGGCTATGGCATTACAAGAACAGACTAACAGTGATGCAGCAGTGCATGGGGAATTGCCCGAATGCTGGATATGCCGAACAGCACGGTGCATAAAGTCCTACGGAACATCTTGCACTGTTATCCATACAAGTTAACTCATATGTAGCAGTTTCTACCTGCGGACCTGGAAACAGCGTGGAAGTGGACAACGGATGGACAACGGAAAGGCCTGGAAGTGGACAACGGAAAGGCTTGGAAGTGGACAACGGATGGACAACGGAAAGGCCTGGAATTGGACAACGGATGGCGATGGAACATTCTGTGGTCTGATGAAGACCACTTCCACTTCCACGGCCCTGTAAATGCTCGAAATTGCAGGATATCCGTTCCAGCTACAGCCATTACCTCTTCAGTCTGAAAAGATCATTGCGTGGTATGGAATAGCGGCAGCATTCATCGTCGGTCCGGTTTTTTTCGGTTCCTACTCATCTACGGGTCACGTTACCTGCACCGTTACTGGCAAGCGGTATGAAGAACTTTTGCGTAACTACGTCCTTCCGGCACCTCAGCAGCGTCAGTATGTGGATCGCACAATATTCACGCAAGATAGAGTTCCTCCGCATTTGACTATTCTTGTGAAGGGGCAGCTGAGTGCTCATTTCGGAGGTGATAGTATCATAAGCCACCATTTTGCAACAGCGGGGCCGCCATGTTCCTCCAATTTAAGCTAGTGTGATTTCTGGATTTGGGGTTACCTAAAGAATGTTGTTTACAGCGGGCGGATTGTAAATCTAGCCGGCTTGAAGGCACGCATCACACACCACATCCATTGCATCAGTATATGTTGAAATGCAGGGAAATAGCGAAAATAATTGAGGGGTGCCCAAAAGGTGAAAAAGGTACAATTTCTCACAAAAATGCTTAATTTATTTATATCCAATCAACAAAAATCCAAAATTTTGGGGGAGCCTAGGTCCCCTAAGTCCCTGTTACAATGTCATTTTATTAGATTATATTTATTAGATTTTCTAAAATAAATCATGGAATGCAATTCATTTTAGAAAATCCCCACAACGGATAATGTTTATCCGTTGTGGATAAACATTAGCGGAATAACGTGAAATTCTGTTTTTTCGGTATTACAATTATAGTTTACAGGCAAATAATTTAAAGAAATTAAGTCTCAGTTTACTGAAAATGTGATGTGATTGAGATAAAATGAAATAATTTAGAGTATGTAGAACTTCACACTACAGCTTTATTATCGAGCTGCATTAATATGTTTAACAGGTATCCAAAAATTAGGTTTAATAGAAAAATATATTTGCATATGTGTTAAAGCTCAATAAATGTATTGAATTAACTGGAATTTTAATCTCCTTTTCTCAATTGAATATTTTTTAGCCATTTTGTTCCAATATATCCCTTTCTTTGTCCTTTGTTTCCTTTTCACTCCATGAAACCAAATTTGGCTTTACACTATTTGTACATTAAGTCGCCGGTTCTAAGTCTAAATCTGGCCTAAAAGTACCTATACATCACTCACCTCTTCCCACATTTTGATCTAAAGCAAACCTTTTGGCATTTGACATACCTTTTTCTCATTTTGCGTGTCTGGTTTTCAGAATTATTACTTTTGTTTATTCTTAATATTCTGTGTTGCATAAGCAATGAAAAGTGCTCTTGGCGTTTTATTTGGCGGCTCTTTTGTTCCCCTACCTTTGTTATCGCCTAAATATAATTTGAATTGCCATTTGCATTTTCCTGTTACTTCTTCGATACCCCATTTATTATTAATATATATATTTCATGACCGACATCACCAGACCACGAAGTAGAATATGTTCTTAAATATTTGTTAAATACAATAATTGTTTGAGGCATCTGATATCTACGTCCTTTTTCAAGAAACTCGAACCTGAGTAATTCTACCACAACCCTAATTAATTCAGAATTTAAAGATACTTCAGTTAAGCAAGGTCTTTGGTATAACATGTATACACTTTAACACAGAATCGTAGTTTTAATATTTTAAGGTTTTTGGTTCATACTTAAATTTCCAGGTTTGCACATAATTGCATTCCATTCTTGTATACTTTTAAGGAATTTCTCTAAAGACCTCGTGAAATTCTATTCCCTATTTCTGTCGTTCCTTCGGTGCGTTAAATTCCCCGGTTCAATTTTAAATCTCAAAGAATGCTGGAAGCTTATCTTGAAAGACAATACTTAACATTCTATTTCAGTATGCTTTCTTACATACCATTTCTTAGAAGAATGGAAATGCAAAGCACTTTCAATAACACTTTTGAATAATAATAAAAAATAAAATGTTTCTTAACTTATATATATATATATATATATATAAATATATTATTAAATGTTTTTCTACACAAGTGTTAATGCAATAAAAATTTTAAACAGAATATGTTATACTATCGATACTGTTTGTGAACAATTATAGTGATTTTACGTGCATCCTTTATTCAAATTTAAAATGGGGCAATACCCAACAAGGGGGCACTTGTCGATTTGGCATTGTCCACTACAACTGTCCGAGGTATCCTACCCGAGGATTAGGCATTGTCCTACAACTGCCACAAGGTATTGTGGCCAATTTTATTGTAGGAACACACGGTGGGTGGCCAGCGTTACCCCCTATTAAGTTAACAAGTTAACATCCAATCCCAAGCCCGGAATTCGAACCCTGACCCAATGCATGATAGAATGATTCTTAAGCTACTACACATCTTGGAGGATTTTCCAAAAATGGTTCACTCGTTAATCTTTATTATTATACTTTAGATATCATTGCTGACCTTCGTTGTTGAAAATGGCAATTTCTCTCATAAGCATATCTTATTGAGCTTAAAAGTAAATCTCAGTAAAGTCATAAATATATCAACTATTTGAAACCACATGAAATTAATATTTTTTAATAAATATATGTAATATGACAGTACGACAAGCATGTTTTTTAATGGTATAAATTACTAGAAGAAGAATATTAAACTACTAGAAGATGCTGCGAACTGCTTTATAGATGGCACAGATTCTCACAGATACTTAAAAAACGCAGAAATATCCACATAGAATTGAACTTACGAGTATTTACCGTTTTTGCATTTCTACATCCGGAGATAAAATATTCCAAGCTTCATCAATATTAACTTATTATTATACAACATTTCAAGTGATTTATCTTTCGTAAAATCTCTACTAAATATAAGCACCCTAATTCTTAAATAATATTTCTACAAAATAATCTTGATAAAAATCTTAACAAGGAGAAGAAGGACATCTAATTTTCTAGCCCATTTGAAGAGTGTCAGTAATTGAATTCTGTTGCTGTGCAGGAAAACATATTAAGAAAGCGAATAATTTTTCATTTAGCATTCCTGAAAGTTTTGGATAGTAAATTTGTTCGACGAAATTTCACGTCAGAAAGATTCTTAAAATGCATCTGTTTCAAAAATAATGGCTAAAGTTTTGTGTATGCCATATTCATAAACATGGCTTTATGAAATGAAAGAACAGGTACTGCAATGCGATCGGAATAACGTGTTTATAGTAAAACTGTTTTTGTTTCGTGAATAATTATTTGATCATTCCTTATTATTCAATTTAAGAATGTATAAACAACAAGGATAAACAAGTATTTGCATGCATTAACGAATGTAACTTCTGTGCATCCTCTCTTTTATTAATGAAGACTGATATTTAAAATAACAGAGTTTACTATTTGTAAGATAAATCTATATTCAAAGTTAAATAATCATAACGTTATTTGCATAATATTATTTAAATCCTGCTCCAAAATTTGTTTTAATTCTGCACAGTTAAATTACTTTAGACTGCACATATTTCATTACAGTGAAATATATTGTAAATAAGGAATGAGCTTAACTTGAAATTGAGTACAATATTTATTAATTCACTTTTAAAGAAACTATACATTTTTTAATCTTTATTTTAGAATATGAAAGTAGTTTTGAAGATGCTGTCATAATTGAGATACCAAAATCTGCTTTTTTTTAAATTGAAAACGATTACAAAATCAAAATTTTATAGATAACGAACTGTTTGATTTTATTTGAAAATGTAAATATTACTCAAAGTTAATAAAATAGTTTATTATTTTTATTATTAGTAATTTTATTGTACTAAATTGTAACATGATTATTAAGACTATTTTCTATATACCTTCAACTAATGGTGAACGGTCAAAAAGACCTTTCGTTTTGACTATGTAAATAGCGCAATTTTTGGTATTACGTGATTTTCAATGTGTATACGTAATACAAAAATATACTTTCTATAATTTTTAAATTTGTATAAGTTCAAAAATTGAGTTATTTATTCCTCTCAAAACAAGTGGTCTTTTTGACAGCTCACGATTAATTGAAAGTTTAAACAAGATGCCGTAATGCTAGTGTCGAAATATGTCTTACTTACACTAACTTCACAATTTAAGTGAATATATAATCACATGCATTTGAGCACTATTATATCTTACTCACAATTAAACTTAATGACAAAATATAATGCATATATATATATATACCTCTTTTAAAAATGGCACAAAATTCTTATTACAAAGCAAGTAAAATAAAAAACAAGAATGATACTGCATTTTTAATATAAAGATATATTCAAGAAAATACTTATTGAACATAAATCTATTCATGCCAATATCTTCTGTCAATTATGAAGAACTTGTATTCTAACATACGAACACATTTACTCTTACTCCACAAGAAAGCAAATGATTAGAATAAGCTTCCTTAGGTGTGAATAATTTACATTTCATGATATTAAACTATATCAAGAAACTTTTCATCTTTCGAGCTAATTACATTTTCGATTTATGCCCCTGTATCATAGAGTTAATGATGAACCAATATCGAATTCACGTTAGTTGGAGCCCCTAACTTTGAATTCCTAAAACACATGTTTAAATTAATAGACAAGCTTTGGTAGTTATTAAATTCGCACTTTTATAAAATTAAATTTGCAGCTGCCGCATTAACAATTTTCTAGGGATCGACAGACTTTGCATTTTATGCACGCTGTTTAACGAACACGAGGTATTTAATTAATTAAATCAAACGGAGTTTTCATGTAATGAAATTTCACAAGTGTTGAGAACGAAAACGTGTTTATATTTTATTAAATATAACAAGCATGTGAATAAAAGCTATAATCAGTTAAAATATTTTTAATTTATTCACATAAAATGCTTGAACGGATGAAAATCATTTCGAATACACAATTTTGCATACATTAATGAATGTACACGAAAATTTGGTATACAGCATTTATCGTCCACAATAGATTTAGGAATTTCAAATTATCAGAATTACTTCAAACAATATAAAATATAGAGTTTCTTAATTCATCAGAATCTTTGAATTAGTCAAATAAAATAACACAGCACGTGCTTGAAAACACACAAATGATCATCACGAATGTGCTGTAAGAATTTGTTATTCTACGGAAATATTCATTGCTGGAGCAAGCATATTCAATACATTGAAAAATATTATTTGCGTGTTTTTAATCAAAAATACAGTTAAGCATATTAGACCAGAAAATGGTACATTTTGGTATGCAAAAGTTCGGGTAGTTTTGATTCTGGGATATTTCGTTAGTATTGGGCTCATATCGTAAAATCAAAGTTTCCGACCTCTGCATGTAACGGCGCGCCACGTAGTAGACACAAAACATCAGAATTTTGGATATTTTCTATATTTTTTCACCATATCTCCTGAGCGGTTGATTTAAGAAAATATTATCCTTCAGCTCTGTAGCTTAAATATTGACTGAGATTAGGCTTCGTAAGAATCATGATTTACTCAAAAAAGTTATAAAAATTCTAATAATTCTGTAAATTTTTGTTGAAGATCCCTTAAACTAATATAAGGCGTTCAATGTCGTATGAATTCGTTATAAAGGCGAGTTAATTTGCTATCAATAAAGCAGTATAGGATGTTCTACGACTTATATTTCAAGAAATACAGTTATTCAAAGAAAAGGTTTTAAAATGTTTGAAATCATAAAATAATAGTCTCCAAATATATATATATATATATATATATATTCAGTTTTTATAAGAAAAGTTTAAACTTAGTTATTGTTAGACATAAATCAAATAAAATATGTTATTTAAATTCTTTGCCTTTACAAGGGGCCAGGAGATCTTCAGACATTAGTCTGCTACTCCTTGTCCTCTTCATCCAGCTGAAAATAGAAATCATCAAGTTCCGTATACTGCTCCATATCCTCTTCATCTAGCTCAGCGGTTCTCAACCTTTTAACCTTAGCCCCCCCCTAACAAAGGCTAACTTACGGTGGCACCCCCCCCTCTATTTTTTCAGCATACATTCAGTTTTTTAATCTTTAACAATGAACATTTAGTCGAATTTTCTACAAAATAATGTTATCAGTAAAGTTTGAATTAACATTTTAAGTGAAAATGGATATATTTTTTAGTAAAAATGACAATACGTGATCTGATTTTTTAAAAACATGTATCACTACTTGCTCTTGTGTTTTTTTCGTGCCCCCCTGCAAACGCTCTGCGCCCCCCTTGGGGGTCGCGCCCCACAGGTTGAGAAACGCTGATCTAGCTGAAGATTTAAATCTTTAGTATCTTCGTATAAAAAGTTATTCATTGACTATGGCAGGCCATCTTCATCTTCAGTGCTGTCCTCAAGTAGAGTAATATATGGACATGTTTTCGCAAGATTCTCCCAATGAACAAGTGCACAGATTAGGAACATAATAAGATCTGATTTCCGGCAACCTCAAGCACTCTTGCACCCTTTCTTGCAGTTGCAAGATATCATTAAATCTATTGAATCCTAAGGAGGGATTCAAAGGCTGCATTCTTTTCAATTTTGAGATTTGAGAGGCCGAATTGAGTAAGCTCCCAGCCCCAATCAACAGTATTTTTCTCATGCCCTGACCACTTTTAAATTTGATGATAAGATCTTAAGACAGGAAATCGTGTTCCATCTACGGTTGGGGGTAAACATACTAGACTGGACATTGCTTTTGCTGCTGATTGTGCAAAGAGTGTATAGCGCAAGTGATTGAGATCACATGAAGAGGTTCTGGAGTTACCTTCATATAAATGTATCAGAAAAGTTTATCCTGCCTTAGCCACTTGGTCAATGATGTCTTCAGGGTTGAAGAATACTTCCATTTTTTCTGAGAGATGTCATTTTTCTTTAAAAAAAGAGCAAAATTTCATTTTTCCACTGCTGAATAGGGATTTTGTGTCACACCCACTGAAAGCGTGAATGAACAAAATTATTCTGTTAAATTAGTACTTAAATGACGTAGTGGACTACAGCACATCAGGCGTCTTCCCTTTTTCACATTTGCGGAAGTACTAGTTCTCTTTCCTTGGAGCTAACCCGCTAAAAGTTCAATATCTTCACCAACCACGAAAATATTGTTCTATAGAAGAAACAGCAGTTTTAACAATTAGTACATCATCATCCTCTTCTGCCTGTTTTACTGTTGTTGTTGCTAATGCCCTCTGGCAACTGCGGAGAGGTGCCAGATGCCCCGTATAGGAAGGCGATGGGCAGACGGTGCGGCTTCGATTTTAATGAGGCCCAGTGGGAGGAAGTCCGCCTTGGCTCGGAATCTGCTAATTTTGAACCACTTCCAGATGAGGGACGAACTATCTAATTTCAGCACCCCCAGAGGTAGTGTTCAACATGGAGGTGATTGGAGCCACGACGGATTTTATGAGCACCAGCTCTTATTAGCATATACGGTTCCACAGCAGCAAAGCTTGGAGAGGAGTTTACTCTCCCAAGCACTGACTAAGCCGGGTGCTGCTTCACCCGTATTCCCGAATTCTTACGGTAACGAAGTTTAGTGGCTAAGCCACCGCGGGACTGTTTAACTGTTACATTCGCTTTTTGTAGAAACTTTTTCAAGAGGTCAATGAATCGCGCTTTGTTTCTTTCATTCGCTAAAAACTGTTCCTGAGAAGTTTCTAGGCATACTTCATTCTTTTGTGACTACCTTTTGTATGTGTGTTCCTCCCCCCTATGACCTTGGGAAACTCGTTATCTGTTTGGTTTTTCGCCCTCGTTACCCAATTCAACGCAGTTCTTTTTCTTTCTTTTTTATTGATGTCACATGGCGCCACGTCGCGTGCCGTGAAGCGCAGAGGTAGAAAATTGGCAAGGCTGGATTTTACTCAACATTAACAAACTTTCCAAAAATCAAAACTGCCCGACTTTGTGCAGAGCAAACCTGATTTTCTGACGGAATTACTGGACTTCATATGTCCTCTTGCTTCTTAATACTTTCAGTCTCAGTGATTTGACCGCATTCATAACATTCACAAGTCATTTTCGGATTTCTTTTGCATTTGAAATAGATATCTATAGTTGCTTTTTTCTCATATATAATACAAAACACTATATTGCTTATGAAAAATACATTTAAGAATATATTTACAATACAAAATAAATCTGCAAAAGACTTGGTAATATTATGATTCTTGTTGACATAACATAACTGAGACTGAAAGGCTTAAAGATTGTATGTGTTTAATTCAATGGTTTACTGGAAAAATTAGGTAGATCAGTCTTACAGAAGTTTGGAGGTACATGAACTATCTTGCTATAAAAAAGTATCTTCATTTTGATAGCAAAAGTATGTAGTATCATTTATTCGTTCTTGCATTAGTCTAGACATGAAGCCTGTCCGTGTCGTTAGTTTGTATTGAATTCTCAAACCTTTTGGTACAGTTTACCGCAAGTTTGAGTAGGTGGAGCTTCCTCCTTTTTGCAACAAACCCTTTAGTTATGATTGTTTATGTTCACATATTCTTATAAGGACTATTAATGATAGATAGATTACACGGTTATATCAATGTTTTTAAAAGAAAATTTGACCGTTTATCAGAAGACCGTGTACAGAAAGCCGACGTTCTTTTTATTCATTTACTTTTTGTGATGGCGTAAATGTTAAGAGGAAAGTATTTTTAAAAGTTGCAACATCTTTTTCTGGGGTCACGGGATATTTCTGGAATATTGGACTGTCGGCAGAGATGGAATTACGAATATAAAAGAACACCTGTTGAACAAGGAACAAAATTTATTGTAGCTTGAGGAGATGAGAAACCAGAATTTGGATAACAGCTGCAAGAAACAACTACTCTGAAACGTTATTCGATGAAAGTTGGGACCAAAAATCTAATGCAACCAACTGGAGACCTCAGCCAATTAACATGTGGGGTATGCCTTCACCGTATCCCCCAGTGGGAAAATAAAGGGGAAAGAACTTCGAAAGAGAGTTGCAACGGACGATGAATTGTACCGGTATGCTGGATGTTCCCTCTAAGATCTGATCCTTGAGCTTCTGGAAGGCTGGAAGGGTGCAGATTCCGCTGCTTGGGTGAGCCGAACTCTTTACATAATCTCAAAACCATTTTTAATAAAAAATTTTCAAATGATAATTCAAAAACCACACCTCCCTTACATACAGTCTTGCATATTTCTAATATATGATAGAAGAAATTATATCCGCCCTCAAAGCAAAGATTGCTTTTCGTAATTATGGATGCTTTTTGACAGACTTTTGCCTTATGTAGATAAAGCGATATGCGACTATCAGCCTGGATTTAGGAATGACAGATCGGGAACTGAGCAAGTTTTTAACTTAAAAGAGAATCTTGAAAAATGCAGAGTTGAATCGAGATTCAGAATCTATTTATCCAATCCAGAACAGCATACGATTGCATTAATAGGGAATGTCTTATCGAAGATATGCATGAATTAAACATTCCAGATAAACTTGTCGAACTTGTAGCTTTGACTCTTAAAGAAACGATAATTCAAATATGTATAAAAGGTGACCTCACAGAGCAGTTTGAGGTCAAGAATAGAGTTCGACAGGGGGATGCATTGGCATGCCTCTTATTTAACGTAGCACTCGAAAAATTTATTAGAGTCAAAAAAAGGTCATAATATCTTTACACAGTTCAAATACTGGCCTATGCTGACGACATTGATATTGTTGCTCGAACTGTACATTTGTGGCATTGGAACTAAGTGCTAAGCGTACTTACCTTGTTTAAAGTCTGACGTACAACTTAGTCACTCAGAAATTGGCAATCATAAACTTGAAAAGTTAAGGGTTTTGCCGATTTGGGAGTGGAGATGAATAATAAAAATGTGGTGGCCTGAGAAATATATAATAGAATCATTGCTGCAGATAGATGTTTTTATTATTTAAAATTCAGCTTTTTCAAGTTAAGTTTTAAATTCCTGCTTTATAAAAAGTCTAATAAGTCCTGACTTATGCAACAGATACCTTGGCGATGACTTTACGTGATAAAGAAGCTCCGGGGATTCTTAGAGAGAAATCTTGTGTTGCATCCTCGGTGGAGTCCAAGTGAATGGATCATGGAGAAAAAGAACTCTACAAGAATTTAGAACTCTACAAGATTTATAAGGAGCCCGACGTTGAAAAATTTATCGAATTGCAGACTTAAATGGGTTAGTCATCTGCCTATAATGCAAGAAGATCGCTGTTGTAAAAAAAGCAAAAACAAACAAACAAAAAATTTTCTGTCAAAGTTCATAGGATGTAGGCCTCAGGGTAGACCTCCACTAAGATGGATTGATTGCGTTGAAAGAGATCTAAGGATTCTAAAGCTTAAAAATTGTAAAAAAAATTCCAAGAATAGGATTGCCTGGAAAGGGACTTCTAGAGAAAACCAGGGCCCACCCAGGGCTGTCGAGACATTGAAGAAAAAGAAGAAGAATTATCAATGAATAAAGATGTAAATAAAACCTCTTAGTATACGTATCATGTTACTTTGCTCTCTTTTTTTTCAAAAAACTTTGGGAAAACTGCCTGGCAGCCTTCTGTTGCCCAACTATTAATACAATCATTAGGCCAACCTGTAATTTAGTATTCAGAAAATAATTTCCACACATTTTTATAGTTGATTATCTCTTTCACATAGGATATAACATAACCAACTCCACATTCTACGTGTGATATTAATATATTTATTTAGATGCTTTAGCTTTTGTAATTACTTTTACAGAAGGATAATTTTTTGTGCCACACTATCCTTGCTGTTATATGGGGAGGGGTTATTTTCTTTAATCACACTGACTATGGGATACAGAGTTAGTTTGTTTGTGAAACTTAAAAGAAATCAACGCTTAAAGCAATATCATTAAGTAAAATTTTGAAAAAAGAATTTCACAAATGTCGAGTAGATTAGTAAATCCTAAATTTATAAAAATCAATTTACTGTAGTATACAATTTATAAATATTGCTCCATGTAAAATGATCTGCTATCTTTAAAGCTCTGTTTTTCAGCATTTTGAACCTAAAATTGTTCACACTTTCTATAACTAAAAAAAAAATAATAAAAAATATATTTTGCTTATTTTCGTCCACCACTTAAGAATTTACGCTCAAATTTATTTAATGGTCACATAATTATTTACGTTAAATATGGACAAACAAAATATTAAACAAGTCAGTTCGACGTTCTACTCTGATAAATCTAAGTATTTTCACACAAAAACACATTTCCAAGATAATACTATAGTACAAAAAGCAAAATATCATTAAGAAAGCAAGAACTGTACCTACAGAAATAGGATGTAAAAGAAAAGACATGAAGTACGTTCTATGACTAATTAACGAAAATGTAGATCTGTGAAAAAGAAAGTTTGGCGATCCAGCATTTCCGTAATCTGACAGTAGTTAATCGCATTTCTTAACCAGGCATCTGCGAGACAAAAAGAATAACTGCTATACAACTTGTTCCACTTGTATCTCGAGGTCTCTAAATTGCCAGAGAAACTATAACTCTTACCCTGTTCCTACTTATCACTAGGCACTGTGTCACCTAAGAGCGAAAGAATCATGTGTTCCACAGAAATACCCTTTACTTTTTCGTATTATATTTATTGTACAGTTAGGATCAGTAAATCTCCTATTCTTTCCTCAGAGTATTTCCTGACACTATGCAATTTATGGATATTGATGGACCCAGATAAAGTGTTGAAATATTATTGTATATCTTGTCTGGTAAGAGGAAATTGGCATAGGAAATGCATTTGTATTCAGGAAAGTTATCGTCATTGCGGTGAGTGAAAGTAAAAACTGTACGTGAAAATAATTCTCATTCACATGTATAATACATTACTGTAAAATTACAATTTGCTATAAGGATCTTTTTCAAATTTTCAGCAAGAAATAACAGATAGTTAAAGAAAAATGAAATGCACATCTTATACAGAATGGCTAGTCACTTGGAATAGGTATAATTTATTATATAGTTATGGTATTTCATTAGGTATTCTGCATATTATTTTTACACTTTTGTTACGTTGATAATATTATATGCAACCACTGACATTTTGATCGAAGCCATTCTGCTTTACAATTTCAGAAATTTCAGAAAATTCTATGTTTATTAACGTTAGCATACGAACGTACTTTTTGAAATATGGAAAATTAATAATAATTGTATAATAATTTCACATTTAAAAAAATATTTGTTATCTGAGTTTGAAAAACAACACATTTTATTAAGAAAAAACACTCAAAATACTGGTGTGAAAAGATAAAATAAATAAAATGTTTGTGTAAAATTCTGGATCATTGGAAGGATTTGTATCAAGTTGGTTTAAGTGAGTGTACTATTTTTAAGAGTTTTCCATAGGAGTAATTAGTTTTGAAACCGAAACGTTACTAACTCGGGAAAAAATGAAACCCGAACTAAGAACATCTATCTGGGCATCAGTTAATAAATTCGATAGTATCCTGAACAAGAGGACTGACAGCACCGAGGCAAGAAATAACATTACCAATAAGTATAATTTTAAGTGTGTTTTTTTGCACAAAGTTTTATTTTATATTTTATTAAAGTTTTCATGTACATGCATTAATTAATGCTTCTAAAATGAGATGCTGCACAAGTTTCTTTCTCTTTCTTTTTCTTCTTTTTCTTTTTTAAAGATATACTGTGTTTCTGGCATCGTGTTTGGGTTTGCAGGAATAAAATTTAAAAAAATATATTAAAAGAACAATTATATTCTATTATTTTTTTTTTCAGATCAGCGTCGGCAATTCCTGTTGCATCAAACAAGCAGGATCACGGTTCGGCTTCTATAGTATATTTGACCCAATGCTTTTTTTCCTTTTGTCCTTTTCTGGAGTCTCCTTCTTGTCCTTTTCTTTTTTAGAATACCTTGGGAGAAGAAAAACTAGATGTTTGCTAATGACCTAAAAGTTTCTTCAATATGTCAATTGTGCAACGTCCAAGTACCAGCAAAAAACTAATTAGCCCATCCATTAAAAATTACGGTTGAGAATTTAAAAAAAGTGCTAATATGTGAAATTGAAAAGTGTAGGTTTTGTGCTGGGTGTAAAAGAAAAAGAAATGTTCCCTGGTGATAAGGGGATAAACTACCTTAATTATGAAGTACTCTTGATACAGTAAATTCAAGTATAAAAAAATTACATTGTACGACAAAAATCTAAATTTATATTGCTTATCTATATTTTGAAAAATCACGGAAATATCCAACAGTGTAAATGAAATATACAGCACGAATATTCAAATGTGTACTTACGTAATTACACCCTCTCAAAAAAGTATTCGACTAAGAGATAAACATCCTACGATGATTTCGTATATAAAAAATTATTTATCATAGAATATGAATTAGTTTATGTATGCTTATGACTTGCCACATTTCTGTAGAGTTGTGCGTTTTTCAAAAACTCAATAATTATTCGCGAAGCTATAATAGGAAATTTCGCTTATACTCGAATGTTTTTTTGAGAGGGTGTACCTGTAGCTTTGCTGATAACCTGGAGTTATTTTAATTGCGATTTGTGCAGTGTAGTTATGAAAAAGGTGAAGTATTCATGAAAAAACATTGAAATAAATCATTCATTACTTCCTTCAAATGTAAATGTGTTTTGCAAACAATGCTACTTTTTTATGTTTTTCTCATAATTAGGGGCCGTTCAAGTACTACATAAACAATAACGGGGCAGAGGTCACAACAATTCTTACGTAAGCATTAAATAACAAAGCAATTACTGTTCAGCAACAAGAGCAAGCGTCGAAAAAGGGCGTCTTGCGGTCAACTCGGAACTTTCCATCTATTTTCGGCTTTGTAGAGGATATTCATACTTACCCACAAACCCGGTTGCTGACAGCCATTTTCAGCCAGTGACTGACGCAGGTGTGTGGACTGTATTTTGCCTCTTTAAAGTCAGCTGATCGGCATAAGAAAAACATGCATGATAATGCTGCACGAAGTGTTTCTCAACCACAAGTGCGTGAAGTGCGCATTAGGGTGGAGCACTCTTATAGGGGAAAAATTGTTTTGTTAAATTTTCATTTATATTAGTGATCAAAGTGTGACCCAAGATTAGATGATTTTAAAAAGCATTACTTTTTTAAAATTAGTATTTCCCTTCTATCCGCGCATTTATTTTGAAAATTTGCATTTTGTGCTACCATACTGATAAAACTTGAAGGAGCATATTGTTTATAAATTCTATTAAACTATTTATTATTATGAAAAAAAAAGTTATATAGAACAAATTAATACTAATTTACTAAAAATGTGAGCCACTTAAAACATAAAATATACATAAGCATACATAAAAATAGTCAAAAGAGACCTTAAAATCACGTTTGGTGTCGAATTTGGGCATGGGTTTTCTTGACTCAGTTTTTGATTTTATGCGACCTTCTCTGGCCTTATTATCACATACCTGCATAGAACCCCTGTTAGTATCTTTACTGAACGTTCTACAGCCTGGGTATGGCATGGTAGTTTTACAATAGGTATTTTTGTACTTTTGTTTCCACCATCGAAAGCAAATCTTATTCTTGACGTCTCTAAGAATGGGAGGTTGAAAAATATTTTTGTTGCCAATCTATAAACTCTGTGTATGATTTGGCATTAAGCTTAATTTTAGGGACCTTTTCAGAATTAGTCGCATCTCTTGCTTTTATAATCCTTCTAGCAGCAAGTTCACGAATGTGTTTTTCAGGATCTGAGAGCATCGACAACAGAAGATTCTCAGGATGTGCAAAGAAACTGTTCCTCTCAATGACAGGGTCGACTACTTTTTTTAGCTCAATTGGAAGGTATCGAGGATTCGAAACCAATTTCCAAAAATTTCTAGATCCATCTTTGCATGACGGATGCGTTTTAATTTGGAACCAAACAGGCGCGTAAACTTTAACAACAAACGTGGCAAGATGACTAAGGTTTTCAGATGGTTTACTTGTGGAAATATATAGCCTTAATATCCTGTTGGCTTTTGTTAACCAGCGAGCATGCGACATTTTCCCTGGAGCTCTGTGTGCTAGATCGGGAGGACAATCGCCACTAATTAAAGCTGATGTAATGTCGTACAAGTGACGTTGGTCAGAACTTAGGTCTTTGATGATAGCGGCCAAAATATCCGGCAAAACGCTTTCTATCTTTTCATACCGTACAATAGGATTTTCTTCGCATTTTTCTAGAAATCTTCCAATAGTACCAGAATATGAACTTGGCCCAGGAGTTGCCCCATCTAAGAATGAAAAAAGGTGTTTTAAAGGCAATTCATTCGTGTGTAAAAGGCATACGATCCATTGTAAAGGTTGATTCAAGCGTTTTTCTAACAACCGTTTTACACCACCATTTTTTCCCTGTGTTTGTTGCTGTTCCATCACAACCAACAGCTACAGTTTCTCTCAATGAAACGTTTTCAGAAGAGAACAAGTCATACATAGCACGTTCTATGCTCTTAGCCGTCCCAGTACTTGGGACAGCGTAGCCGACATAAACAGAGTCAGGTTCCTTGATAACATAAATGTGTTCTTCTACAATAACTTGGCGGTATTTTTTGATTCCGTTTTATACTGCATTTAAAACTTTATCTTTTCTGCCATCAAAGTATATATAGCTGTAACACTGACAACTCTATTTTTAGCTAATATTTCTTTGCGTCCTTTAGATCTTTCACGGCGTAATTTTGATCTATATATTACTTACACATCTGACTTAATGTCATGAAGAACTGCTGATGCGATTGCTGCTACAGCTCTGTATCAGATAAGCCATATCGGTCACATGTTTTTGACAAAGATGGCAAGCTGAGTTTTGGCTTTTCCTTGGACCCTTGGTGCTTTGAAGAACACAGTTCTAAGCCATCGTCTATTTCTTCAGTATCTTCTGACTCACTCAATATAAGAGGGGCTCGTGGGGAAAGTTCAACTCTATTCTCCTGTTTATCCTCATATGTCACAGAAGCATAATATTGTTCTAGTTTTTGATTTCTATCATTTCGCTTTTCAATTTTTTTCGTTTGTGAAACGTCTATACCACCAATAACCATTTTCCTGTCGTCCTCCGATCCGTCAGAAAAAGTTGTTCTACTTTCGCAACTCTTCTTTCTTTTGGGCATTTGCATTGGCGAACGTTGCAAAATTCAAATCAAATACGCGGGTAGATAGACTCAAAATAAATAAAAAATATTTTAGGATACGCTTTTTGAAAGGTTGGGTCACATTCTTATAGCTATTAAAAAAACAATTTGGCAAAATTTAACTTTTCGCTCCACCCTAGTGCGCATAGCGGCTCGTCGTGCCAGTGAATTGATGTGCTACCGTACAAAGTTTAAATGATGATGAAGATGTAGGAGAACAGGGGCTGTAGCTCGATCTTTTCGGAAACCTTTCCGAAGCGGAAAAATAAATCTTTT
This sequence comes from Cheiracanthium punctorium, assembly GCA_038373885.1. Classification (NCBI taxonomy): domain Eukaryota; kingdom Metazoa; phylum Arthropoda; class Arachnida; order Araneae; family Cheiracanthiidae; genus Cheiracanthium; species Cheiracanthium punctorium. The sequence continues at coordinate 113,344 of JAWZYV010011717.1, forward strand.
CTCACTCATGACGTCACATTCCGAAAGGTCGTGAATATGATCAACCACGATGCTCTCGTGAACGTTTCGATATCGGAATAACTGTCGGAAATTCCACTTTTTTTATCCGGCAGGGTAAACGCAAGTGAGACGCTCTTTCCGCTTCGGATGCAAGTCAGCGTGCGTGGTTATTAGTTCTGGTGGTATTTGTTTACATCAGAATAGTGACTCGAATTTTAATTTTAGCAGCTGTTGCACAACAAGAAGATACTAGAAGGGTTCCTAGGAATCGGATTTCAATTCCTAGGCGTAAAGCACCTGAATTAAGGGACGACGAATTTATCAACAATTTTCGGTCGAATAAATCATTAGCATTCCAACTGATAGAAGAGTTAAAAAATAATTAGAGCCTAGTACAACTAGAATATAATAATGCTAATTTTGAACTATATTTAAAATTTATTAAAAAAAACCAGTCTGCTTACCTTTTGCCAAGCTTTCACATTTTTAATAGCACCTCCATTGCGATTTAATTTTTGTGCTAGGGATTCCCAATCCTCACTTCGTTGATGCGGTGTATAAAATCTTGAAAATTTATTTTCATTTAAGTAATGATTTTCTTCGATTGCTTGGACGATAATTTCAATCTCATACGTTTTTACTCTAATATTACCTTTTTTTAAAAATTTGAGACATCTTTATAACGCAGCCAGAGATCGACAAGACAAGACGTGGCATGTAAGTGGGGCTGGAAAATGACTAAATATATGCTTACGTAATACTTGAAAGACCCCTTATTTATCATATGACAACCGTGTAATGTGTTCTATTGCAGTTTTTTTAGAGTTACTAGCTGATTATGATTCAATTTCCCAACATATAAAGAAATTTAAAGTAATAATTGTGATAAAATATAAATCTAGTAGAATATTAGCTTCTCATGTGTCTTTTGAGTCGTGTGTAATTCTGAAAACGAATTAGTCATCATAAAATATAAATATATTGACTATTACACGAAAGCTTTTCTGAGGAGGTGAAATCTGTGATTTTCAGTTTACCCTTTATGATGAAGAACTGAAAACAATTTTGAAATGTAAAATAGTAGCTATCATTTGTGGTTCCAATGCAGATTTTTATTGATTAATGCTTTGATTGAGTCAATTCTATAAACCGATAGTCACTTAATATTCGGTTGGCTACTTCTGTGAAACTGAAACTAAAATCTGAAATATGTATATTTATTTATATCACTCTAAATATATTCTATAACTTGTCTCATAACAATGTAATGTGAAACACAGGTGTTTTAATAGTATAGAAATTAGTACTATTAGTAGTTTTTTCTAGAGAAGAATGAATATTCTGCGTTACATCAGCTTATGCATTTTATTGTTTTTTTTCTTATACACTTATATTTATTTTAAAAGTAGGAAATAACATTCCTTCATGTGTAATAGCTTATGAATACTTTCAGATACAGCCACTAATTTCAATGACGTATATCGGCCATTTTGAAAATCAGATGAAAATATTTTCTTTTCTTTTTAATTCTACATGGATAAATGTTACATCATTTGAAATAGCTCTGTTATAAACTGAACATTTTTTAGCCACACGCATATTGTATAATTTTTTATGATATATTAACTTTTAAAATGGAATGCTGTAGTCTAAAAAGCAAACTAACGTCACTTCAAATTGTATTGAGTTCATCTGAAAATCATCTCCATAATATTCTTTGCCAAACTTTGAGTAGCTGTAGGAATGCATCGGGATTACGGAATTCTGCATTCCATAGTATTAAAAAGTAGATATTCGACTATTTTTCATGTCACTTTGAAATAGAATTGTTTACACTGAAAAATAATTAGTTAATGATTAATTACTTGAATGATTAGGGAGTGAATTATAAAGCGCTTTCTCTGCTAATGGTTACTTCCGATTGTCTATTAAACGTCGCGATTTCTAGGATTAGTACCGATAAAAATTAGCACACTAACCATAAACCGATTATTCATCCCAAATAAATAACAGTAAAACCAATCTGAAAGTATCACTAATTAATAAATTATTTCTTTGCAATATTAAATTCATTAATAAAGAAACAGAGATTGAAGATACTGCACATGCTTATAAATGTATTCGACTGAAACAAAATTGTCAAAATATGAGTGATTTGAATGCAAAATTTGTGAACATTCAGGGTTTAAAGTACATTTGTATAATATTTCTAATTCGTTGCCTAAATTTTGTCTATTTATTACTTGAAATGAGTTTATTAAATTTAATAATTGGAGACGCACTAAGTTTGCCATACAAGGTCTGAATACCTGCAGTTCAGATGGGCTCCACCGCCTAATTGCGGAAATGAATTACAATACGGCTATGTATGGTAAATTTTAAAAGAATAGTCATTTATGAGTAAAGAATTATGTTATTAAGTTTTAATCGTAATACGAAAAGATTCTGTTTATAATAGGAATGATAAACGACATTTGTAAAATGTTATTTTTACAAAATGTCATGTCTGCAACTAAATAATTTATGTATGGTATTCTTGTCATACAGAAATAAAATGTTTCAGTAAAATAGGGACTCTTGTTGCACGAATATTTCAACGTGACATGAATTTATATAGGCTTACTTTAAACAGAATTTCATTTATTTTTTGGTGAAGTACATTTTTGCTTGTTTACACTGAACATGAAATATAAAAATAAGTTAATTTTTTTACTATCGAGGTACTTTTTAAAGATGATGTATATACTATCCTATCAACATTATTGCTATAGTAATTGTTATTGCTATTTCTATTTTCTTTATATATATATATATATATATATATATATATATTTATAATGTAAGTACCATAATAATTTTTCACAGCATTTCTGGTAAACGTAAAATAATTAAAATATGCTTCACAGATTCTTTTAATGTAATCACACTACTCTAAGAATAAAACACCATGAGTGGTTAATATGCATAAGCTATTTCTAACATACCCAGTTAAATTCAAAATAGCCCTGATCCTGGGGCTAATACTAGTCCTTATAATATTTCAGTGGCGGTAAAAAAAGGATGACTTTTAATTGGTTAATTGGGCGGTATTAATATTGACAGTTAAATTGTGAAGCAAAAAATAAAAAACTTCTCCACAAAGTTTCCACGAAAATTTGGATGTGGATAATGACCATGCTTTTAGTTTGGAATAATGGGAGGGTTTTTGCATATATTCAGGACTAAAAATATTCTAATTATGACATGATATAGTTACGCGAAACTAGCATGTTAGATAGCTTTTTTAACAGTATAGTTAAAAAAAAGTTTTCATTTTTTTAAAGAACAACTTCAAAAAAGTACCATATCCGCCACTCTTTCCACCTATATGAAGTCATTTTTTCACTGACATACGGCTAATGTAATAATCCTAACTAATATTATAAATGTGAAAGTGAGTTTGTTTGTTTGTTTGTTTGTTTATGACGCTTTCACGCCTAAACCGCTGAATAGATTATGATGAATTTTGGTTTTAGATATAGATGGGACCCGGGAGAAGGTTATAGGCTACGCAGAATTTTAGAATTTTAATTACTTCTTTAATTATTAATTAAAACCGTTTTTACATTGCCATGCTTGGCGAGTTTCTCCCGTATCAAGTGATTCATGTTTTGAGCTAATGCCAAATCTTTATGCCAAATCTATTTATCTCTAATAATAAAAATGAATGTTCTCCAGACAAATCTACAGAAGGCAGACCTTTGAAAATTTGAGTATGACTGGGCCCATGACTTCGGTAAAGTGTACCTGAGGCTTAGAAATTTTAATTACTTTTCTAACTATTAATTAAAAACCGTTTTATCGCCCGCACAAAAGATTTATGCTTTTGAAATAAAGCAGAAATTCTATTTGCAAAATCACATGCATTTGGAAAACATAAATAAGTATGGAAATTATGTTGATTTTACGCCAAATGAAAAAAGCATAAATAAAGAAAAGTGTACTTACGTATTATCCCGGCGGTTCTTCCAAGACGAGCGATTTCTTACCGAGATAAATGCCGGGCACATGAAATTATTAATCGTTTTGAATTCGATTGGCAACAGTTTGGCAACTCATTTGACGAAAAAACAGTTTGGCGGGAATGACCGCCGGGATAATACGTAAGTACCAAGAAAAGTCCAGGTGTTTCTTAAAGTTCGTAAATTTCCAAATTCTACCAATGTGTACGTTTATGTGTTAGGATGTTTTTGACTGAATCTCACAAAAATGGTTCGAAAAATTTTTAATGCAGATAGTTTATGCCCTGGATTAACATACATGCAACCTTTTAAGCATATAGCATAAATAATTCTTTTACAAGGACACTCAAAATAATGCTAATGCATTGCGCTCTGTGGAAATTTTGTAGCTACTAAACCGATTTTAAAACTTTTTTCACTGATTGAAAGTCCTAGGCCTATATGGTCCTAGGCCTATAGGGTCCTAGGCCTATATGGGGAATTCTTCAGATTTTCTAAGGGATCCTAGCCCGTATTTTTGCGAGGTTTTGGAAAAAAAACACGGAAACTGCGAGCGGCTAGGTCGACAGGCGCGACCGGAGTTTGAACCAGGCACCTTCCGCCTTCCAGTTTTGACAGCAGAACCTCTTAGACACTGGGGGGGGGAGGCTGAGTGTTATAGGCTACCTTTTATGCATATATCACAAATAGTTCTTTTACAGGGATACTCATAAGAATTACATTACGCTCTATGTGTATCTCTGTAAGTACTGAACCGATTCCAAAACTTTTTTCACTGATAGTAAGCTACACTATTCTTGAGTATTAAAGGCTAAAATTCATGCATGTAGCGCAAATAGTTCCTTTACAGGAACATTCAAAATAATTCTAATACATTACGCTCTATGGGCATCTCTTTAACTACAGAATCGATTCTAAAACTTTTTCGCTAATAGAAAGCTGCACCATTCCTGATTAACATAGGCTAAAATTCATGCATATAGCATAAATATTTCTTTTACAAAACAGTTCGCAAATACTATCATAACTGTCTGTATTCGCCAAATGCCTGAAAAAAATCTAAATTTAGTAACTCTGCATATTCTGTTATTTTAAATAAAGTATACTACCATGCATTATATTTCATTTGAAACAAGTAAAAAGCAAATAATATTTAAATGCAGTTTCTTTTGTCGCAACAATATTTGTTATTCACACATGCTACATTTCTAAAGCCGACGCTGCCGAAGTCGTGGGTAACCGCTAGTAATTTATAAATGCAGACTTCAGATAATTATCTACATGGCACTTCAAGATTTTCTTGGTTTATAGCCAAAATTTGCAAGTTTATCTGATTGTTACTGTTAAACGTTCCTAATATTCCAGCTGTTCAGCATTTCTTGATCACTGGCTGTCCCGTATAAGCCAAAATACCTCCCGGCATTCCAAACTAATAGCATGATTAATTTTCCATACCTGAATTTCTCTGAAAGAAAGCAATAGCTGTTTTTTTTCCGCACAACTAAACAATGTTTTTGAATAATATTACTAACTTATTGAAATGTTAATTTTCCCCCTGAAACTGTACTTTCACGTTCTTCAATGAAGACGAAAAGAATTAATGTTTTCCTCTCTGTTAAAAATTATAAAAGGAGAAATTATTTTACACACAAACACGCGCGCGCACATACACACACACACACACACACACACACACACACACACACACACACACACACACACACACACACACATACACACACACATACACACACACATATATATATACTTGTCAAAATTTGTATTCGAATTTCAACACACTTCTTGCTGGCCTATCGAGTTTAAACTTTTCTTAATGTATTAACAATACGTTGACACTGAATACTCTTGCATAACTGCCAACCTTCCCGATTTCTTCGGGAGATTTCCCACCACAATTTTTAAACAGTTTTATTGTACCTTAAACTTTTGGCGTAATTTTAAGTATGAATCGATAGGTAAAAAATTAGTGGTGGGACATCTCCCGAAGAAATCGGGAAAGTTGGCAGCTATGCTGTTGATGTTTTTAAATAATAGTTTTCTTTTTTATATAATGCTATGTTTCAAAATTCGTGTAGTTTTAGCGCACATCAGATTTTGCTAGGGAACTATTGATCGCACATATTCGATTTTTGCATGCATTCAATTGTCGCTACCAACTTGTTAAGATTAGGAACTATAGAATTACATATTTTTACCTTTTAGGTGTGAAAACTTCTGGTTAGTAAAATAATGATTATGCCTGCATTTCACTTTACGTAATTAGCCGCACAGGTGGTGTAGAAGCTTAAGAAACTTTCTATTACGCCTTAGCCACGGGCTCGAATCCCGGCTTGGGGATTATGTTAACTTGTCAGTTCCTTCATAGGGGTTAACGTTGTCCCCCCACTCGTTCCCCCCCCCCCATAATACAACGTCCACAATACTTTCGGTCAGTTATAGTGGACAAAGCCTGATCGGAAAGTACCCGCCCGTTAAAAAAAAAAGTAAATAACCCTTTACACAAGTCATGATTATTGCTACAAAAGCTGTTTTCTCCTTTAAAAAATAAAACAAGCTTTTATTCATTTCTGAGAATATTTTTAATTGCTTTTATCACACGATTTTTTATTGTACGGTTTTTATCACATTTCTTACAGTTCGATCGAACTGAAATTTTATTAATTTTAACTTTAATGTTTTTATTTATTTAAATCTGTTTCAAAATGCGAACAAATTAGAAGGTTTAGAGTAAAATATTGATTGAGCAATTTCGATCTTTCCGTCATTGAATTTTTTTTTCAATTCTGAAATAAGTAAACTCAAAATTTTTTGAATGATTTAACTATTTTATGCAAAAAAATGAGTTGGAAGGTATAATTGTTTTAATGTAAAAATTAGATAACAACCTTGGTAACTGGATTGCATTTTCCTTCCAAAATTTCTTAATAATGTAAGCGTTTAATAGTCAGCATGCAAAAGGGGAATTCGTTTAGCGCTAAGGTCTCTGATACAGATATCACATAGGGAATTATTATCTCGATAAATTACACATAAAAGTAAATACAAAAGCTTATTGCATTTCACCGCGTTGGGTCTAATGATACTGACGAATAATGATGCCAGACTAGATGAAGTAAGATTTTTTGGAGGACTTTCTTATATGTACGAAATCTTATAAATAAAAATGAAATTCTGTTTGTTTGTTTGTTTGTGGATTTGATTCGTATACAAATCCACAAAAATGGACCTATCGGCCTGCAATTTAGCACAGATATGTAAAATAATATAGAATAAATCGTAGTCCACTTTAAAACATTGAAAGTCCACACGTTCCCGGAATTTAAGAGATTTTTTATGCTCTCCACGCAAAAAGCTTTCCGTAATTGTAATCCCTGTAGTGAAAAAGTGTGAAATAAGGATCGTGGTTGCCATGTGTGGCGATTTTGCCGAATAAAATGTTTTAAATTCTCAAAGTAAAAATAAAAGAATAATAATGATTTATTTTTTGTTAGTTTATATTCATAAGGTTATTTTTTTTTAATTATAATATCGTGTGCATGGGAAATCAGAGCAGGAATGAAATGTTTTATACGCAAAACAATAAGAATTGAAGTTTCCGAGGCTAATGAGTAAAAATGTTTTAGTTTGACGAAAAAATAAAATGGCTGAAATATCGATTTTGAGTAAGTGAGTTCTAGCGGTTTGCACAGTTTTCGGCTTGGCGCAATTTATTGAGAGCTTAAGGAAATAGATTTTTGAAAACAAGTGCAAAGGTTTTATTAGAATACAGTGTTAAATTTTAATGATCCGTGAAGAAATAATGCAGTTATTAAGGGATTTCAAACGATCTAACTTCAGAATTCTAGCCAATTGAGCACATTGATTTAAGTTGGGGGTATTCCGCCAAATTTCAGCTAATTGAAATCTTCGTAATTAGTACATCGGAGTAACGATGAATAAAACACGTTATATAGTTCATAATTTAAAAAATGCAGCTGTAGTAATGGATTCCACTTTTCAAATAAATGCGTGCTTTACTTATTGGCGGTTGAACCATTTCCCATATTGATTGCTGCTAAGTCAATGCTTCGAATGATTCCCTGAAAAAACTCTTGCAAAATGGCGTATGTTGGCACTTTGGCGAGGCTTAGATTTGAAACTGGATTTTATTTGAGACTGGTATATATAATAACAACACTGGTTATAGATAAAAATGAATGTTGGTATGTGTTTATGAGGTTGAAAAACTCCAGCACCGTTGAGCACCGTAGCATCATGAAATTTGGTTCACCAAGTCTTTTATGATGGAGAAGGTTTTTATGCTATCCGTTTTCCTTAACTTGCCACTTGGTGCCGCAGCACAACGTCGAATTCTATTCCGTTTAGCCGTTTGCTATGCGAATATCGTCCAACCGATTTCGATGAAATTTGGTACACGCAAATATTAGAACACGGAGAATATTTTTCACTATCCATATTGCTGTAACTTGCCGATAAATGGCGCTGCAACGCATCAACTTCTATAACGTTCGACAGATCGGCATAAATTTTTTTATACTTACACATTTGAGCACGAAGAATATATTCTAACTGCGTTCCTTTTGATGTTACTCACCACTAGATGACACTGCAATGCCTTATTATTTTATCTCGCCACTAGATGACGCTGCAGCAGGCCAAATTCTTGACCATTCAAACGGTCGCTATGAAAATCAGTATACATAGCTATTTGAACAATGAGAATATTTTGGCGCTATCCATTTTGCTATAACTCGCCACTTGACGGCGCTGTAGCAAATCATTACTTTAATTAACCACTAGATGGCCCTGCAGTGTATCACTTCTTGACTGTTGAAATGATCATTATGAAAATTGGTATACATAGATACTTGAACACGGTCGCTATGAAAATCAGTATACATAGCTATTTGAACAATGAGAATATTTTGGCGTTATCCATTTTGCTATAACTCGCCACTTGACGGCGCTATAGCAAATCATTACGTTAATTAACCACTAGATGGCCCTGCAGTGTATCACTTCTTGACTGTGCACTATGAAAATACGTATACATAGATATTTGAACACGGGGAAGAGTTTGGCGCTATCCATTTTCCTATAACTTGCCACTAGATGATAGTCATGAAAATTCCTATACATCGATATCTGAATGCGAAGAATATTTTCGCCGTATCCGTTTTGCTAAAACTCACGACTAGATTGCGCTACGCCGCATGGCCTTCTGCACCGTACAAACGATTGCCTTGCAATTCGGTATGTATGATTATTGGACACAATATAACGCGATATCCATTTTTCTATATCAGTTTATTACTATGAATAGTAATCACCACAACACGTAATATCAAAAAGTCCATTCATTCCCGTGCGAAGAACGGGTACTTCAGCTAGTAAACTATAATTTTTTCGGTGTAGATAACCCAGCCAGCCACGATACATCGAATTAACGTCGCCGTCGACGTAGTTTTGACGTAATCATCGACGTTAAAAATCCTTGGATATGTCCACCTGTTTGCCCGTCGAGCGCTGAACTTCTCGACGGCGTATTACCCGCGAGGGGTGACCGTGAGAGATAACAATCTAGCTTAACTACGGCGTAAGAATGGAAAAGGGTGACCGCCAGGAAGAGAAAATCCCCGATATTGGTCGAACACTCGTCGCTATAACGGCGAAGGGAGACAGATTCTCGGAATTCGTTTATAAAATTCAGCTCATAGTGGTTGATTTTACGTTATACCTTGTCGAATCGCTCCAACAGGACAGAGAAAACCGGCTTATATTCGTCTAATAGAAGTCGTTCTTTAAAGACTTCGCAGAATTTGTCGAATTCTGACCATTTATAAACGTAGTAATTATGCCGCAATTCCAGACATTCAGAGAATAGACAAATACCATTTACATACGTCGTGAAGGAATGGAAATTCAAACTGTTCTGATCTTGTGAACTTTTGCCGTTTAAAAAGGAAACATTTTATATTTCTATATAATACATTTTAATATTAGTTTGTTAGCTAATAAAAAGTTATTTTTAATTAAATGTGCAAAAATTACAAGTTTTAAATTAACTTCTAGTCGTTTAGATGAAGTTGTTAAATATACATTCATAAAAATTTGAACACAGAGAAAATACATTAAAGAAAAATATAATCTTGATTTTTTGAATTTAATTGATCAGTAACTTGCATAAATAGCTTATGTCTCTATTTTACATTTTAAAGGGTTTACTTTTTCCCCCCGGTACATTTTATGAATTGTTTTTACTGTAGGTATATTTAATAAAAGGCGGGGGTGGGTACGCTGTTTAATTCAATGTTATAAACAATCTAAATATCTTCATATATTGGTGAAAGATGGTGAAAAAGTAACTTAAAAATTATATAGAATATTAGTAAATTTAGTTAAGTAAGGAATACAGTTTAAAATGCAATTTTACTAACAGTAAATATAATTTACTTATTTTATATAAAAAAAGATTACTTTTTAACCAATATATGAAAATATTTAGATAGTTTATAAGAGTAGATTAAATAATTTTTTGCACCCTTTTATTAAAAATACCTCATACAGCCAAAACGATTAATAAAATGTACCGGGGGAAAAAATGGAAACCCTTTAAAATGTAAATTAGTGACATAAGTTGTTCGTGCGAGTTACGTACTGTTAAATTAAAAATCAAGATTATATTTTAACTTTAATATATTTTTGAATATGTTCAAACTTTTATGAATATAAATTGTATAACTTTATCTAAACGATTAGAAGTTAATTTGAAACTTGTTATTTCTAATCATTTAATTCAAAATTGCTTTTCATTAGCTAACAACTAGTAGTATAATGTATTATATTTAGAAATATAGAGTGTTTCCTTTTAAACGGCATGTGCACCCGACAAGAAGTTTGAATTTCCATGCTTTCACGACGTATGTAAATGGTGTGTGACTGACATATTCTCTAAATGTCTGGAATTCCGGTATAATTACTACGTTTATAAACTGTCAGGATTCGACGAAATCGTCAAGGAACCACTTCTATTAGACGAATAAGCCTGCTTTTTTATCTCCATAGTTTATTATAGTTTTCCTGTAATAAAATATGAAGAAGTTTTCTATCTACAAATCCCCCCCCCCTCTCACCCTCCCAGGAGAAAAATTTTGTCTACTTCATTACACAAACAGTTTTTTATTTATCTCTCTTAATTCTTTGATTTGTTCAATTTCACTACTCCAAATAGGTTTAAATTACATACTAAATGCACACATATTAGTATACAATTTAAAAAGAAAAAAAAAAAAACTTTGCATAAAGTGCTTTAATCTGTTTCATTGTAAGTTATGCCATAATGCAATAATAAGTTGACTTTTGTTATAGTAAGTTTACATTAAGTAAATTTGTGCTTATAATGAGAAAAAATATTTCATATGCTTAAAGTAAACAGTTGATTTTATGCCAACTGTTCCTTTATATTTCACTCTATAATACAAATAAGAAGACTTATAATTAATTAAAAAGAAAATGAATAAAAGAAACAAAGCACATAATTATTAGTTAAATAATTACTTAACTCACCTCTAAAATTTTGATGGCTGGAATTAAAATTTGTAGTTACCCCGATAAACTTTAATAACATCACCGGCCAACACAATTTAAAGAGAGCCAGACAAACTTATTAATATGCCAAGCTAACGATAAATCGTGTTAGCATTGAACTTGAAAAATATTCCAAGAGATACTTGAAAAATATCCACTTTTATAGTTAAAATTAAGGAAATTTTACTGTTCTGTGTAGAGCTGAGCTCAGCCATTGACTACACGCTGGAGCGAGTCTGCCTTTGCATAAAAAACTGCGAAGTACGAGCCACGCGAACCATGAACGAATGCACAAACAAAAAAGAAAAAAAAAGCATCTGCTTTCTGAGAAAACGGTTGGGGTGGACATGTCAAAGGTCGTGAGAAAGGACCCTGTAAATTCTGTCTCCCCTGCACTGTTTATTCGATGTTTAACTGACTATTAACTAAGCTGAAAAAATTTCTCGATGCTCCATCGCCTGTTTCTTCTTGGCTGGCTGGGGGAGGGGGGGGGGTCTCTTATTAGACCGCCAAAGCCATAAGCGGAAAATCGGCGATGTATTGACGGATCATAGACCTCCTGAGGGCGACCAACATTAACAGTCGAAGATAGCCGCCTCCCTGACCAAAATCGGACGGCTCTTTAAGACGTCGACAACACAATGTATGTTTGATCTCTTTTAAACGCTATTTTTTGCTGTAATTTTTCCTCGACCTATTTTCGACATTTCGACATCGGGAATACGTAATTTAAACGTGTGTGCGCTTGCTGGGTAAGTATATGTTCCACATATTAACCAAGTGCTGGAGGAATGCTAGTCTTTTTAAATGGTATGAAGTGGAATTAAATTTAACATTTCGAGATTATGAAAAAAAATATGTTTGTTTACGAAATCATATAACTTTGCACTGTCTCATAACAAGAAGACGGATTTTCAATATTGAAAAAAACACAAAAAAAATTTGTTAGCTACTTAAAGCATTAAAAAATTTTACGGAGCATATAGAGTGTGATCAGAGCGGTTTACGGTAGAGTTCAGAGCGGTTTACGGCAAAGAGTACTGGTCGAATACTACCAAATTTGCTAGAAACCTTCATGATACCAAGTAATAGAGATTTATGTGGAAAAATTTTAATTGAAAAAAGGACCGCCCTGTGGGGTTGTACAATATCATATTTACCGATATGCAAATTCTGCCGTGTAGAAATATAAAAAGTCTCTTTCGACACTTCTTCAGAATTTGTTTTCGCTTGAGAGTTGTTATTTTTGTGTTTTATTTGACTTAAAACGTTGTGGAATGCTACTTGGTTTTGATTTTTAAATACTTTTTTATTCTAATATATTTCCTGTAGTCTCATTAAGTCTTATTGAGAATTTGGAAGCATTCTCACACATAACGGTTGCTGTTTAACGTTCTGGTTAAAGCAACTTTTACTATTAATCCCCCCCCGTACCTTCATGAATGTCCTGCATAATTTTACTTAGATATTCAGTTATTATTATTATTTCACTGTCCAAATAGTTTTTTATTCTAACATATTTCCTGTAGTCTCATTAAGTCTTATTGTGAATTTGGAAGCATTCTCACACATAGCGGTTGCTGTTTAACGTTCTGGTTAAAGCAACTTTTATTAATCCCCCCCCATACCTTCATGAATGTCTGGCATAATTTTACTTAGATATTCAGTTAATATCAATATTTCACTGTCTCAATGCTTTTTTATTTTAACATATTTCCTGTAGTCTCATTAAGTCTTATTGTGAATTTGGAAGCATTTTCACACATAACGGTTGCTGTTTAACATTCTGGTTAAAGCAACTTTTATTATTAATCCCCCCCCGTACGTTCATGAATGCCCTGCATAATTTTACTGAGATATTCAGTTAATATCAATATTAATTAAAAAAATACGATATTCGATATGCATTAATTTAAATATACAGATTGAAAAAAGAATTAAACTAATAATGATTAGATTTTCGTTTTCAAAGAACTTTTTGAAAATGATGGAGCAATTTAAAGATGCATATTTTAGTTGCACGATTCCCATACTTTCCCTTACGTTCCTTTTATGCTTTTGCTACACAAAGCATTTGCTCAAGTATGAAATCATAAATAAGAATTAAATACCACGAAAGTAATCCAAGTTCTTACACGCAAATGCTAAATACTTCCTTAGGCTACGTGACTTGGTTCTATTCTTACTTAAGCAACCCAATTTTTATATTACTCACGTTTGAATAGATAAAATATCAGAAGCAATCGTTTTCTTCTGATCCACAAAATTAAATTCCTTTCGGGGGTGGAAATTTGAAGTATAAACATATTCATGACTTGTTTATAAGCATTATTTTAAGGGAAGTTTTTTATCAAAATATTTATGCTTCGATTCACTAATATTAACAGGATTTTTTACAGGTTGATGACGATAAAAGGTGCGTCTTTATATTATCTAGTACGCATTTATATAATTATGTAACCTGAAGGAAAACCCACTGGGGTAAAAAAAAGTCTCGTGGCTTCTCGAAATTGCTGACTTATGTTCGGGGTGCACGTTACACATACTTCAATATGTCTTCCAGCATAATCTTAAATGATGTTACGTCAAACAAAAAAGCATTCTAAAATGTTTGAGGCACTTAAATTAAATCGGTACAATATTTCTATTTATATTCAGGCTAAACTGCCCTCATAGCTAAAGTAAAATACATAGCCAATTTTTTCCTTGTTCCTCTGTCTCTTTTGGTGGGGAAGGGATATAAAACACAGCTGTAAATATACAGGAGTTTAAATATTGCAGTAAAATTTATTTGAAAAGCATTTAATCTCTATAAAGAGTTATTTGTGGGCTTAAAAGTTTAAAGAATTTTTGCATCAAGTTTATTTATCAAGTTGAGGTAACATTATTCGTAATTTGCTTAATTCGTTGCAGTACAACATGATGCTAAATGCCGGTTTTATTTAAAAACGAGACACTTAATGATCTAAAAATCCATTGCTAAAAGTTTCACACACAAAAATTATTAACTGCGTGAAAAAATAAAAGTTAGTTTGTTCGATGGATTTTGAGTGAGTGAATAGCTTTAGTGCTGTATTCGCCTAAAGGGCTTATTTGATGATTAAAATGTATTTTTTATTACTTTGTTCATCTATTTGACTATAAATTATGATCATCTTAATACATGCATATATAAGCAGGGTGGTTTTGATTGAATAGACAGCATTTTGAAGCTGAAACAGATGAGCACTTTCCAACTAACTTTGGCAAGTGGTCTTATTGGAGATGCGCTCCAAAAAACTTTTTTTGAAAATTATAATTAAAAAAATATTCAACAGTTGGTACTTTGCATTGAAAATTGAGAAACTCAAATAAAAACTAACCTAAATTAATTTTAAAATGTTCACAAACTATTAAATAAAGTTGAAATTATTTATTAATCTGATTTTTCCACTTCCGCGCTTAATTTCTTGTTTAACTTGAAAAGTGCTTGCAAGAGAAGCTTAGGTCAGTAATTATTTAAAAGACTAGATAGTACAAATGGTACATTCTTACTTTCCGATTCTGAGTTAGTAGACTGATCGATTACCTCCGGAAACATCCTAGGCTATAATGATTCCGCTTCCATAAGCCTGCAAATATCGACGTATAGATTTTTGAGCACAAGTTCCTGCGTAAATCTTGTTTGGCATGGTATGACATACCAGCATGTTGAGTTTGGACACGCCATTTTAAGACATCCTGTATGTAACAAATTACAAACGTCATCGATACTCTTAGCGTTTCTACGCAGACATAAGTTGTTCCATCATTATTGGCCGTAACCGACTTGGTTAAGCAACTTCCATAGATCGTTTCGACAGGCACAGTAGTGATGCACCACTAACGAACCCTACAACGTGAAATGGAAAAGTCCACACACTACTTAAATACCAGTCGGGTCATCGGGAAAATTTAAGAACGCATGGGGTGCGCGCATGACAAGTGAGCGATAGTCCGCTGATTGTTTGCCAAATTTCGAAACGGCAATTGACCATAAACCTGGAGCCGCTCGTCAAGTGTGGTACTATGTGGACGTCAACGGTACGACATCTAGGAGTCGAACTTTCTGTAACACCACAGACCATCTCCCGACATTTCACAGCAATGGGCATGGAGAAAAAGCTCAAAACATGGGTACAAGATGACCTGACGGAAGAGCAACATCTACGGTGCCTGAAGAAATGTAAATCTGTACAGGAGCGTAAGGTTAGAGAGCCATTCTTCCGACTGTAGATGGAAAATGGGTGCTGTACAGATCTCAAAACCAAACTTCCATCCACAGAATCGTCTTCATTTGGTGGACTACCAAGACCTTCATCCCTTATGAATTCCTCCCGAGAGGCCAGATCATTAATACGGAAATTTATCGTCGCCAATCGGATAAATGTAAGAGGAAATTTCGCATCAAACAACCAGCACTAGTCAATAGGACGTGTCCCATGTTCTTGCATGATGGAGCTTGATCCCATGTCTCTGTTGTTAGCCGGCAAATGATCCAGGATTTCGGGTTTGAGCTTCTGTCTCACCCATCTTATTCTCCGGATCTGGCTCCGACTGATTATCTCATGTTTCTCCAGTTGGACAGGTATGTGGGGGGACAGAAAATTCCCGAACCAGAATGTTTTTCATTCAGAGGATTCGTGATTACTTTGACCTATATGACTCCGACTTCTGCCACCGCGGCATTTTTCGCTCAAAACTCGTTAGGCTTAGTGTATTCATGCCAACTTAGACTACTTTGTTGAATAAAATCCATTTCTTTCTATGCGACATATGCTGCCTTCCATGTTTCATTTTTGGCCAATAATAATCAAACGACCCTATATTACATTGCAGAATATTTTAAACTTTCAAAGTTTTATTAAAAAAATCTTTGTAAACAAATATTAATATTTATTTAATTCAACACAACGTCTTGATAATATTTTGCATGCGGTATTTGTTTAATTCAATTGAAAAAGTAAAAAACTGATCTAAGAGAAATTATAAATTGTGATTAAAAATGAGCTATTCTCCTATAATCTCCTGTGTGATTTTCAAGCTAAGTTGAATTTATTATTGATTGTCATCATAACTTTTTATAAAGTAAAGGCTGATGAATAAAAAATTTTGAGCAACTTTTCAATATAGAAATTTTAAAGCGCCACAGAAATTCAGAATTGAGTAGCTTTATTCCCATGTCATAGTTTCTTACTTGTGTTATCCATCAAATCCTAAAAAAAAGTTTTACAGTTTTAATATAACTTTTCAGAAGATTTTATCAACTTCTGTCCTCATGTCAATGTGACAGTGTCACCTCTGATCCTATTTTGAGAGAATACTTTTCTTTAAATAATAGTTTAAATCTTAAAAATCTTAAAATGTTACATTTCAGTTATCATGCGTGTGTTATTAATGGATGGGTTGGCTTGTTAACATGCATGTGTACAACATATCTCAAATCAGTTTTCATAATTTTAATTAAAACATATATTTGTAAAACTAATATATTACATGAATGGGATAAATAAGAAAGGTTTTTTTTTGCTTATTTACTATATTTTTGTAAAATATCCGTTTGATGGAATCGACAATTTGAATAATAAATGCCCGTAACCAACATACTTATATTTCTCTTAAGCACTTAGAATGGTAAATTACTAGTTTCTTCTTCAGTATTTGAGGATTGGTGAAAGGTGAAGACTTTAGATGTCCATAAAATATTGAGAGGGAAATGATTTTAATCCACATTGGGCAACCCAAGCAAGTGCGAAGCAGATTAAGTTCTACTTAATTTTGGAAGTCGAAAAACCGCAAAATTTTGGCACTTTTTTTCGTTTCTTTGCATATAACTCAAAAAGGATGAATCCTACCGAAAACTGCTGTGTTGCAAAATTAAATTGCATAAAGTTTCGCGTCTAATGACATCTTAAACAGTAAATTCGGATTAGCGGTTTAGCCACGAACGATTTGTCAAAAACAGGTAATTTTCACCAATTCGGCGGAAAAGAGGGTTTAACGTCTATGACTCAAAAAAGAGCTCGCCCAAAGGGATTTACGCACAGAGCTGCCACACTGGCCATGTTATTTGAATTTGCTTCATTATAAAAAATTTCTGGTTTTGAAAAGATCTACTTTTTTGTTTCAAAATTTTAAAAATGTTTTAGGATTTTAAAAATCAGAAAGTCATTTAATTGACTTTAGAAAAAAAACTATCAAGAAGGATAAATGAGTTATTTATGTTATCTTTCGTCGTTTTTGGAAAGATTTTCTATCGACATTAAAATATTCTTAATCATCTTCATCAAGGAATTGATTCTCCTGCAAAATCACCCTCATGTGGCGATTCTTCATGCAAGACCTCGTCTGTTATGGGGGAATTTTGACATGCATGCGCCTTGAAGCGCGAGCATATTTATATGTAAACAGGGGTTTAGCTCTACATTTAAAATTAATCGTGCCTGTATCACGCCTGCACTTACAAGTATATCCTAAGGATGTGATGGCTAGCAGCCGAGTCGCTTGGATGCAGGTATGCCAAATTAAATGTTGTTTTTGGCAGGGCTTTTTAATACGAATGAAACCTTAGGAAATTCATCGATGTCTCTGCCGACTTTGTAAAAATAATCAATAAATTTAAATCATATTGCTTTTTTTTCTTTTATTTAGCCTTGAAGGTTTGAACGGACAATTAAAAAAAGACAGATCCTTTATGCATGTATACATGTAAAGACATCTGTTGGGGCATCTTAATACATATTTCATTGCATGCTTCATTATAGAATTTCGTTACTCCTATTTTTATTTACATTGTTAGAACTTTACGCTTGAGAAATTTTTTTTTTTTCTTAAGAGAACGCGTAGGATTTTGCGTTGTGCCCTTATTTAATTCCGTAAGTCTTTTACTTTTGTTCTTCATACAAAATGGGGCTCCCATATTCATGCTTTAATAAAAGAATAAATAAATGGATCTAATAGATGTCCATGCTCTAATAAATGAATCTAGTATATGTTGAATAATTTTCGATAAAACAGAAAATTTCAAATGTGCAAGAGTTGTGCTAAACCATTTTTTAAAAATAATCCTTTTCATTCAAAGGTGATTCTTATACTTTTCTTCTCAAATAATAATCTCTCAGTTCTAATGTACCTTTTTTATTGGCATAGCTTATGACTTTGAGAAAACTTAGAGTTTAAAATCATAAGAATTTTAAGTAAACTAACTTTTTGATTGGGAGCCTAGGGATTTATTCTACATCACTCTCTCAAGACTTTTTCTGAAAATAGAATATATAGATTCTCGTTTCTGATTCAAGAACCGAGTTCATTTCCTTAACTGATGAACTTCATAATTTAACATAAGTTTGAATTTTTATATTGCATTTTCCTTTTGAAAAAATCTAAATAAAGACTGTAGGGTTAATGAATTTAAAACATTATCCTTTTCTGTAAAATAACACATTGAATAATAAGTCTCAGTTGAAAGTGCTTACTGATTTTTCTTTGCTGAGTTCATTTGTATAACACTGAGTTTCGTGGGTTTTTTTTTGAGTTTTATAAGAAATATAAAAATTAAGAAACTCTTCCAATAAAAAATTGATTTTGATGTCATATTTATGAATTATGATGTACTTTTTTCTAGGATAACTTTAACATTTTTTTAATGTACTATTAAAAATTTGAATAATATGTATTGTCTGACCCTAGTACAAAAGATATATATCCTTATTTTAAATTTAAAGTTTTCGAAATCTCTATGAACTCTGTAAAGAAGACTTCAACTCAAAAATGTGCAAAAGGTGTCTGTTGTTTCGATAAAAACACGCTATTGATATCTATGAAAGTACAGTAAAACGACGTTGTAATTGATTAAAATTTATTTTTTGTAAATTTCAACAATATACTTTCTACGATCTTGTTAGACAATATCAAAAGAAATATGTAGTGTAAATGAAACTTTTCCTAGATCATTATTGCTGTGTATGTATATTGAAGATCGTTGTCGCAAACTAAAGTACTGACTGCTTAGCAGGTAATTGAGTATATTTACCTGCCGCGGAATATCAAAATCATGCTCATTTTTTCGTGACACAGAGAAATTATAAGCTTTCAGTTGGTTAATGTCTTCTTATCATCTAATGGACTACAAAAGTCGTTCCAAAGTACTGTTGAATCAATTACTGGTAAGTAAGTAGTGGAATAACAATGCTTAAATGCATACGAATAGCAATATATGCATATATATACAGCTGCTAATGTTCTTTTAGAAATAAGCATTGGAAAATTAAAAACAAACAGTCTCTATGAAGTAAAGCAATGAAAAATCGCAGACTACGAACTAATACTAATAATGCAGATTTAAAATACAGCAGAGTTCCGATTGCATGCACTGAACTGTCCAATTATCCGAGCATCATCATCATCTCTCTCTTTCCTTTTCTTTCTTGTTTTTATTATTACTTTTTTTATTTAGCTCGTGAAATTGAAAAATTGGCATATCGGTTCACCATAGAGAGTAGGAAAAGAAAATACGAAACTTGCAAATAGTGAGTGAAATGAAAATCACGGCAACATAATTTCTACATTATCTTGCCATTTTACTTTGCCGTGAACACGAACAGTTCCATTGTCTTCTGCTAATTCTTTTTTTTATTTTTAATTTAATTTTTTAATCTAACTTCTCACGATTAAATCTGATAAAAACATTTATTTGCTGAGTTAAAAATAAACAAACGTTAAGTACAACCACCATCATAAGTTTAGTCACCAGGATACCTTAAATTGCCATTCCAATTAGCCGAACTTTTGGTTATCCGAATCAGGCCCGGTTAAGACAGTATCGGATGATCGGTGCTCTAGTATAGTATGCTACTCAGGAAGCGCTCTAAGACTCTCTGAACGTTTTTGCAAAATTTCTTATTCATTTAATCTGCTAATTTCTGCATTTGATTCGACTCCACAACTCTTTGTGAAAGTGCTCCTGAACTAACCTGTTAGTTGTCATCATGCAACTATTGTTAAACACTCACACTTCTATCTGTATGATAGTTAATTCCCCACGGAAATTTTGCATTTCGTTATCAATTCCAATCAATCTGCAACTCTGAAATTTGTAAAGTGGTGAGTAATTGATGACAGTGCAATTTTATTTTAAAAGAATGATAACATATCAGTTTAAAACCCAATTTTAGCGATATGCACAACACATGTAATTCTACAGCTCCTATCTTGCATAATGCTGGCAACTGCTGATATGTGATTTCGACAGGTAATATGGCGTGACAAAATTATGCGTTTAATAGCAACCTTAATGGAAAGTAATCGTCTAATAATCTCATGCTTCCATCGCTAAATGCGCCAAAATCAGCCATTCTGACAGTTTCATGTAAAGGAATCGTTTGAAGCACTGCTTTCATAACTATCTTAATGGGAACGGATGATCTATTTCACTTCCTCTTCGATCGATAAAAGCGCCAAAAAGCGTGATAGTTATCTCTAGATAAGTACCTCTAATTTTAAATTTGAACTAAAATGCATCTATTCCAATCTTGTTTTACTGACCATTAGATCATTTCTGTTTAACATTAGATAACGCGGCATGTCTGATCATTCGTAAAATTACGATTGCTAACTTGATTTTGCTAAATTTTTAAAAAATGTGCTTACCTTTATTTACAATTTACATATGTAATATTTTTAAGAATATTGTTTACCGTGACTTTTTACGTTTCTGTATCCTTTAGAACTCGTTCCATGTAAGAAAATTATAGTATTTTTGTAAATTTGACTGAGCTGAAAGTTTGCATACGTATTATAGAGAACCCTCTTACGAACAGTATGGATTTTGGTGCTTATAGGATGTAAAGTTTTTACAGGGATACAAAATAAAATTCTCATACATTACGCCCAATGGGTGCAAATTATTGAAAGTTGCTCTAGCGACTAAACGATGCGTGCAATTTCCCGAAAATCGGGTATGAATGTTATTCGTGGCTTTGACATGCCCAGCACTGATTTTGGTCTATGCATATAGGTATTTCATTCGCATTGAAAAAAGAATTCTTATGTATTATATCTTACGGACACAATTTTTTTAAGTGCACTAACTTCTAAACAGTGATTAGAAAGAGAGACAGTTGAGAATGTATCACATAGGTTAGAGTAAAATCCTGAAAAAATTGGTGTGTGTGGAACGGATAGTTTGCCTACAGGGTTGTAAAAAATATTTATTTATTTATTTTTTGCTTTACGGACTGCGGCCACAAATCATATAAAGTGCGCTATTGTCTAAATATTGCCGTCATATAATCTTGAATTTAATAGGTAATAGATTACCGTCACATAACATAGACTGTTACAGTACGTGTATGACTTTTTAGGAGTAGGAGATGTAGGAGTTTTTTTACAGGGTTACAAAAAAAAGAATTCTTGAACGTTAAGGCCTAAACTGTTTAAAGTGCAATGATATGTACTTGTTACATTCAATTGAGCTCGAAATAATTACGTCTATTGTAGGTCACTGGCTTTTATACTGTATAGAATTTGGTACGTGTAGGACTTACAATTTTTATAAAGCTACAATTTTTTTTTTTTTTTTTTTTTTTGCTGAATTATTCACCGATTCAAATTTGTTTAAAAGCTTATAGACTAATAACACTTATAAGTATTTAAATTCTTCTATATCACTGTTCGATAATGTATTTGGAAAATCGAGTGGAGCAATTTCAAAATTTTACAATTGCAATTATTTCAAACCTAGCATAATTGAATATAGGCTTTATTATAATTTCATATGTCTAATGTTAAGATCAATTGTTAACCGTTGTCTGAATATTAAAAATGTTAAATGTACTGGTACTTTTAAAACATCACCCTTTAGTACTTTTAACTGGTTATTGCACTAAGGGCAATTAAATGACACTTCTGATTATTTTCACGTTGAAAATAGAAATGCATTTTTAAATTTAATTATTTTTCTTTTTTTTTACTGAACATGTTTTTTTTTATGGATTAAGGCAGATTGACTGCTCTAGGGTCCTAGGCTTATAGGGGGAATGCCTTCCGTGAGGGACTTTCTAAGGAATCCTAGCCCGTATTTATGCTAGTTTCGGAGAAACCCCCGGAAAACTGCGAAAGGCTAGGTCGCGATCGGGGTTCGAACCTGGCACCTCCTGCCTTACAGCTTCGAGAGCAGAACCTTTCAGCCACTGATGGGGCCATGTAACATGATAGATGCTGAAGTGAAATGGTCCCGGGTTTGGATCTATTGCTCGGTAATTGATCTAACAGTCTGGACGTTTGGGCGGTTTCTTCCAGGTGTAACGTGATTCCACGGTGAAGCCTTTTAAAAAGTCCTGTACTCAAGGCACCCTTCCTTATGCCGACAACTTTCCCTCAATATACAAAGGGTATTCCATAAAAACTGAGAGTAAAATCATAAAAAAATCAAGAAATATATTTACAACAAAAAATACATCATTCTTTTTCAAAATGCCTTCCGTCAGATGATATGCAACAGTCCCATCGTTCAACCCACTTTTCAAAAGAAGTAGTGAAGCCCTTTTCTGGAAGCTGCTTCAAAGAACCCTCCACTGCTGAAATAACTTCAGAATCCGTGTTAAATTTTCTGCCACGAAGTTTCTCCTACAAAGTTGGAAACAGCCAGAAATCGCATGGTGCGAGATCTGGACTGTAAGGGGGATGTGGCATAATTTTAATATTGCATTTACTAAGATATTGCTGAACAGAAGTAGCGACATGCGGGCTAGCATTATCGTGATGTAATGTCCAATTCTCTACCAGTTCATCTCCATTTCTGTAGGGCAAAAAAAACAGTTTTTTAACCAAGCACGGAACTAGGAAAATAAAATCGTCTGCTTCGTTTAGAATTTTGTATAAACGCACAGTTAACAGTTTGAAAAAATCGCCTGCACTTCTATTTTTTTGGTTCGCGGTGTTGCCACTACGTAAAAAAATAACTCTCAGTTTTTATGGAATGCCCTTTGTACAATCCAATCTTTTTTTTTTTCTGCCACAGTAACCGCTGCACACAGATTTTCCAATATTCGCGGTCAAAACTCCAATATACGAAGTTAGCCATGACATTCATGCTACTTTTTTTTTCGATTCTAATTGGTTTCTTGAATCCAATGACAGCCTGCATAATATTCCATTCGAATGTTTTAACGGTCAACCACTTTTGAAAAGTTTGTCGTCTCCTAAATAATAATTGATTATTGTTCAAATTTGAAGTTATTAAAAAAAACGTATCGTGTTTTATATGTGTTTGGTTTCACTTTTATAATGCATTGGGAACATGGCGGTTTATATTTGTGTGTTTAAAATATATGTTGTAATTTTCTTTATTACTTTTTCCAAAAACCAAAATAAAACAAATCTTTGAGTTAAATTTCATGTAATGATTGACTGCATTGAGCTATAAAGTTATAAATTCAATAGAATCAGACTACGTTATAAAGATTATAATAAAGTTAATCATCGTATCTTAGTGTCTGTGTTAACTGTAGTTGCTAATATTTGCTACTCCCCTTATTATAAGATAATTAACAACAAAATTTAAAAATAACGAATATATTTTTTAATAAAAAAATGTTAGGTTTATCTTCTGAGAATGTCGTCATATGTCGTCGGTAATTAACTAAATAGTATAGAAATATTAACTTAAAAGATAATGATAAAGAATTTGAAAATTTTGTCGGCAAAGTAAACATTTTTTTGGGTGTTGAGGATGATTTAACACATGACTGAAAACATTTATTATCGATGTTTCATTATGATTTTTCTGGTTTATTTAGCTTTTTAAATGTTTAAATCCACCTATAGGCTTTGTCCCAAAAATTAAAAAAATCCGCCTGTGTGTGCTGGGTGGGTACTCAAGTACTTTGTTTTCAATTCGAACGGAACTGTCCTCTGTACGTTTCGTACCATCCACGTTGAATTTGTGAAGTAGCAACAGGACAATCATGAAATATTTGCTATACGCTATAAAAAAGTTAAGAGTTGACACGAATGAATCTGCACTTGAATAAAGCAACGATTCCGAATGAACGTAAGTATGAATGTTGCACTTATTCCAAAATACTATATACCGTTATACTCCAAACTTTCTGAGACAAGGTGTCTTTTTATTTTACCAAAGCCAGCCGCCCGGGTTGTGTACTGGTTAGAGAGCCATTCTAGTACACCACGGGTCTGAGTCGATTCCCAGCAAGGGCTTGGTTGTCATTTCGTCCATCCCTTCATAGGAGGCGACGCTGGTCCATCTTTTAAGTGCCTCCATAATAAAGAAACGAGAACTTCTGGCTCAGTCATTTGTCCTTTGCTATAAACTCATTGCGAAGAACATATCATAAGTCACAAAATTAAACTGTGACCAGTATGCATGCATGTTTTGGCGTCACAATTCTATGTGGGAGGTAAGTGGACGTTTTTTACTAAGTTTGATGACTAAACTTATTTTTTGATGTGATGGTTTAAAATATCCGTAAGAAAGGGATCAAATATTAAACACCCTGTCAAAGAAGCATTCGAGTATAATCAAAATTTCCTATTTTAGCTTTGCAAATAATTAATAAGTTTTTGAAAAATGAACAACTCTGCAGAAAAATGA
Source organism: Cheiracanthium punctorium (assembly GCA_038373885.1). Taxonomy (NCBI): domain Eukaryota; kingdom Metazoa; phylum Arthropoda; class Arachnida; order Araneae; family Cheiracanthiidae; genus Cheiracanthium; species Cheiracanthium punctorium. Next base: position 138,583 of record JAWZYV010011717.1, read on the forward strand.
AAAGTTATAATAATGCATTTCCGAATTCATATTTCATGATAAATAATTTTTAATCTGTGAAACCAGCGGAGGAATTTTGACAAACAGTACTTAAATACTGTTTTGAGAGGGTGTACCTATAAAGTTTCTCTCACAATACTTTAATTTCTGAGGAAATACTACCTTCTGAACCATTTTTTGCAAGAAACAGACTGCAACTACACTATGTCTGTGTAGGCAGTTCACCTATACAATAACTGAAGTAGACTATAAATATATTTTTGAAAAAAATGAATCCATTTAAGTTTTTGAATGACGTTACTTGATCGAAAAAATAAAGAAAGAAAGAAGCCAAATAAATGTGATCTAAAATATTCCATGAAATCATCAGAATTATACACTGACGTTTATAAATATTTTCAATAATGATAATTCCTCCACCTTAATTCCATCAAAACCGAGATGCTTTATATCCGGATATAATTTAATGCAACATTTCCATTTTGTAAATACTACTGCAAAAGTACGTCTTTCTAATAGAATAAATTACCAGTTAAATACATACAAATGTATTTGCCCAGGAAGAAATGTTTTATTTGTATGCTTCACGTGAAGTAAATATTGTTTCAAGCTAATTGACATATTAAAAGAAATAAAGGACGACAAAATACACAGCGCATTCATGATTCGCTACACATCAGTTATCTTGACATGGGAAGGACCCTTTAAGCATTACAGGATGAATATTTTAGTACACATAAGTAAGAATTACGTAAGTGTTCATTCAATAGAATGTTACTTTTAATGGGGATAACACAGATGCAGAGGGAGTAGTTTTTGTTTGACAATAAAGGATATATCCTACTTAAGCAGCCTTGAAGATGGGGAAAGCTATTTTATTATTATTTAATATAGTGATAGAACATTGTAGATTATGGTACTTAATACAATGTTTTTTTTACTATATTATTAAATGTTAAAAAGTTAATTTCTTTTCGAATTTTAAAGGAAGATAATTTGCAGTATGCGAGCTTTTAATGCTTTCAAAAAAATGTTGGAAAGTTGGAAAAAACACTCAAAATACTGGTGTGAAACGATAAAGTAAATAAAAAACTTCGTAAAAAACTCACATAAGATGTTACAAGTGCCTGTAACATCTTATTTTACTTACCTGTACCATCTTATGTGTGTTTTTTACGAAGTTTTTATGAATCTTTTTACGAATGTTTTATACGTGTGTTTTTCACGAATCTTTTTTAATTACCTGTAACATCTTATGTTTGTTTTTTACGAAGTTTTTATTTACTTCGAAGCTGGAAATTGTTTATGATTTCGATTTTTCTGGATTTTTTCATCCTTATATCCGTTTTCCAGTTCTTTCGTACACTATATTTTGCATCCTAGCAGGAAAGGTGTATACTGTATGTATCAAAATACATCGCTTACAAGAGAATTTTCAACACATTACTCTCTATTGAGCAATTTCTAGTTGTAATATGTTTTGGAGACCCGAATACATTTGAAACAAAACATAGTCACCGTTTCATTGTTATGAAGAAAACATTATTTAATTTTATCTCTTTATTTACTTCTTGATTGTATTTTATAACATGTCTTCAAAAAAAATATGGACTATATTTTTAAAACTGTATTGAACCCCTTGTCATTTATTGGGCAAGCAACTTCATTTGGACCCTTTATTTTACTTTTCATAAATTTTAACTAGCCATATCTTATAGTGTATGCACTATTAATAAATTTTTAACAATCAGAACAATTTTGAATAAATAATGTTTTGGTGGAGACGCGTGTCCAGCCTGATATGTACCTGTTATGTGTGTTAATATACAAAGTTTTAATTATTTCATATCTTAAACAGTAGGGCCGTCAAAAAGATTTTCGGGCCCCAGTGTAGGCATTTACACCCCCTCCCCTCTCCCTAGAAAATATTCCTTTTTTAAATCCAGAAAAGTTTTTTAAACACTTTACGTTTACTGTTGGCCATATATACAAAACCTTGTACATCATAAAACTTCCATCAAAAATTGCAAGTATTACATTAAAGTAATGTACATATAATTCTGAAATTCTTTCTTAATGTATACAGAGAATTACGCTATACAATTAAATGTAAGACCTTTTTTAATTGTTGAGTAGTTGCTATTTGAAAACTTATAAAATTCGTAGCCAAATGAATAACGCAGAAAGAAAAGCGTCAGCAAACACCAATGACATTTAATGCCGCAAACTGATTTCGATAAGTATGACTTACCAACATCAGTGCAAGAAAGTATTCTCGATCTGATTCATAACATACATCTTACAGGCCCGGGCCCCCCTAAGTCCCGGGGCCCGGAGGGATTGCCCCCCCCCATCTCAGCGGACTTCAGCAGTTTTCTTTCTTTCTTATTTGTTCCTTTTTCTTGTCACGTCTAATAGGGCTATCACACTGAGAAAAATCCGACCTTGCAAATCAAGTTTTTGGCCGATTTTCTCCGTCGTTACCTTGACGACCGCGAACTCCAACTTTTTCCTTTCCGAAGGAAAAAATCCGAGTCGGACAAAATTTCGGCCAATCAGAGTGCTTCTTCCTGCTACGTCATAAGAAATTTCGAGCAATGGCGACTACTACTATGTTCGAAGCTTGGCTCGATGTCAGAATAACGTGTAAATAAAATTATGGTCGCGTTCAAGTAGACTTTGGAATAAGAGATTGCTGCCCATTCGATGCTGCCAAAATTGCTGCGGATCCGATGTAAATATACCAACGCACGATAAGTAAAATAACCTGCACGCCAAATCAGCGATGCGATGACTATTTGGCGTCGGAGAGAGTTTGTTTACTTTTGCAACCCTTAAAGATAACCACGCCTTCAAGTCCGTCTGAAAAGTTGGTCCATCGCGAAGTTGCTCGGATTTTCCCTTTAGTGTGATAAGGCCATAAATCTCTCAGGATACAAACACTGAATCTATGTTATATTCCACTATCACATTGGTTTTAGATTGAAAACCTGATCTTCTCGACCATAAGAATGTTGATTCTGGGGAAAAAGAAGGAAAATCTGTTTTGTATTTTGACTGGTTGTAACAATTGAAATTAATAATTTGATTTGCCCTTTTTACTGCAGTATTACGCATTCATGATATTCTTCACTCATATTCTCAATCTGAAATAAATGCATTATTTTCGGAAAAACAATGCTACAAAAACTGAATTTTCGTTTACCACTCTCATATTGTGCTTAATCCCCCCCCCCAACTAGGCAATTCTTTTTTTTTTTTTTTTTTTTTTTTTTTGGACACCCTGTAAATACACTTATGGGTGCACACAGATATGTTATTTGTATTTGTAGTCAATATAAATACATATTTTTGAATGAATAAAGAGATAGAGAATTGCACATATTCATGTGAAAATTCTTTAATCTTTTAAAACTCCTTCTCTTACACTTCTAATCTAATTTTTCTTCCACTTTACATCGCAAAAACAATAGTACTCAGAAAAATTACTTCCGAAAATGAATATAATATGATTATCCACAATTACTTCAGAAGAGAGAAAAAGTAAAATATTTATTTTGCTGTTCAAACTGCCATTTTTAATTATCAGAATTACTTTACCTTAAACAAAGAATATATCTTGAAGCAATCTTTTTTTTATTTTTTATTTATATCAGAAGTTATCCTATTATGTGATTGTTTAAGTTAGTATGATATTTAAGGCTAGATTTATTTAAAATCTATAAGTAAAATTTATGGGCAGACGTATGTAATATTAGTTTAGTCGTGGTATACGACTTAAACTCAAATCAAACATAATTTAATCTGTTAAAAATTCTTCCGTACAGGAAACGGAAATATGTTTACAACTGAGCAATATTCTCATCATTCTTTATGAATCTAAGAATATTTACAAAATAATAGAAACAAAATTAAAATAAGGTAATTCCAATGATTATTACTTCATAAAAATCAGAACAATCATAATAAAGAGTTTTAAAATGGGCTTTGTTTACAGTAAGCGACTTTTTCAGAGATAAAAAAAAATATTTACTAACATTGAGTGAACTTCAAAAATTACTTTAAATCGTCAAACATGTATAAATTTAATATTTTTGGTGAAATATACGTCTAGTTTATTTACGCAGGTGCGAATTACGATTAAGAGGGAAAATTAAAAGTTTTTGATAATTTTAAAAATCGAGAAAATAATGAAAATCTTTAAATTTCTTAAAATTAAAATTAAATTACTGTAATTTTTAATATATCATATTACTATTAACTTACTTACATTAAATAAGATAGTTTGTGATTAAATTAACAAAAACATTCAATCATTTAAGATTTTATGCTTTTGTAAGTGCACCTTATGTATATACATGGGCGCTAAGATTAATCACATATTTTTCAATTTGCAGTTTAAATTAGTTAAAGTGTTACGGTGCAGAATATATACATTATATCTAATGACTCAAGATTAAAAAAATCTTTGCATTAAGTATATTATGCTACAATAACTAAGTATAATTGCTGTAAATAAAGCATTCTACTTTTGTTTTGAATAAAAGTTAGATCATTTAGCCAATATATCGCCAACATATTGACGGTATTTTAAAATTAATAAATAACTTTTACATTAACACACAAATAAACACTGCGGGTGGTAAAAATATTATAGCCTACGTCATTGCAAAAGCTACTTCCACCAGCTAATATTGACATACGTGTGTATGAGTTAATTGCAAAGCTTTTCAATAATTTTAATCTCAAAACGCCAGATTTCTTTATTTTCTTATTATGAATAGTATCTTTGTGTATTAAGACTTTTCCTAGTTTAATGTAAAAAGGTAAAACTTTTAACATTAAGCATTATGTTTTTTCAAGTTTTTTCAAGTATCTTCAAAATGAATTTCTAAGATTGTGCGTGTACTCACACATGATTATGGTAGTTATTTTCAAAACTCATTTTGCATGTCACTGTCTTTCTATGCGAAAATTGTACGGAATCTCACATATTCAATTTTCAAACTGGAACTGCCAGGCAATAATCTTGAATGATTTGCACGTATATGAGGTATGTGAGCTACATATGGCACATCCTTTCTTGCTAAGTTTCATTAGAATGCACGAAATATCCATCATTTTAATAGCTTTGTCACGACTGTATTAATTTAAATACAAAAATGTATATATATATATATATATATATATGTGTGTGTGTGTGTGTGTGTGTGTGTGTGTGTGTGTGTGTGTGTGTGTGTGTGTGTGTGTGTGTGTGTGTGTGGTATTATTGGATTACTTGTTTCACGCTCTTTTACTAAAAAATATACATCAGTCAATTTGACAAGCATAATAGTTCTTGCCTGCCGATACAAATTACATTTATGTAACGCATTTGTTCTAATTCAGTAATTAAGTTATCACAGAATTGTTTACGCTCATCTATTTCAGTGAAATATTTGTTAGCGGTTAAAAATATTTTCAATTGCATAAATTCGTTAAAAAATGTCGATATATATATATATATACATATATGTGTGTGTGTGTGTGTGTGTGTATTTAGCTCACATAAATCTAAAATTTTTTTAAAGATTTTATACAATACAATTATGTAACTAACATGAATTTAAAGAGACGAATAAATAAACATGAATTGTAGAACCGTTATACACAATTTATGCTTTCAAGAGAATAGCTTTCGCAATTATGAATAATTTTAAATTTATTATCATTGTGTAATAAATCAATATAATGAATTCAAATTTAATTATTCACCAATAAAACTGAATTAATGCGTAACTGAATATGCTGCTTAAAACAAAATTAAGGAGGTCACAGTTTCTTTTGCTCTACTTATATTCTCTCTCTTAGCAGATTATGCGCATTTTTATTAAATGAATATATTATATATTATATATTATATATCAGCTGTCAATTAAATTTACAGCAATAATATATTGTTAAAATAACAATAATAAATTTAATAAATAAAGTTTTATTTATAAGACCCTTAAAAAGTATAATATTTAGTTCGTCGCATGGTTTTATTGTTCAAACAATATTGTTTAAGTAATGTAACAGCGAACTAACATTACCTTTTTTTTATTAAAGTCTGGAAAACCCCAATAAATTCAAAATTACCTTATTCATTCAAGGAAATCCACTTCCGTAGTACTGTGTCAGCAAATCAATTTTTAAGATTTACAAAACAATTTGAATGAAAGTCTGTTGCATTTCAATCTTTGCAATGTCATTCGATTTTGCAATCCCAAGTAATAACTGTTTTCACCGATATAAATAAAAAACTTTGTTTCAAAGCACATATTAAAAAGGTACGTACTTACAGGGTGATCAGCGAATAATTTCAAAATTAAATATCCCTACAAGAAAGATCGATAGAATTATGCGGTAAACTGTACGTTTATTAGCAAAACGTAAAAATGGTGCACAAAAGTCTAGAAAATTTAGTTACGAAAATCGTCAACAGCTGGCGCTCTGCGATGAAAACTCTTTCTCTGAAAGGAGTCTAAAAAAAAAAGACCACAATAAAGTGAAGCAGTCTTTGCACTCAGAATACAATTTTTTCAAAGTGTTCACCTTTCGAAACAATGAGGTAGCGTAAACGAACAATGAAATTTGACATCACGTCTTTCAATGTCTCAACGGTTTGCTGTAGGACTGTGTTGTAATCGGTGAAATTCCAGTACCAAAAACACGCCTTCTTCAATGGAATACATTATTGCACTTTCTACGCTAGCCTCTTTTCTCTATCCAACAGTCGTACTGATCGCTTTAGTCTTCGAAGCACATTTTAAAGGCTATTGATAGGTCATTGCGATTAGAGTGCCATCTGTTGACGATTTTCGTAACTAAATTTTCTAAACTTTTGTGCACCATTTTTACAGTTTTGCTAATAAACATACAGTTACCGCATAATTCTATCGATCTTTGTTGTAGAGATATTCAATTTTGAAATCAGGGCTTATTCGCTGATCACCCTGTATGTGTGTCTTTAACAAAGTTTTTATTTATATCATCTTTTAACATTAGCTTTTTGAGTGTTTTCCGTTAACTGTTTTCAATGCTGCTTCGCTTGGTGATGTAACAGTATCCAGTAGTTTCAGCGTAGTATGGTCGTATATCATTATTAATAACCCATTAGTATCATGTGGTTATGAAATGGTACACGAACAGTCGTATTCACCAAACGCCTTGAATATTCAAGTCAACCTGTTGGTTTGACTCACGGAGAGAGCTCAGAAATTGTATAGGTCACGATGAATGTCATTTTCACCAAACTAGTCAAACTAGCTCTGCTCAGCTAAATCATGGCCATTATATGATCATTAAGAATGCAAAAGCGCATAAATTTTGCTTACAGCATGATAGCAGCTCGTTTTTCTCAGTAGTAGATACTGAGAAAAACGAAGAACAGAACGTTTGAATTCGCATCTACTGGCTGTGTGAATTAACAGAAACTGCATCTGTAACAAAAAAAAATTCTTTCATCTTTTTCCAGCAAATTTTTACAGTGTATCAATGAGAAACCATCTCATTACTGAAATATTTACTAAGCAAAGGAATATCAGAAATTTTTGTGTCCGTTAATTTTGCTCATACATAGAAAATGTTAAAATTTTCTTACCTTCCTGTTAGAATTTTCCATCATTTTTGTTTAAGATATTTTTATATTTTTTTTATAATTGAAGCATAAACGGAACTTAAAACAACAATTTCAGTGTAACATGCCTTTTTTTACAGTGTGAAGTCCTAGGTTCAAAGATAATGCAACTGATTAATGAAGCCCATTTGATAGATTATTTTCTCAAAGGGCGGCCATTTGCCCATCAGGTATTTTCCTCTACTAAGAAAATAAGTATTGGTCATCTTATTTTCAGGACACCCAGTAGACGGTGGAAGTTCCCCCTATAAAGTGACGCACAAGTCAACACCCAACTCCAAGCAGAGAACTCAGTCCAGAGAATAATTGTTGGATATTTCATTTCCAGGTGAGATAAAACGGCGCGTTAGGCATTACACTACCTGGGAGTCACAGAATATTTTAAGAAAGTAAAAAGTTAGTTATAAAAAGACACATAAGAAATGTGTTTTCTTTGTATGTGGCCGATGGGTGGGGTGCACTTCGTTGGGGTCTTTCTACGAAGATAACACACATTCCTTCATAAGAAATGTGTGTGATCTTAGAATAGAATAGTACGTATATAATTTTAATAACAACATTCATTTGACGAAGTATCTTATGACGGTAAGTAGTTTGTTACAGAACACCAAACGAATTAAAATAATATTAAAAAAGAAAATTATTTTGTAGCAGAATTAAAAATATTAAAATCTATGCTTAAACAAATTTGAGATTTAAATGGTGATTTAAGAACAAAGAGAAAATTGTTTACAAAATGATAAATTAATTAATTTATTTTTAATTCCACGTAGAACATACCTAGATTAAAAAGTCATTGACTCGGATTATCGCAAAATGTATGCATTTGTTTTTTGCATGTATTCGTAAATATTATTTATGCTATAGCATTGAGTGGAATCTTTTGCAAACAACTGTTAGCAATATGTGCTTTTGAATAAATTCATATAAATGAGTCAAACAAATTTCATAAGACTGTTTTAAACATAGAAAGACAAGTGTTCTTACCGAAAAATGCATTTTACATTCAGAAATATTTTAATAAAGGCATTATAATACAAAATTAGTCATAAAGGCATTCAACTCTATTCTTAGTTTACGTAAAATGCATTAAACGTGAGTTAACAAATTTGCTATTGCAATCATAATATTTATTTTGTTCACATTTGAAAATATTTAATGAGAGATCAAGTTTGCATTCATTTGATAACACGCATAATTTTCAGATTATTTGGAAAATCTGATAATGAGAAAAGTTCCTTTGTAAACATAAGTCAATTACCATTAAGAGTTATTTGCTAGTCATTAATATTTTGATTATGAATCCAGTCATTTAACTAATTTAAATAAATTGATTAATAGAAAGATCACTCTAATATAAATAATACTATCACAAGCAAATCCTATAAATTACTCATATAGAAATTTCTTAAAGCTATACAAAACAAACTCTGCTACAGATTACAATTCTTAACAGAGATTTACCGATTAACATACGTAATGACCCTGCGATTACTTAAAGAAAATTAAAAACATTTTTATTTGAATTGACTCATAAAGAACTGTTTAGACCTATCCTTATTAATTCATACTACACCCTCCAAATAAAGTATTCGAGCAAGAGAGAAATTTCCTATTTTAGATTGGCGAATAATAATTGAGTTTTTGAAAAACGCACAACTTGATAGAAATATGGAAAGTCATATTTATACATATCCTAATTCATATTCTATGATAAATAATTTTTAATATACGAAACAAACGTAGGAAATTTCTCTCTTGCTCGAATACTTTTTTTGGAGGGTGTACATAGATTTTGCACTATTTATTAAACTAACATCAAATATGTACGTTCTACATTAATGTTTATATGAATTATTTTAGTATAAAAGACTAAAGATAAACTTTACAATATTTGATTAATATAACTATATATAAAATGTTGCAGTGATAAAACGGAATGTTCCACCGTTACATGCATGTCAAGATGTCATAATAAACTTCACTTCTCTGGTGGTAAATTTAGATAAATAAGTTTCTTGCTGTTCATGAGCAGAGCCTTAAATATTCATTCTCCAAAAACTTTAAACAATTTCAATTGTTACTGCCCATTTTCTCTACTTAGCCACAAGCGAGCGACCAGGAAGTTTTAACAACATTTTGTAATTTGCTTTGATTAATAATTTTTCGGAATTAATAGTGAAGATCACATACAGAATGCCCCAAACAGATGGTAGCAAGATTGAATTTTTTTTATATCTAACAGATAATTTGATGATGTAAATAAAACAAAAATGTTCAAAATAAGATAGGGAAAAATATTGCATTAAGAAAAACTTCCTCTCGGTAATTTTCAAAAAGTTACTTATTTTAAATTTGTATACGACTCCCGTACGAAAATTCCCAATTAGTAAAATATGTCCCATTCTCTAATATGGTGATTCGGTGATTTAATAAATTGTGAATTATATCTTCAGACGTGTAAGAGATATGAAGATAAATGTATGTTAATTTAAACCACTTTTAAATGGTTTTCGACGAGGCATAATAACATTAAATTTAAATGATTGCGCTTCAGGGGTCGTGCATAAATTACAAAAGAAAGTAAAAGTTTGGACTTTAAAAGTAAATGTTTACAATAAAATTCATGTGTAACACCTGACTATCAAGATACCTCTGAAATTTCTTTATGATTAAATTCTGAAATTTTATCCATCACCTCATTAGCGAATGGGGCACATTTTATTACTTGAGAATAGTTTTTGCGGGTGTCGTATACAAATTTAAAACGTGACTTTTTGAAAATCAACGAAATGATTATTTCTTTTTTGTTAACGCAGGCATTTAATACTTTCTTTTTTTACATTTTTTAAATTTACATTGCCCACTTATCTTTTATGAATAAAGAAATAAAATGTTTTGTCAACTTATTGGGGCACCCTGTATACATACATTTTATAAAAATAAAATGTTTTAATACAGTTTCTTTTCATCGCAACTCATAATATTTTCTCAAGTCGAATGTTTTATTAACGAAATTAAAAGAGGGAAAAAACATCAATAAATATCGAAATTAGATCATCGAAAATAAAACAAAACATCATGGATCATACTCGTCCTGAAATTGTTACAGTTTCGTAATCTATATAAATAAAACAAACTGTAAAATGTCAGTTAGTTTGTTTGTTTGTGTGCGTCTCGCGTAGCTCCGAAACAATTGATCGTCGATCTACCAAATTTTGTATGGAAATTCTCCAGGACGGGTCCCGACAGACCTCGAAGTGATTTTTTTGAAATTCTAATTATTTTAGGAGATATCGATAAAAAACATGTCGCAAAATAGGTTAATTTTTGTTCCGCCATTTCGCAATTGTAACCCCGAGGTGGAAAAAGAAAGAATATAGCATATGTAGGTTGTCATATTTGTCAAGTTTATTGTAGTTTCAGACTCTTGAAGTAAAAATAGAAGAATAAAGAATTTTTTGCTTAGATTATTTGTAAGGTTGTTTTATGCAGAGCAAGAATGAAATGTTTTATACTCCAAAGAAAAATAGGATTTGGAAATTTTCCGAGACTAAAATGTGCAACTTTTTAATTTGGCGAAAAATAAAATGGCTGATGTGCGAGTTTGAGGAGATGATTCAAACGCTTGGCGCAATTTATCGTAATTTCATCGTCTGCTACTTGGATTATGAATACAACGCAGAATAAGTTTGGGAAATTTTCATTCAGTTGGAATTGTATATTTTTCTGCTCAGCTTTTCGCCATGTATTTCTAATGTATTACATCCAGAAAAAGGTTGTTAGAAATATCAATTTTAATTTTTTTTAATCATACTCATCAATACTTTCAACTGAATGAAATTCGGAACGAAAATAGGGAAGACCCATGGATTATAATACGCTTTTCATATAGCACTTTAGTGCGTATTTAAAATCTGAAAGTGTTTCAGATTTTCTTACTTTTTTTTTCTTTCTTTCCGTTTTTTGATAAAGGCCAATATATCCAGAAGCTCTTCAGAATTAATACAGGACGAAAATAATGTGTTCTTTTTTGTAGTTTTTATCATTTAACCATATTATTTTTGTAACCAGGGCTGCCCGACACTGTAAGTCTCGCATCTGGGCGCCGGTTTCGAAGGGGCTTCATTTCGAACTCAAAATCTAAGTAGAACATAAAAGGGGGCATCTTTTTTATTTTAGAAAAGGGGGGGGGGCACTTACCGTAGGGCCGTTCCTGTTTGTAACCATCTTAATTTTAAATTCCATTCAGAATCTGAGAGATTTCAGTGCCAAGGAAGCCGGTGAAGAACTGGATTCTCTCCGAACAAGATTTATTAAGATGACGAACCAACTGGTCGCAGGAGGCGGCTAGTTTTAAAATAATTTTCTAAAATATCAGAGTTTTATAGCAGTTTATATAGTTTTTCCTCCAATTTTGCAATTCTTAGAACTTTAATAGTGCAAAAATTAATTCTTCATACTTTTAAGTGCTTTAACAATCTTAACAAATACGACCGCTTTATAAGGCACTAATTGGTTAAAAGTGCCAATTTTCTCTTACATTTTCCCTTTCTTTTTTTCTACACTTCTTTAGACTTGTCTGGGCATGGCCCAAAATGCTAAATATTTTTGGTAGGAATTGTGTTTTCATCATTGGTAATTGTCTTTTTATCATTCATCCCTAAATTATCCTTGCAAGAAGATGATTGAGTAGATTGTTTTTATACGATCATGAATCATCATAGTGTTTTAACTTTAACTCTGGATCCTAAATCACTTTAATCACATACCTACTACCTCACTTTCTTCATTAAATGCTAAATTCAAAATACTTTACTTCGGGATTTGACCACAAAATATTCTATATATGCCAAAGAGATTTTTCTATCGCATATCAAAGATCCTCCAAATAAATTAAGATTTGTATACTTTTTGATTATTAGCTACAAGGATTTATATTCGTTTTACCCGGAAAATAACTGTCGATTAGGAAAACATGGTAACAGGTTAAAAAAAACAATGTATTACTCATTAATTCTTTAGTATTGAAACATAAGTGACTGCTTAAGGCACGTTAATTATTTTTTATTCCAAAAAAGGGAATAATTATATGGTTACAAATGCTTGCTTTAATGCATGTGTTGGATATTAAATCACATTCCTTCCGTGGTTTTTAAACTACTTAGTAAACGCTGCAATCAAAACTAAATTGTATTTACATGTCCTCCAACAAAAGTATGGATTTTTTAAACCCGATATCTGCATAACTTTTATTTAATCGTCTTTTACAGATTCGACCAATTCTAATTAATAATTTAAGTACTAAGAGTAATTTTCAATAAACTATATTCTAATGTAAGTACTTTAATTTCGTTTGGAATTATACTTAGATTACGCAAATAGCGTTTTTAATAAATCATGTACTCTTTCTTGTATTATTTTTGAACATCTGTATGAAATCAAGTATTTAAGCAAAAAAAAAATGAAATTGAAATTTAAGAAAAATTAGAGAGATTTTAAACTACTACTTTCAATGGCATTTGCGTAATTTTTAGAAAATATCCTTCTAGTCATCTGTCTAAAAACATTAGTCATTGACTTTTTAATATTTTGTTTTTCTATGGCAAAATAAATACAAAAACAGTTTCTTTTTTCTCTGAAATAATTATTTTTCAGTTTTCAGAATCAGTACTTTTAATGCAGCAGGGAATAACATTTTCTTGAAACAAAATTTTATCTTTCCGTTTCTTTCTCGAATACTTTTAAAAAAAGGACAGCTCGTGTGACTGTTTCTTTTTTTTCCTGGAGATTTCTGTTTTATGGAGTGTGATCTTGCATGTCTTAAGCTTGGTATGTTTAGACGGTTTATGGGTTAGTGTATTTTACAAACATGAAGTAGTGTTCAGTTTTTGAGAAGATATTGACGTTTTGTCAGGGATTTTAGACGATAAAGATGTATTTTTGAGTTTAAAATTATATTTCTATGAATAATATTTACTTTTATGACAATTTGCACATACTGCACATACATTAATACAATCAGCACATATCATGACCATAAAATTCGCACATATACTTCTTATGAATGAAAATTTAAATTTAAATGTATACATAAATACGTATTTTCATCCGTAAAGTTATAGTTTTGATTTTAAGAGAATTTTTTCAGTTATTGTTCAGTTATGTTGCTGAAATTCAATACAGCATAAACAATGATAGTTTCTGCAACAGAAGTTTCTTGGGACAGATGCATTTGTCCATATTTAAACTCTGTAATCCCGTTATACTTTTTCGTCTAACTCCTTGTAATATTGTCTTCCTGTTTATTTTAAACCATACAGAGTACGTTTAGTTATAGAGAATTTCTGAGAGTCCTCTTCGAAGCCTTCAGGCATTGACATATAAATATCTTCTTCCAAACTTTCACTTACATAAGCCATTATGTCTAACTTATATTCAGTTAATTCGTTTTCCAGAGCAAAATCTATCGCCTTTCTTATTGAAATTAGTTTATCACCACAGTAGCGAAGTTTTTCGTACAGTGAGTCCAGGAATTTGAGAGCATGTTTTCGCAATTAACCAGCTTCTAGGTTGTCGGTCGGTGTGCCATCTAGTTTATTTATTTTTTTTATTTTCGAGACCAATTTGCAGTCAATTACTTTCTTGTTTACAGTTCTTCGCACATGCTCCCATGCATTTTCTTTGTTCAGTGCATATTTTCCACGCAATGCCCTTTACATTCTGTCTGATATTCTCCTTTTAGGGCTTCCTGAACACTGGGAATTGGCTATAAATTTTATATTTATATTAAAGAAATATCCACTTTGTATATAATGAGTTGAGATGATATTCGTTTCGTTGTTCAAGGAGATGTTCGGAGGAGAATTTCATAATTTTTTCTTTAAAATATTTATAAAAATGATTTTGCGCCTTTTTACGGTGCTTTCTTTCTCCTGAAAAAGCAAGTTTGGCATTATATTTTAAATTGTAAACAAATACTTTTGTTTCAGAAAATAAAACTATAAATATATACATAAGCATTTTTGTTCTTTGAACTAGACGTAGGGGCATTTACTCATATTTATATTGATATATATATATTAATTCAGTGAATCATAGTATCTACATTTTCTAATATTTTTTAATTTCATTCATTTTTGCTGAAGAGAGATTCTTTTTTTTTGATTAAAAAACCATAACACAATTGAAAATTGTTTGAAATAAACTTCTCTAGAGATAATTAAATGTTTTCAAGGAAAGAGACATTTTCATGGAATACCTATCAGATAGACAGACACACATAGTGAGAAAAATTTTATTCAAGATCCAACAGTATCTGACGAGTTCTACGTGCATTGCGATGCATGCCAAATAGATTTAATCTCGCGAAAGGTTGAAACGTGGTTCTGGACTGTGGAGATAAGAGTGCTTATTTAACAGATCAAAGCTTAGGATATGATGTAATAGAATTGAATTTATTTACTTATTTGGGCATCGATCGCATAACTAAGAAAGATTTTTACAATTTGGAGCATCGGACACGTGGGAAATATCTCGACTTTAAGTCCTCCACTATCGCATGCGAGCATACTCATCATGAGAAGTAATGGTCCCACAGATTTAACCTATACTTAGTCATGTGCAGACTATGGTCTTGAGTAATAGGTCATGCCATTTCGTGTGCAGACTTCTAACCGTTAAATTTCGTTTAAATTCACCAAAAAAACTTTTGAATATAGGGATTTTTTGTCATAATGTAGCCGAAATTTCGTATATATTTATTTCTATCAATATAATAATAACTAGGTGCACGTGAAATCTGTCGTGGCTCCAATGTCCTTCATGTTCAAACGATACCTCTGGGACTGCCAATCCAGGTGGTTTCCTCTTATCTGGAATTGGCTAAAAGTCAGGGAACCACACATAGAGGGCAACGCTATTCTGCCTATTAGGCAGCCCAATGGGAGAATGGCCAATATCGCCGGCCGTCGAAACGCTCAATCCTACAAGTAGGCTGCTGACTTATCCATTAGAAAGAAGGAAAATATTTATATAATAATAACTGTCCAATTTAGTTTAGAATATTTTTTTTTTATGTCAACAGTAAAAATTTTAAAATAGTTGATTTTAATTCTTAATTTGTTTCACTAATGTACTCATGCTTACACTATTTTCATGCAAAAAAAATTGATACATTATTTTTAAATAGCACAGCTTCAAAGGAATACGTCTATTGTAAATTGTGTAAGTTTAATAATATCAATCTGGCATCGCACATATCTTTAAATGCATAAGCATAATTAAAATCATGTAGCCTATGAAGTTTCTATTAACTTCACATTTCCGAAAACATATTTTGAAAGCATGTTTCATTTATAAAGGTAAGCGGATTAAACATAGCTCTGCCAATCTCAGCTGGAAACAAATGTGGGCTGAGCTTTATTAAACTATCAAATTAAGTAACAGCTGGGGCCCATTGTTTAATCATGTTAAATCAGTGGTGGGCTATTTTGAGAATAGTTATTGAAGATATCACTTGACAGGTGGGTACATGAGAACGGAACATGTTTAAATATTGTACAGCTTTTCAAAAGAGAGACGGTATCATGTCTGATCGCTAAACTAGTTTAATTAAAGTTGTGAAAAAATATATGTATACGCGTTCGAATGGGATTCACATAACACCTGTTACTAAGATTTCACTCAAGGCATTGAGAACTTATTACTTGATCTAAAACTGTTTCCGATTATGTTTTTTAATTTACTTAAAATGTTTTGTTCGTTAGCCACCTTTTTTCATTATCATTCCAAATCATTTCAGGAATACATGTTTGATTTTTAGAAAGTATAAATTGTTTATAGTGTTTGTGAATACTTTCTAAAGTTTTTCGCCGTCACCCTTTGAGCATTGAAATTGTCATATTATTGATATTATTTTTCTACACAATTTGTGCTGTTTCTCAATATCAACTGTCTGATATTTTCTTAGAAGAATATATTTTTCTTTGTATATCACACATTCACTAAAAGTCCATAATCTTTAGTAGATCTCTGCCCTTTGAACATCAAACATTCCCCACAGTTTGCCAATTATACATTTGATGAAATATGCAAATTACTATTTAGAATTAGTATTAAAAACATAAAATTCAGAAATCCTTTAGTTTTATACTTAATCACTTATTAAGGTTGTGATAATTTACCACTTACCTAATTTTTTCTCAGCAGCTATTTCTCCGAAAGCTGGCCTGCACTTGAGAGCATCCTCTCCAAAGCAGCATACCCATATAGCACTCAGACGTCGCAGCATACATCCATACTATGTAGCATGTAATCAAGAATGTAAACTCAACTCTCTGAAATATATAAATAAATAAATAGAAACGAGCGGCTTATCTCAGAATTCTCTTCGGATCTCTTAATCGTTTTTCAGTGTAAGTTCGAATTGTTTATCGTGATGTTGTAGATATTCCTGTCTTTGTATAAATGTTACAAGTAAATGCGTTTTCAGTTATTAAAAGAAAGATTCATTGTCATGCAAGCAAGACACTGATATTATCTTTTCCAGATCAAGGTTTAAGATCAACCCTGCGCTTTACTGAGACGGGTAAAAATTCCTTACTTTTGCTACCTAACCTTTACACTGGTCACACTGCGACTTTATGACTGCTTTGTCATGATATGTTCATCGCAGGGAGGTTGTAGTGACGGCTGTCTGCGACAGGTTTTGGGACGTCACATGATGGTCATAATGAGCGTCACATAATAGTGACTTACATGGAGTGACAAATGATGCGATTTCGACAAGCCACGTTTTGAAACTAAGGAATGTCACAAAAGGCGTACATTTAAATCATATTTCTGACGGGAAGAACGTCAAGAAATGCAACATCGCTACAAGGTCAATACTGGCATGGTGGCTGTACGAAATAAATTCTGATTCATATCTAGCATTCTTGCGTTTCCACAAAAGATTCCTCAGTACACGTCAAGCAATGGTGAAATCGAATTCCTCTCAAAATATAAAATTCAGAAATCCTTAAGTTTTATATTTCATCAGTAATTAAGGTTGTGGTGCTTTACTCCTTGCCTTCTTTTCCTCAGCCGCTGTTTCTAGGACAGCTAGCCTACACTTGGGAGCGTCTTCTTCAAGAAAAGATACTCATATAGTACTGTGACGTGATGCAGCATGTATGCATACTGCTCACATTGTGACTCCCCGAGTTCTTCGCCATTATGTGTTCACTCCGCACATAAAGAGAAGTGTGGAGTGAGAGGTATCACCCCCTCCTTGACACCAGTAAACACCTCCTCCTTATGTGTTCACTCCACACATAAGGAGGAGGTGTAAGGAGGATGTGGTGACAGACAAATGGTTGCCTGGGAAAGATTTTGTGACGTCACTTGATGGCAATCATGGGCGTTGCATGGTGAACTACGTGGAGTGACAAATGGCGCGGTTTCGACATGCCACTTGTTTTGAGACGAAGTAACGTCACAGAAGGTGTGCATTTGCTTCACATTTGTGACGTGACGAAAGAAATGAGAAGTGACGTCATGTCTACGTCACAACCACGATTATTGCTGTATGAGTAAATTCTGAGCCGTTTCTTGCACTGTTCCCTTTCCACGAAAGTTTGTCCAATCAAGCCAATGGATGATGAAATCCAGTTCTCGTACGGAAAAGTGGTGATGTATTCCAAATGAGAAATAAATGCACGAGTAATGAATGTTCCATCTACTCCCCGAAGTAGGCATAGCGAAATCAAACCTTGCATCCAGAATTGTATTTCCTGGTCATGCTAACTGTAAAAGTGATGGATTAAACATCCCGCTTCGGGCGCAATAAGGCTTATCTGGCAGTTGTCCAGCAGTATTGTAGTAACAGGCAGGTTATACCGCAATTTATATTCGAGGAATACAGATGGTGGTAAAAAAAATCATTTTCTTTCAATATATTTAATAAAGTTAATATTTTACTAAAGATTTTATTAAATTAAAGGGAAAATATTTTTGCGCATGCGCATATATCCTCACCATTTCAAAGACGTTTTAGGTAAATATCAGATAAAAAATTAATACGAACTTTTATTGCTTACACCGGATATTCACAATATGTATCTGACTGTGAATACTCCTAAATTTAATGTATTTTTAGCTTTTACATAAAACATAATATCCAAACAAAAAGTGTTCCATTTGTGCATAATGTTTATAGTTTTGAACTTTCAGTAACATATTCCCTTAATATATAATATTTCTTTTATGCTACTTCAAGCTAACCGCTTATTTCTTATTATTGTCTCTTAAAATTCGTAACAAGATCCTATCTTTTCTAAATATAAAATGTAGGAAAAACTCGGTTTTGCAAATCTTAAAAATATTCCACAGCTTGGAATCGATCAGAAAAATACATCATTCTCTCCAAGAAATAAAGAAAATTACCTTACAAAAATGGTGTCGGTAATATTTTGCGAAATCACAATATCTCTGGTTTCATTCCAAATCTTGAGAATCATAAATCTTCACAGCTTACATGTGCGTGAGAAATATCTTTCACTTTCGTAGTTTTATCGAATTCCTTAAAAGAAAGTGAACGATCTTTAAAATAATTCAATCTATCGAGGGAAAAAAATAAATATTTCTTGCGTTCGGCATTTTCTGTTGTAAGTATCTATTATTTTTGAATAGAAGTATAATATATGATCATTTCTCCTTAAATTTAACAGTGATTGATTTTCCTGTTTTGTTGTAACGTTTTCTTTAACCTATTATTTGATTTTTTTTCATGTTTTCGGTTTAAAAAGTGATTCTTTTTTAAGCATAGGCTCTCTAATCTTCAGAAAGGGCTTAGGCACATGGTGTTCCTAGAAACCCGAATAAACACTGCATGGCTAGATTCCTCCCTTTCAACACATAACAAGTGTACAAATCACCATATATCTAAGACCAGTAGTTTTCAAGAAGAAAGCTAGATAAAAGCAGAAACGTCATATCTGATGTGCTAGAAAAACTTTTGTCGGAAACATAATCATAGTTCTTCTTTTTATTGGTTAAGATAAAAGGATATTCGAAATGTTCGCCGTGCACATTGATATGTATGACTATTCACGTTGCATGAACATGGTGCCCAAAAAAATGCATGCAGCATGAATGGGAAAGACTAAAAAACATCTTTCTAGCAATTACGTCTCGATAGACCAATTTTTTCAGATGTTTTCATCGGAAAAAATCCAAAGGTCTCAATTCAGATGATTGTAACGGTCATAAAATCGTGTCCTATATCTAATCCAGCGCTCAATTTTTACTGTTCTTCAGCATTTTTCTCAAAAAATATGGGTCTTAGAGTACTCAGAGCCACAAATCTAGTTATGGCGGGTGCATTCGGTCTTGTTAGTACACCCTGTACATAAGTTTGTGCCACAAAGCAATGTTGTTTTCTCGCATTCAATTCAATCAGGTAAAATTCTGACACGTTGTTAAGCAAGCTACGCATTGGAATGGATGCATTTTTATTGCAACTTAAATTAAGAATTTCATATATAACTGGGTAAACAGTTTTTGACGCGTGTCATGTCAAAAACCCAATCCTGCAATGGTCTGAAGCTTTCGTCGGTTTTGTCCAGATGTAACGTGAATATGCTTTAGGACCTCTTGTAAACCTTCGACTAAGGCGGCATCCTCCCTGCTATCAGATACCCCTCGTGTAGCACTGTTATAACACAAAACGCAAAACTTTTGATAGCTATATTTGCACCTAAGTACTGTGCAATCATATAAGGGGAATCTAATTCGCTACATTTTTTAATGATCAGAGTGATCAGATTAATCTTGAGTTCAGTTGTGGGATAAACGCCAACTAAAAATTCCAGGAAGCAAAATGACCGGTGTTAGCCTGACAGTTTTTCATACCATACAGATCATTTTTCTTTTAGAATATTGATATAATACCACCAAAGTTATTTCCCGAATCTGCATTTATCTCCAATCTACAGACCAATCAAGAGAGAACACATTCTTTCTGATAGATTGGACAATCAAAGTGATCACAAAATACACAGGGATCTTTAATTATGCTGATTTATAAGCCGTCATTTCATAAGGAGATGCAACTCCTTTCAAACGGACTTTTGCGAGCCACATTTTGTATCATGGCTAGTCAGATTAAAATCTGTGAAGTGTAATGCATGCATTGGATGACGAGGCAAGTGGTGGATCCAGGGAAGAGGGCGTCTTCCCCCCCCCCAAAAAAAAAAACATTGCTTAAGGAGAAAAATTTGCTTTATTGCATATTTTGTTCAAATCATATAAGTTTTTTGGTAAATTAATCTCTTCCAAAAATTTTCAATTTCAGGTATTTTGAATATTTTGGTATTTTTTGAACTCCTGTATATTTTATTATATATATACAATATATATATATATATATATATATATAATCTGATATTCCCAAGACAATTTTTTGTACTTTTCCATGCAGGTAGGAGGTGGGGGGGTTGAGGCAAAGTAGATAAACTAAATAGCAAAGAATAAAATAAAAAAATAACAGTGGAAGGAGCATTAGAGCTTTTTAATCCAAGCACTGAGATTTAGATATAAAAAACAATGCACTGTGAGCGATTTTAAATATATACTGACATGTGCAAGAAATCACCTGCTAACCCTGAAGACTAGCCCATATTGGACCGTTTCGTGCCCAGAAATCGTTTCCTTTTGAATGCGCCAGCTTAGTTTGCCAGTGCAGAAATGACATCACTAGCTTACCACCATGCCAAAGCCGACGCCGAACTGATAGATCCAGTGTTGGCCCGTCACATATACGATAAGGCTGTGTTTTATGGGTAATGTTGTGTGATTTAAGTCAGTCGCTGATGTCTTTAAAACAAGCCTCAACAAAGGTTTATTTCTATAACTTTTCCATCCAATATTTATTAGTTAGTTCATCGTGTTAAAATTTCCCTTCCCAATGCTATGTGTGTCTCTCTTTCTAAAACCCATTCTTGTATCATATTTTTTTTTTTTTTACAAATTTACTAGCCATTTCTCTCACTAGCAAAAGCTTAAAAGAAATCTAAATAAAGAAATATAATTAATCTATAAAATATGGTTTGGTATTTAATTCTTAATACAGTGTTTTTACTATTATATTTTTAAAACGTATAACATAGAAGTGCATGTAAATAAAAATTTTGAGGTAGGATAAATCTTTTTTATGTGTGCACATTGACTCTCAAGTGATATAGGATTCTACACCGAGAAATATACTTTTATGTATATATGGAAAATTTGTTACATGAATCAATAATTTGAAGAGTTTTATATGTCTTAATATAATAAAAGTTTGCAACTGTAATTTATTTTTAGCCATAAACTATCTAAGAGACCACACAATTTAAATGAATGAGAATTAAAAACAGCCTTAAATTTGTTTGCGTGAAAAGTCGAACTTATCCACTAAACCGCAGACTACCTGTGCCCAAGGTTAAGTTAAAAAGTAATGACGTTTTCATTTTACAAAAAAGATACAAAGCCTCGATATACTTTCATAACGTATCTAAAAGAAAATCTTTTTGCCTATTTCACATGCAAATTGTGCTCAGGGATCGTTTTGAAATTATTCAAATAATAGAAACTATTAAACCGGTAAAAGTAGAAAATCATATGGCCACCCTTCTTAAATTCTGTACTTTTATGAAAATTAACTAATTTTAAATCAGAGTACAATTACGGATTTCACACACCCAACAGTTTTAGAAATGAACAAATTAATTATAAACAGTTATCTTAGGTTATTTACACTCACAGTGAAATTGAATTATGAAGTGATTTATTTGATCTTTCTCTTATTCCCCAACTTTATTGTAGTTATGAACATTAAATTATGCATTTATATCCATTGAAAAGCTTCCTAAACTTGCTTCAAATAATACGTATTCACAATCTAAGTACACGTTTATTACACGGGATTTAATTCATGTCACTGAAGTTAAATGCCTTAATCCTTTAAAAGCAGTCTGATAGAAAGCAACTGCGTTACTCCAACTTATAAAGATCGCATGTGTTCACGGGATAATCTCGTGTCAAATCATGGTATAATCCAAAACTTACAGTCAGTTTAATACATTTCAGCTATAGCAAAACTTATGGACAAGTTAAAAAGACACGAACGTGAATTGTAAATATTATAGTTGTTTATTTATAGATGAGATTATCTCTGAAATTTTTCAAATTCCTCAAGTTATTTCACTCTTAGTAAAATATTTCAGCGGCTATGCTTATTATAAACTTAAAAGATTAAACCTTTTTTTCCTATTTAGACCTTTTAAGTAGTTTGCTTCTTAAGGAATTGTAATTAGACTTTCATTCATAAATTAAAATACAATGTCAGATATAATAATAAGAATAAAACAATTCGTTATTGAGATGCATTTTCTCTCAAAAATGTTTTTACGATCAGTGCATGTGAAAAAGCGATCTTCAGGCAGTAAAATAATTCTTATTTAATTAAAATATTTTTTAAAGTTGTACTCAATGCATTCCTTTTTGTCGACTTAAAATAAATAATTAATTTACCAGTTTGTTTTTAACATTACAGATATTGTAGTAACAGAATCAATTGTTAAAACTTAAGTTGTCAAATTCAACAATTTAAAGAAAAGTGAAGCCATTTCTTGTGTTCTAGTACTCAAAAATAAAAGTACATAATTATCAAACAAGCATAACATAAAGTTACAGTCGCTTATGAAAAAAGAAACTCAGATTTTTAATTGTATTCTACAAATTTTACCTCCGTTGAATGTTTGGCAACATGCTGAGGTTGGATCGCCAGCTCCAGTTTAGCAGAGCCAGCGGCGTCCATTGTCGGAAATATCAAAATCTTTATGAGAGATTTAATTCTATATAGATGATACATATCCTGGTTTGACGCTAACGGATTAAGATATTCTTTTTCAGATGCCAGATACAAAGAAAAGAAGTTTCCCTAACAAAAGGAAAATGAAACGTGAAGGATTTCCTGCATGGCATATTTTGAGATGAAGTGAAAATAACTTTCTATTTCAGGCTTTTTCACATCGAAAATTTGCAGGTGATTAAAACTAAGAATTTCAGGAATATTTCGTGAATGATCTCATTTTTGCATCACAACCTGGATACTTTTTTTATGTGTTGCTAATGAACTTTGAAACAGTGATATCAAAATGACTTCAATTTCAATAATGATAATTTCATATTTTTACTCTATCGCTTTCTCTATAGAAAAGCTTTTTAAGAATAAACAATTGCTAAACATCGATGAATCGAAGGATTTTCAGATTTTTAATACAGATTATGTTTATTTTCTATGGTTGTCTGCATACCTAAACAAAATTTTAAACAGATTCTTCGATGGGTCGTCCTTGCAAGGCATTGCTGCTCAAACCATATGCATCAGGGATATTCCATAACATTTTTAAGGGAACTTACCTGTAATCATGTAATATTCCAAGAAAAATACCTAGTGTCAGAAAAAGAATTTTTTAAATTCTTATACTAGCTGAAATGTCCATTCTTACAAGAGCAATAGGAATTGTTTTAACAATTAATGTAAGTGGAAATAAACAATTTTAATTTTGTGTTTGTCTGCACATTTAAATAATAATTACACTATTGGTCTAACACTATCAGAGGTTTCTTTCTAAGCTAAAAATGGATAAATTTCGGAAGAAATTGGATATTTTTAAATCGAAAATTATTTACAGTGTACCTTTTAAATCAGTTTGTCACCCCAATAATTTTTTCAACGGCAAGAGTGGCGTCTAGGCACAGCAAAGTTGCCATGAGCTACGCAACAAAACCATTTACAGAGCCACCTGATGGCTAAATTTTGAGTTAGCATTCTTGTCTCAACAACGGTTCAAGATACGGTGAAAAATCAATTACAAAGTTATTCAGCATCATCGATTAGTGAGAAAAGATACCTTGCGCACATCAGTCTGCAAAATAAAGGGCACAATAATGGAAACCATAAAAAGCGTGTTTTTATGGTCACGTTTTCCAAAACTGACTTACGTAACAATAGGTTCGTTTATTGTTCATTTTCAAAGTGTTTTGCGCCAGCGAAATGCACATCTGGACTCTAGTCTACAATTCCCGCTGCACAATGTACAATATAGCAGCTGACTGGTTGGTAAAAACATCGTTAATACATTTTAAGCCTTCAGTTTTTAGCATTAATGTGCTTAAGACGCCTTTTCTTACTAAATCGGAGCATCACCATGACACAGTGGTTATATCACTGAAAATGGTAGACGGCCGAAGTGTGAAGGTCCCGGGTTCGGATCCCATCGCGCGGTCGTCGATCAAACGGTCAGGAGTTTTGGTAGGTTTTCTCCAGATGTAACGTGAATACGCGTTAGAACCCCTTAGAAAGTCCTCCTAATAAGGCATCCCTCATCTTTTTGCAGATACCCCTCGCGCAGGTTGCCTTCATCACACACAATCACTTACTAAATCGATGATGCTGAAGATTTTTGTATCTCACTATTTCCTCATATCTTATACCGTTTTTGAGATAACAGTGCTAAATCAAAATTTAGCCGACAGATGGAGCTGTAAGCGTTTTTCTTGCGTAGCGCAGGTCAACCTTCATTGATCTTGATCTCTTTCAGATCCTTCTGCTCTGCGAGTCGAAGGGCTTCTCCCATGAAGACTGAAAAATTTTTTTGGTCGAAATGATCGTAACATCTTATAAGTAACATTTTATGTGTGCTTTTTTACAATGTTTACACATGGTTACACAATGGTTACACATTTCGTAGTGTCTCAACAGAAATGGATTCACATGCCACACAGATCGCCGATTCAAGCTCGTCCATCGTGGCGGGATGCTTCGGGTAGACAATGTCTTTCAATGTACCCCCACAAAAAATAGTCACAGGGAGTCAAATCTGGCGAATATGGAGGTTAATCCATGCCTGCACCAATAAATTTGGGATATTCTAAAGCAATGACTCTATTACCGAAGTATTCATCAAGAAAGCGAAACACTTGTTCGGTACGATGTGGTCGGGCTCCATCTTGCATAAACCATTCAGTATGTGGTCGATCTTCTAACACTTGCTGTGTGGCGACAAATTGTTCCAAAATTGCAAGTGACCGTTTTTCGAATGAAAAAAGGGCCAATAATGCCTCTGCTGCATACTACAGCCCACGCAGTAACTTTCGGAGAATACAGGGGGTTTCGCTTCACACCAATATGGATTTTCGGAACCCCAAAATCGCCAGTTCCGTTTATTCACGAATCCATTCAGGTGGAAGTGTGCTTCATCTGTGAACCAGATGCAGCCAACATCAAATCCTCCACTATCAATCATTGTGAGCATCTGATTAGCAAAGTCAACCCTTTGTTGCACAACTCGTTCGGGTATGGCCTGGTGAGTTTGAATTTTGAAAGGAAACATGTGTAGGCTCTTTCTCAGTATTTTATGCGTGCTGGAACGCTTCAAACCAGTCTCATTTGCAATTCTACGGACGGATGACATTGGATTTTTCTGAATAATTCCAGAAACTATGGCGACATTTGCAGGCGTAACTGCAGTTTGCTTGCGGCCAACATTCCCTACAAGATCATCAGTTACGCTGCCTGTTCGTTGAAATTTGGCGAAGAGCTTACGAATGGTTTTCGCATCGGGTCCTTTAGGAACATTAAATCGTGCTTGAAAACTGCGCCTTGTTGCCGTATTACTCTCTTTTAACCTGTGGTACTCTAGCACCAGGAAAACGCGTTGTTCAATGGAGTACATGGTTTTAATCTCTTTCTTCGGTAAACTAACCTCCTTTCACGCTTCAATAGTGGAACTGATCGCTCTGGGCTTCGGATCACTATTTATACTAGGCATTACGTAGGGCGATTACAGCGCCATCTGTTAGCAGCTTTTGTAACTATTATTTCAAACTGCTGTATAAAATTCTTACAGCTTTTACAATAAACATACCTTTTACTGCATACCTCTATCGATCTTTGTTTTCGAGATATTTAATTTTGAAATCAGGGAGTCCTTTTCTGGACACCCGGTACAAAGATACATCAAAGGAATAGGCATTGATGTATGACGAACGCTTTCCAAATTGAATACTTCTAAAAATCCTTTTACAAAATTAAAAAAAAATGTTCGTTTATTGCTTTAAAAAATATTCGTTTATACTTAAATCTTCATATTTTAAATAATCTAAGTTTTAATGAATTCACTACTTATCTTTTTTTCATTTTTTTTCAAATCTGCTGTAGACATTTTAATCTTAAACTTCAATTGTAAAGAATAAATTCAGTATGTCATACGTTTTCTCTCAGAAACTTTTTCCACGAAAAAATATCAATTCCTCACTTCAGTTACTTCAAATGTAGTTAAGGGGGTCCGGGGCACAAAAATTTCGAAAAAGCACATTTATATTTTTTTTTCTTTAAAAAATACTACAGAATGTTTAGAATCAAATACTGCAAACCGCATGTTTCTACGATGATTACATCTGTAGATATAACTTTTATGTTGCAACAGCTGTGCTTATCACGCCACCTGTCTGGAATTAAAGGGCCCTCTCCGGATGGTAGAATGTAAACAAACCGTTATGATCGCTGTATTTTTACTATATCTTTTTTTCTTCTACTTTCTTCGAAGTGAAATCAGTGGATATTTGTTTATTAGATATTTCTAGCGATCCATGCTTGTTTTAGCGGTTCCACAGTGCTGTATTATCTTTCTAAAAGCCTTATTTATTTTGATGTGTTAGGTTCTTGTGTTGAGTTAGTTGTTGGTGAATGTTGTTAAGTTTTCTGTTTATTTTACAAAAGTTTGTTAGTGTAAATAGTTTACAAATTGTTAATAATTTAATGTTTCGGTTTGAAATTGTGTTTTGAATAAACATTCATATCAACGATAACAATGGGACGAAAAAGAAAATCGACTGCTAAAAAGTCGAACTTGATGAAAGCTAAGCGTCAAAAAGTGTTATCAACTACTTCTGATCCCGGTAAAAGTGATTTTGCCGAACACAAGAACTTAAAAATAATATAAGTGTGCCTGCAGTTCAAAGTGATATGCCATCTTAATTTGATGCTTCCTTGTTTTCATGCAACATTATTTTAAGTCTGGGAGTGTTGCAGAATATCCTTCAAAATTGCTGTTGTAAAAAATGTAAAAGTTCAAGTCTGAATTTATGCTTGGGAAAAAAATATGGCTTGGCACATGAATTGGTTTTATCCTGCAATAACTGTGACTTTCAATTTATTACCTTCTCGTCACAACGTCTGTCAACGAAGACAACTAAATCTCCATTTAGTATCAACAGAAGAGCTGTTCAAGCAGCTACAGCATTAGGAAAGTGACATGCTGGGCTCGAATTATTTTCCACATACATGAATTTAAGTGTAATGGAATCAAAAACATTTAGCAGACACTTAAAACATGTGATGTGTTTTACAAAGGTTACTGCGAAAAATCACCTCAAAGAAATTCACAATAAAGTTCGACTTGCACATATTGCTGAAAATCCACTGCTACAGTCATATACACCCCCCAAAAAAAGTATTCGAGTGATAGAAATATGGAAATTCATATTTATACATAGCCTATTTCATATTCTATGATAAATAATTTTTAATATATGAAACCAACGTAGGAAATTTCTCTCTTGCTCGAATACTTTTTTTGGAGGGTGTACCTAAATCTTTAAGTACATTTATCTCGGAATCAGTTTTTTTGCGATTCCTCAACTTTAAAAGGATATATCTCAAGTTCCTTATATAGTACAGGTATGAAATTTTGTACAGACTTTCTCTATTATATTTTTAATAATTTGTCTTCAGGAATTTTGATTTTGGACAAAAGGTTTGAAAATTCATGCCCTAGAGCTAAAAAACTCTTTAAAAAGAGTGATTTTTTAACTTTATTATTTATTAAAAAATATATAAACAATATTTTAAAAAATCCCGAAGACAAATTAAAATGCCATCTTTTCTGTGTCCAAAAGTGAAAGAAATATGCAAATCGAGCTATTGGTTCTGCAGTTATATCAAAAATAAAATATGTTTAAATTTTAAACTTTTTAATTTTTAAAAAATTAAATTTCAATCTTTTCAAGAGTTTTTTATATGGAAAGGTATCTTGACATAGATATATATTTCAGAAAAAAAAAATCATTATAAAGTAGCTAAAAATAAAATTTTGTGCCCCGGACCCCCTTAAATTAATCTAAGAAATTTTAATTCAATCAATTTGAGATTTCTGTCATTTTTACTACTATCTCCAATCAAAAGTAAAGTATTTTTTAAAAATTAAAAATATCATAAAATGCTTATGTAATTGTATAAAGAAGTAATAATTAATATTGATGAATAATTATAATTTATAACAGGAGTTCTTTCTTTACGAAACTGCAATTATTATATTCTGTTATGTAACTCATTATTTAAAAATTTATAAAATGGCATAAAATGGAAATACTTATGATTAAAGAAAGTAATAATCATAGTTTTTGAAAATTTATATTAGAAGCACTTTTTTCTTTGGAATCTTAAATTATTGCATTCAATTATGTAACACTTTAAGTTTACTGCCATTAATATGAAATATTTCGTAAACCGATATTTTGCAAGTCAATTTCTGAATAATTCTTTACCGTGATAAAGCAGCTATCACAGTTTTTTTTTTTTCAAAATATGTAAATATGTTGCACGTTTGTTGTTTCTTGTTGCTGTATAAAATGGCAATAATGACAGTGATGACATTGAAAATGGTAGTAGTACTAATAAGAATTATATTGCGTTGTTTCTTTGCTGTGTTACCCAGTTATAGTTTATAAATGATGCATTACTTGTATTTGTATCAACTTATTTTTTTTTCTTTATTCATTTCTCTGTATTACTTTATTAATTGCTTTTATATTCTATTCTTTTTAAAATTTCTTATTCAATATTTTACCCATTTCATCATTCACTCCTCTTTCCAAGAATTACAACTATGTTTTCTTCTCTCTTTCACTTATTCATAGTTCTCATTTAATATTTGAACTCTGTGGGTGGTCGTATTTTGTGCAGCTGAAAAATAACAGATCCTTTCCACAAGAAACGTGCTTTCAGTTATCTGCATAACAGTTTAAAAAGCATTTATTTTTGTGGAATTGTTCATTTTATTATGCACATTCGGGCATGTTTTGCAAACTTACATGTACATGTACATCTGCGGAAAAAAAGGCCCACTTGCTCTTTATTTGGCCATTATTCGTCGGACTGCAAAGTTATATATACCATTCGTTTTGAAATAACGTGTACTTTAATTTTCTAGTAATTTAATTTGCATAAGGGGCCATCTTCATATTTAATTCTGCATCAACTTCCTTTTTTCAATGGCAACACACTACTTTGACTTAATTAAACGAAAGGGAACCTTCAAATTACCCTAAATATAAATTTTCACCAATTTTCTACGTTAATTTCCGGAGATATTGCGAATTAATTTTTGGGCGTTTTTAAGGGACTTTCTGCAAATTGAGAAAGCTATTTGTAGGTTCCGAACTTTTCGCCTTTCATTCATTTCACTCGCGAGAGTTAAAAGAAATAAATATTATTTTCAGGGAAAATAGTCTTTCTAGTCTTAAAGTTTTTTGTACTAAGAATAGCAGGTGTAGAATTTAGAATATTTAGTCAGTGGTTCAAATGACCCTTGAGTCCATAACGTCCTTGGTTCGTACACATGATTTAAAGGAAAAGTGCAAAACGACTGCTCACGATTTTGAAAATCTTTCTAATTTTGAAATTGTTATTGAGTATTTCTCTTGAAGTTTCTCTTGGACAAGTGAAATGTTGCCAGGAGTGAGAGGCTGTTCTCTGCTCTTCTGACTATAATCATGAATGTTACTTAACTACGGTCGAACTTGTAAAATGGTTTCATGATTGAAAATTTATTTGTCTGAATTTCATGTAAAAATCGCAATAACTTTTTTGCCGACCCAATATTATCACTGTGTTTGTTATTTCACATTCTTCATTTAATATTATCATCTGCAATGTGAAATATTCTTATGATTTTTGCCGGTATTTTAATTTATAGTCAGATGAAAATTTAGACCAAAAAAACATTATTTTGAATGTTCGTTAAAGTATGGGGAAGACCAAAGACCTGATGTTCCCAATATTAAAAAAGGTCAAATTCATGGCTGGAATGTTTCGGATGTTAGTTTTACAGAAATATGACGTTGTATTGGAAGACATACATCTACTGCATCTAATTCCATACATGGAAAATATTTTATTTGGTGGGATATGGTAGCGTACGCAGCAATAGACGCTTTATAGAATTATAATGAAAATGTAAAAACCTCTAATTTAGTTGCTTCAAAATGTGATATTTTTTAACGCCGCTATCTTTTACTGTTTTTGCACAAAATAAATCTAATTTACGTTTATTTTACGCAATTTAAAAAAAAATTGCCAATTAATAAATTTATATACGGTCCCTTAACTCAGGAAAACACACATTTTATTTAATATAAATTAAACTACTGAACGTAAAAATTCGAAATTTTGCCCAGCTATGTAAAATCACTTCTTGCATCTATTTCCATCAAAATTTGGCGAGGTTGTTATTCATATTTTTTTTTTTTGAATATTAGTTTAATAATTCATAATTCATATTAATATTTTATTAAAAATAATAATAATAGTAAATTATGTTTGGGTCGTTTAGTTCTAATAGTACGAATAAAAGTCAGCTTCTTATATCACTATCATATGAGATATGAATTAAAGTATGAAAAAATATTTTAACGTAGGGGGAGGGGAATTTCGGGTGCTCATAGCTCATTCATTTTCAGTCCAAATTTATTGAAAACTGGTATCGGGGGTTAAAATGAGCTAAATTTTTGAATTATGAAGTGAAATCTAAGGGCTGCTATTGAAAAAAATAAAAATAAAAATAAAAATAAAAAGTTGATGCGTTGATACGAATTTTAATATGGAGACGGCTCCTTATGCAATTTTTATGTTTAGCAACGACGAACGACGGCTGAATTAAGTACAAGGGGGGGCTTTTTTTCCGCAGCTGCACATCTTGAAATAATAGAAATAAGACACGTAGAAAAATAGACTATTTTTTTAATAAAATTAAGTATTAAATTGTAAACTGGACACTTTTTACCGATCCCAGAGGTTTTTTTTTTTAATAGCAACAACTCATAGTTTTAATTACCTGTTTGGTTTTCTGAAGACTTATTTGACTGAAAAGATAAAACTCATAAAGTAAATGGTTTTGGCACTCGAATACTTACACCATATAAAAAAGTATTCGATTAAGAGATAAGCCTCTTACTTTGGTTTTGTACATTAAAATTATTTATCATATAATATGAATTAGGCTATATATGATCATAATGTTTCATTTTTATGTCGAGTTGTGCGATTTCCGGAAACTCAAGAAATATTCGCAAACCTATCAGAGGAAATTTTGCTTATACTCGAATACTTTTTTGAGAGTCTGTACATGGACAGTTTCAATTCAAAAAGTTTGACAAAACTTATTGTTTACGAAACCTAGTCACATATATTGGCCAACAAGTTCTAGTCTTTTTCAAAGTAATTACACTACTGGCCAAAAGTATTTGCAAGTTTCAGAAATCTAACCCTTTCATCAAGATTAAGACCGCTCTCCCCCGTCAAAATTAAAAATCAATATAATTGATATTTCTAATGTCAACATGTTAAATTAATGACTTAGAAGACAAGATAGCATTAAGAAGAAAAATAATTATTTAATTTATTGAAAAAATAGCATAAAAAATATATAAATTTTCATAGAAATCATAATCCATTTTGGCTAGCCGGAATGAAATTAAATAAAGAATTAATTTCAAGGTTATTCTGCAAAAAGAGGATAATAAATAAATTCAATTGAACTAAAGATCATTTATTATGTTGCTGAGCAGCCTTACTTTGATCACAATAGCCAGTCTTTTAGATATGGAATCCACAATGTTTTACAACACTTCTTTCGGTGTTCAATGGTGCCAACTTAAATTATTGGTTCCAGAAGCTCTCTAGATGTATTCTTTCCAATTACACTACATAAATTCTCAAAAATATTAAATCTAGCAAATTTCCTGTTCATTTTTTTCTGGGCTTGAAACGATGGCTAAATTTCTCAAACTTGCAATACTTTTTGACCAGTATTGTACTATCCGACGATATTCATGTTTCAAAGCATGTCAACAAGGCACTGAAACTGGCTGCATTCATAAACGACAAAGTCGTTGCACGAGTTTTCGTAAGAAACCTGGAATGCGTGTTAGTGCTGTCAGTGGTTATCAGTTTCCTTTGACTTTACGAACAACTTCAGTTTATTTAGTTTCGTCGCCTAGGAGACGTATTTGTTTACAATTCGCGAATGTGTTAATTTTGCTGAGGAGAGTTTTTAGTACATAGTCAATATAAAATCAACAGGATTTTTAAAAAGAGTGGCTATAATTCAAGTGCACAAATCAAAATTTAGAAATTTCAACTTAAACTGCATTTCAAAAGTATTTAGCAAGAGAAGTTCAAATTTCGCTAATAACGGATTAAATCAATTTCAATCTCAACACTAATACATGCATTTTTGAATTGACTAAAATGAAAATACAAGAAAATGATTACCTTTGAAAAATTATGTACCTTCGCAGCATTTTCTAACGTACGCATGAATTTCCTCCTCGAAAAAATAATATTTCCAGCTTTAGAAAACGTAAAATACTTTTCACAACAACATACTTTTCCATAACAACGGACGCCATTTGAAAACAACAACAACGTGCAGCAAGTGTATCTTCTAAACAACTGACGAAACCTTAGCAGAGATCGGTTTTTTTGTTTGAAACTAATCGCACTCAGTTTTGTATACGAACGCTCTAGTTTAAAAACTGTATGCACTCAGTTTAATTTACGAACGCCTTAGATGGAAACTCATTGCACGAGTGTAACTCGTTTGGCGTTTACGAATGCAGCCACTAAGCGAGAAGGCGCCCTGTTGTGATGTACTTCAGTTAGATAATCACGTTTTGTTAAATCTCCTAAATCATCTAAAATATGAGTCATTTGCTCCCCCCCCCTACTTCTCGGATAAGGAGGACGGATATCAATTTGTGCTATGACTCTTAACGATTGAGGCAATTCAGGAACACTTGACCGTCGTACTTGTGTTCCGGAAGTCGAACGTGCGTAACTTTAGACGGTAAATTGTTTCAAGTGAAGCTAATTGTTTATCTATATGTAGGAATCCTTTTCGCAAAAGTTACGTTCCACCGAACTTTTTGAATAGAGGAGGGTGAATATAAATTGTCAGAGATATTCTAAAATAATGTAACTGGCTCTATTGCTACTAGAATTCCATTGTGGAATTTTTGTGAATCAGGTGGGGGGATCAGTTGGATAAGAAAGGTACTGTGTTACCCAATCGTTGTGCTGATCAGGTGAATACAGGTCTGCTGCATATTCCATTTATTTAAAAATGAAGCATTTTTAAAGGCTTGAGCTAGAAGAACTGGGCAAGGATATCCTATAACACCTCCCCATTCTCCGATTACGTGATCGTCCAGATCTGGCGATTGCAGTTTATAGACTGCCGACAGGAACAATCACCTCGCCGCTTGCCTCCATAGAAGGAATGTTTTGAGTAGCTCTTTGCGCCCTTCCTGTAGTGGCACCTGCTTAAGTGTCCGACGCTTCATGGTACCTCTGTTTCTTCCCCGATGATGGGAAACCATAGAACTTATGTCTGTTTAAGATTAATTCAGTGTTGTACATTGAACATTTTATTTTGTGATTTTGGGCAAAGATAATGTCTTTTTTGCCTGATACATTGGGGAAAAAAATGTTATTATATATTTATATGTTACACTACATTTTATAATACAAAATTATTTTCATTTTTTAATAATGCTTTTATTATTATGAAAGTTAAACATTGTATTCTGGACTATTAAAAATTTACTTTAAATGCACATTTACAACCTTTATAGCGGGTTGGCAAGAATACAATTTCGTTTTTTATAATACAATGCGGATTAAAAAATTGGTGAAATGGTGAATTTTCTTATTTTTCAATAAGCATATTTTTTGCTCTTTTTGGTTACGTATCTGCATAAATTTCACACTGATCGGATGAAAAGTTTGGAGAAAAAAATATTGAATAATTATTTATCCAAGGCAAAATTATTTTCTTGCAAACTCAATATAATATATGAATACAGCTTTACTGATAACTATTTCTTAAAAAGAAAAGACGTTCCTTTCAATCTAATGAATTGAAAGGGATTTTCTAATTATTGTGGTTAAAAAATTAAGATTCAAGGCATGCAAAACAAGCTTATAATTAAAAAAAAGTTAAAACATTACCGAAGTTGATGAAGAAATTTTAATTTAAGTATGCCCAACCAGATGAAGTGTTTATTAAATTATGAACTTTATATTCTTCTATTTCTATAATCGAATAAAGAATGTATTTTACTTAAAGTTACTTAATTTCTTGTAAATTAAATACGATTTTAAATCTCAGATTGTCGAAAATATTTATTCAAAAAGACTTCCTGCTGTCAACTTATGTTGTGAGGAATAATAAGCTTAGCTACTGAAAATAGATTTTCTCAGAAAATTTCATAACACGTTTAAGAGACTTAATGCAGTACGCCAATCTCAGCTGGAAGTATAATCATGTTTAGGTTCATTAAACTTCTAGATTAATAAGCAGTAACAGCTGAGTCCAAATGTTTAATCATTCTATATCAGAGCGATGTGAATCGACAGAATTTGATTTACCAAAGAATTTTTACACGAAGAAACAGGAATGTAAAAATAGAAAAGTTTCAATTTTAATAGTTTAATTAAATCCTGTGTATTTTTTAGCATGGAATCTTTTGTAATATTTTTGAACAAATCTATCCAATTAGTTTCATGTCGTCAGGATTTTCTGTACGATACGAACTTGATAAATAATTACTAGGCATAATTCAATATTAAAAGATTTCTCCTTGCATTATCATGAAACTCGTATGTTATAATTGAAGTATACAAAAAGATTTATAAAAGTAAAAATAAATTAAACAAAGTACGCAAAAAATGAAATTAATATATAACAAAATTGCTTACAAATGATAAACTTTATTAAAATTAAGATTCATTAGGATAATATTTTAATTAAAAATGCTTTTTTAATATTCTTTTTTTATTTGTGAGGTGTACTGATTTCATTATTTGATTCATTTGAGATTATTAGTACCAATACTTTAAGCAAATAAATAAATATATATATATATATATATATATATATATAATATATAATAGCTTACTTACGTAAAGTGAAATCCCAAGATAATCCAATGATAAAGTGAAGAAAATATAAAAAATAAAAAAGTAGATAGCACATGGTGCCAATTAACGAGCTTATTCCGGATAAGTGTTTAAATATAGCCTTTTAAGGCAATGAAAGAGTGGAAAAATTGAATATAAAGCGCCAAATTAGAACTGGTGTGCTTTTAAGCCTAATCACATGTAATCAGAAATAGTCCGAAAATGGAATTAATATTGAAATGGTGTGCTCTATCATCAGGCGCCACCGCACACACATTTCAATTTAATCGAAAAAAACAATAATAGCTAGGTTTCTGCAAGTTACCTGACCAAAATTAGGGTCCTTTTGTAACTTGGGGGCGCGACCGTAGCTATTAGAAAAAAACAACGAGGAAGTGGACCGACACGAAGATCAAAGCTCAGTAATGGAGGCAGTATTAGTGCATGTTGCCATCAGAGAAGGCTTAATGCAATCAATAGACAAGTAATGCCATGGAGTGTGAATAAAAAATGATATATTAATAATACTTTGGAAGTATGGAAAGGAAAAGAATAAATAAATAAAAAAAAAAGTAATAATTAAATGAATAAATAAAAAGAATAAAAATGGTAATAATTAAATGAATAAATAATAAAATAAATGTTACACTAGTATATCTAGCCTATGTTTTACGTAGTACTAGCTGCAGTAGCTAAGAAGTACTTAGTTGAGGTTGTGGAAATGGAGAAAAACTGTAGCAATAATATTAACAATAATGATATTGATAATAATTATATTCATTTATTATTGCTATTTATGCTAATATAATTGTAAAATATTTAGTTAGAACAGTACTCTGTTTGGCTTCATTGGTTACAGACTCACATAAAAAGGAAAAAAGTACCAGTAATCAACCATTCTTAAGAATAGATTTTTTTTTTTTTTTTTTAAATAAAATATATAGATATATATATTTTATGTTTTTTTTTTTTTTTTTTTTTTTTTTTTTTAAATAAAATATATAGATATATATATTTTATGGTTTTTTTTTTTTTTTTTTTTTTTTTTTTTTTTAATATAGAAAGAACCAACAACCAACCCCATCCTCACCAACCAATATTCTGATTAGGACATACAGTTTTTTTGATTACATAGAGGATATAAAATGGAAGTTAGAAATTTACTGGGATAATTATATTTTATAGCAGTTTTATATAGGTCAGTTAAGTTATTAGCCTTAAAACTATTGGTACATAGAGACTCTATTCTATACTTATGATTAGAGATAATATTTCTAAACACAGAAGTGTGCATACATGAATTGAAATGAGTGAAGGTATTAACCTGAAAATTAAAGTCATTTCTTTTATTATATATATTAAAGGATAGACTCTTATCGTCATTGATTCTAATTTGTAAGTCTAAAAAATTAATTATTCTATTATTATTAGGATTTTTTATTAGTTCTAGGGCTGAATGGTAGGCTATGGGTAGGTGGTCAGTATCACTATAAGTATTGTCAGTAGCTATTGTTATTATGTCATCTATGTACCTATATATTATAAGAGAAGGATTATTGTAATTTTTTTCATAATTATATAAATATAGGTCTGCTAAGTAACTGGAATTGGAACCACCTTGTGGAATTCCTATAACTTGCTTATATAATTTATTATTATGTAGAATGTAGTTATTATAGATTATGAACTTTAAAAGATTTTCGAAATACATAGTATCTATGTAAGAAGGCAGGGTTATATTATTATTACTATGTATAAATAGATTCAATATTATATTGTATAAGTCGTCTAGTGGTATACTATTGAATAAGTCTTTAAAATCATAAGTTGATATGTTAATTACATCGTTTAGAGCATTAATCTTATTTTTTAGTTCATAGCTATTACCTATAGATACAGAAGTAGTGTTAGATTTTATGTACAGATCATGCATAGAAGTAAGTATTTACCAAAGTATTATTAATATATCATTTTTTATTCACACTCCATGGCATTACTTGTCTATTGATTGCATTAAGCCTTCTCTGATGGCAACATGCACTAATACTGCCTCCATTACTGAGCTTTGATCTTCGTTGCGGTCCACTTCCTCGATGTTTATTTCTAATAGCTACGGTCGCGCCCCCAAGTTACAAAAGGACCCTAATTTTGGTCAGGTAACTTGCATAAACCTAGCTATTATTGTTTTTTTCGATTAAATTGAAATGTGTGTGCGGTGGCGCCTGATGATAGAGCACACCATTTCAATATTAATTCCATATTCCGTCTATTTCTGATTACATGTGATTAGGCTTAAAAGCACACCAGTTCTAATTTGACGCTTTATATTCAATTTTTCCACTCTTTCATTGCCTTAAAAGGCTATATTTAAACACTTATCCGGTATAAGCTCGTTAATTGGCACCATGTGCTATCTACTTTTTTATTTTTTTCACTTTATCATTGGATTATCTTGGGATTTCACTTTACGTAAGTAAGCTATTATATATTATATATATATATATATATATATATATATATATATATATATATATATATATATATATATATATACAGGGTGTCCAGCCTTAATTTGACCCAATAGCTAATTCCCGAACCGTTCGGTTTAGATATGCACTTCCAATTTAAAAAATGTTTTAAAAAGGGTAAAGAATGTTTTTACGTGCTTTTCGAACCAAAAAACCCATTTAGAAAAAAATTACAAAAATTAAATTTTTATACGGTCCCCAGGTCCTATCACTTATATTTAGGAAAAGATGCAGTACACAAAAACAAAGTAAACACAAAAAGTTTCATTTTATTACGATAAAAACTGACCAAGTTATGGAACTTTGAAAATCATACATTTCATCCATTTTCTCGGGCAATTTCAAGAAGCTAGTAAGGGACCGTCTCCAAAGTGAAATTAATTGGAACTCTGCCAGGAAACTTTCGCTCTTGCACGTCACTCTTATGTAAATCGTTTTTAAATTTAAAAGTACATACATTACGTTAATATTACAATAATTGAGTACTTAAGAAACAAAATTTATTCTTTGTACGTGTAAAACATAGATAAAATATAATATTTTGGACGAAGAAAACTTTTCAAAAGCAGTTCCAAAAAAATAGACTTTTTTGCCTGCGGCTTCAGACTGATTTGCTGCGATACTGATCATGGAGAACGTTAAAAATCTGTTGTGTAGTCGCTTGCAATTGCATACAGTCGTATTATAATACTAGCTGAAGTACCCGTCCTCGACGGGTTAGTGAATGAAAGGCGAGAACTTTCCAAAAAGCAAGAACTTTCGTCAGCATTGTAGGAGTACACCGAATGGATGTAGTATGTTGCCAAAGTAAAGAAAGCGAAGTTATAATTTTCATGTATTGCTAAAATATTACAGGTTAGAGAGTAACTAAGTAATATCATTTCATTCGCTTTAGTCGTAATTATGTGATGCGCGAACGAATATTTACGCATATTGAAATCATTTTCGCAAAATCTCAAAATTTTATCAACATTTTTGAAAAATTTGAAACCTAGAATTTAAGTTGAGTAACAACCTATCATGTCACCCAAATTCGTTTCATTCCCTTCTGTCTTTATTTCGTGATGCTGGAACAAATTTTCAGCATTTTAAAACGATTTTCGAAAAATCTCAAAATGTAAGCAAAATATTTTTAAAATTCAACGCCTATAAATTAAGATTAGCAACTACCTATCATATCACTCAATTTCGTATCATTCGTATTAGTCGCTATTACGTGATGTTTGAAGAAATATAAACGTATTTTGAGAGAATTTTCTCAAAATCTAATAAAAATGTTTAAAAAATTGGACTCCTATAGTTTATGTTGAGCAACCATCTATCGTGTGACCAAATTTCATATCATTCGCTTTAGTCGTTATTACGTAATACGGGAATAAAGATTCACTCAGTTTTAAACGATTTTCACAAAATCTCGAAATCTGATGGATTTTTTTAAATTAGATGCTTATAGTTTAAGGTGAATGACCACCTATCATTTCACCAAATATCATTTTTTCACCTTTGCAGTTATTACGTGATGTGCGAACACAAATTTACGCAGTTTGAAATGATTTTCGCAAAATTTCAAAATCTAATCAAGATTTTTTTTTAATTCGACGCCTATGTTTTAAGTTGAGTGACCACCTATCATGTCACTCAATTTCATATCATTCGCTTCAGTCGTTTTTGCGTGATGCTTGAACACAAATTTACGCAGTTTGAAAGGATTTTCGCAAAATCTCAAAATCCAATCAGAATTTTTTTTTAAATTGGACGCCTATGTTTTAAGTTGAGTGGCCACCTATCATGACACCCAATTTCATATCATTCGCATAAGTCGTTTTTACGTGATGCTTGAACACAAATTTACGCAGTTTGTAAGGATTTTCGCAAAATCTCAAAATCCAATCAGAATTTTTTAAAAATTGGACGCCTATGTTTTAAGTTGAGTGACCACCTATCATGACACCCAATTTCATATCATTCGCTTCAGTCGTTTTTGCGTGATGCTTGAACACAAATTTACGCAGTTTGAAACGATTTTCGCAAAATCTGAAAATCTAATCAAGATTTTTTAAAACTTCGACGCCTATGTTTTAAGTTGAGTGACCACCAATCATGACACCAAATTTCATATCATTCGCTTCAGTCGTTTTTACGTGATGCTTAAACAAAAAAAGCGTCACGGACAAAATGACAGAATGACAGAATGACAGACAGACAAACTTTTTTTTGAGGGTCGCATCGGATTCCCGGGTGCTTGAAACGGATAGAAATCGCAAAATTTTTGAATTCCAAGAAATGTACAGACAACAGTCTAATTTTATTTATATAGATTACGAATTCTAGTATGGGAGAACGAGATGTATACAACTGGTCTCCCAGCAGGCATTAGCTCCTGCGCCAGGACTGGACGATAAGGGAATGCACCGTACGTATGTAATATGTTCCACACCGTCGATTTTGAGTAGGAACAAGCCTTGCTAATATCCTGGACACTACTTTCAGGATGAGCCAGGTCATAATCTAGAACATCCTCAGCGGGTATCCGCAAGCTTGAAGGTGTGGTACGAGACAAGGGAATACGTCTATGACAACTCCCAGTTCTATACAAGCGTTGAACAGCACGGGCAATTGTACAATAAGATAGATGTATTCGACTGGGAAATTTAATTGCATAAAGTCTTGCCGCCTCTCTCTTATTTCGGTTACACTGCCCATACAACAGTACCATTTCGCAGTATTCTTCATTTGTATACATCTCGTTCTCCTGTACTAGAATTCGTAATATTAGAATACGACTGTATGCAATTGCAAGCGACTACACAACAGATTTTTAACGTTCGCCATGATCAGTACCGCAGCAAATCAGTCTGAAGCCGCAGGCAAATAAGTTTAAGTTTTTGGAACTGCTTTTGAAAAGTTTTCTTCGTCCAAAATATTTTGTTTTATCTATGTTTTACACGTACACAGAATACATTTTGTTTCTTAAGTACTCAGTTATTGTAATATTAACGTAATATGTGTACTTTTAAATTTAAAAACGATTTACATAAGAGTGACGTGCAAGAGCAAATGTTTCCTGGCAGAGTTCCAATTAATTTCACTTTGGAGACGGTCCCTTACTAGCTTCTTGAAATTGGCCGAGAAAATGGATGAAATGTATGATTTTCAAAGTTCCATAACTTGGTCAGTTTTTATCGTAATAAAATGAAACTTTTTGTGTTTACTTTGTTTTTGTGTACTGCATCTTTTCCTAAATATAAGTGATAGGACCTGGGGACCGTATAAAAATTTAATTTTTGTAATTTTTTTCTAAATGGGTTTTTTGTGGTTCGAAAAGCACGTAAAAACTTTCTGTACCTTTTTTAAAACATTTTTCAAATTGGAAGTGCATATCTAAACCGAATGGTTCGGGAATTAGCTATTGGGTCACATTAAGGCTGGACACCCTGTATATATATGTGTGTGTGTGTGTGTGTGTGTGTGTACACTATAAAACTTCAGAAGCTACATTTATGTTTTTTTAATATAATAAAAAATGAAAGAAGTTTAAATAAGAAGTTTAATCATACTTACATAAACACACACACACACACGCATATATATACTAATACACTCCTCAAAAGTGAAATTGCAACACTAAAAAATAACGCACGTAGCGTCATGCAAATTTTAGGAGTGATAGTAGTATGATGAATATGCAAATGATTAAAACAGCAGACAAATAAAATCATTATAAACTAATTTATTTGGTATCTAATATGCCCAACTCGGGAAGCTGTATACAAGCTTTCATCTGGCGAGGCATGCTATCAATGAGTTCTTGATGTTTGCCTGAGGTAACCTTTCCCCAGCCACATCCATGGATGCGCGCAGATCACCCATGGTTTGCGCCATTGGTTCTAGGATCATTTCAGTTTCAATGAGATCGTACAGATGTTCGATGGGATTCAGATCTGGAGAGGCTGACGGCCAAAGAAGGATGACAAATCCGGTCAGGTGGCTAAGAGTTCGGAGTATGGCATGCAGCTTGGCATTACCTTGATGAAATACTGTGTAGAGTGCGTCCTGCAATAACGGCGCAACAACAGACTCCACAACTTGTGTGACGTAGCGGTCCGCTATCAAACTGCTGTCAATGTGCACCATGGGGGGCCTGCTATCAATCATTATGCCACCCCAAACCATGATGTCCGGAGTAGGACCAATGTGTCGCTCGACGAAATGGGGTGGTTCGTAGCGTTCTCCAGGTCGCCGCCATACCTGTCGACGGCCGTCATTCCTCCTAAGACAGAAACGAGATTCATCCGTGAACAATATCTGATGCCATTCGATGGTCCAGGTACGATGACGATGACACCACTCCAGGCATCTATCTTGTATTGAGCGATCAACGCTACCTCAGATGCTAGTTACCGCGAGTGTGACTGTGCTTCATGAAATCTGTTGTGTATGGTTTGGATGGACACAAATCCACCAGTTCCTGTAGGGAACTAAGTGATCCGATGCCGGCGCCAATTCAAACATTTACTTACACATCCACCTCGCAACTATCACTCCTGAAATTTGCATGACGTTACGGGCATTATTTCTTGGTGTTGCAATTTCAAATTAGAGGAATTTATATGCAAGATTTTGACGGTACTCAGAGACCTCTGTAGCTTGAACTATCAGCCACAAAACCACCAAATTTTGTACGGGGCTATTGACGCCATGGGAAAAAGGAATCCACGAAAAAGAAAAAAAAATAATTCAAAAAAGTTCGAGAAAATGTGGCACTTTACACTTTAAGACAGCTGAATTTTGTAAAACGGGGCGGGGGATATCAGGCGACTGCTTGGTGTCGACTGAAGTAATCGGGATTTACGTAATCCGACACCAAGTGTACTTGAAATGATTTTCAAATGGCCCTATTCTTTTTATAACTCATAATACTGGCGCTGCTGTCGACTACGTAATCGAGTTTTTGCATTTTGCAATTTTCCCCCGTGATTTTTGAAAAACTTTACCTATCTTAAAGTGTAAAGTGCCACATTTTCCCTTATCGGCACCTTTCGGATTTTTTTTTTTTTTCGCGGATTCACTTTTCTTGTGTCGTCAATAGCCCCCGAATAAAATTTGGATTTGCTGTGATAGCTCAAGGTACAGAGGTATGTGAGTACCGTCAGTTTAAACAAAAACTATAATGTAATATGTAATATACATATATGTGGATGTGTGTTGCTATTGCATCGATACTCTTGGACGATCTGCCTAGGATGGCGCGTCATTTGGTCGGATGACTTTCTATGGGGCTATAACGCAT
Organism: Cheiracanthium punctorium; assembly: GCA_038373885.1. Lineage (NCBI taxonomy): Eukaryota > Metazoa > Arthropoda > Arachnida > Araneae > Cheiracanthiidae > Cheiracanthium > Cheiracanthium punctorium. The sequence continues at coordinate 182,391 of JAWZYV010011717.1, forward strand.
ATTCACGTTACATCTGAAGAAAACCGTCCCAAACTCCAGACCGTTATATCGACAGCACTTGATGGGACCCGATCCCCGACGGCCGTTTGCCATTTTGAGGGGCTTTTCTACTCAGCCATTGTGGGGCATATGTGTGTGTAAAATGACTCTGGACCGACCGTCTTCATACGCCCCTTTAACCGTCTACCATATTCAGGGTCTCAGCTACCGGCCATGTTAGGTTCCTCCGTTTATCTGCGAAACTCAAACGTAGAACGAACAAAGTAGAATGACTACCCTAATTTACTTTTAAAAAAGCATTGTTATAATGTTCGCAGTCATTGCTCACTTTGTGAGTTCATAAGTTCCTTGTTCCGTACAAATGATTTAAAGGAAAAATGCAAAACGACTGCTCACGATTTTGAAAATCTTTCTAATTTTGAAATTGTTATTGAGTATTTCCCTTCATGGTTCTCCTAGACAGGTGAAATATGGTGATTCTATAAAGCGTCTATTGTTGCGTTTGCGTCCGCTACCATATTCGCCCAAATAAAATATTTTCCAGGTATAGAATAAGATGCAGTAGATGTATGCCTTCTAATACAACATCCTATTTCTGAAAAACTAACATCCTCAATATTCGAGGCATGAACTTGACCTTTTGTAATATTGGAAACATTGGGTCTTTGGACTTCCCGATACTTTATCAAACATTAAAAAAAAAAAAAAAAAACATTCAAAATCACGTTTTTCTGTCTCAATTTTCATCTGACAATAAATTAAAATACCACCAAAAGTCTTATTAATATTGTACAGTAAGAATATTGCACTTTGCAGACGATAATACTAAATGAAGAAAGTGAAATAACAAACACAGTGATAATATTGGGTCGGCAAAAAAGTAACTGCGTTTTTTACATGGAATTTAAACAGATAAATTTTCAATCATGAAACCATTCTTCAAGTTTGACCGTAGCTGGGTAACATTCATGCTTGTAGTCAGAAGAGCAGAGAGCAGCCTCTCACGCCTGCCAACATTTCACCTGTCTAGGGAGAACCATGAAGGGAAATACTCAATAACAATTTCAAAATTAGAAAGATTTTCAAAATCGTGAGCAGTCGTTTTGCATTTTTCCTTTAAATCATTTGTACGGAACAAGGAACTTATGAACTCACTGACCACTGACTAAATATTCTAACTTCTACCCTTGATATTCTTACTACAAAAAACTTTAAGAGAGATGGAAAAAATATTTTCCTTGAAAATAATGCTTATTTCTTTTAACTCTCTTGGCGAAATGAATGAAAGGCGAAAAGTTCGGAACCTACAAATAGCGTTTTTTAATCTGCAGAAAGTCCCTTAAAAACGCGCAAAAAATAATTCGCAATAGCTCCGGAAATTATCGTAGAAAATTGGTGAAAATTTATATTCAGGGTAATTTGAAGGTTTTCTTTCGTTTAATAAAGTAAAAATACAGTGTTGCGATTGAGAAAAACGAAGTTGATGCATAATTAAATATGAAGATGGCCCCTTATGCAAATTAAATTAATAGCAAAGTAAAGTATGCGTTATTTGTAAACGAATGGTATAAATAACTTTCCTGTATGACGAACGACGGCGAAATAAAGAGCAAGTGGGGCATTTTTTTTTTCCGCAGCTGTACGTGTTTTCTCGCTTGGTAAAATACATTTTGCCTTCTAAGACTGAATAACTTATCTTAAAAATTTGATATTTAGGAAACCGGAAATCCCGAAAAAGAGCAACGAAAAATTACACTGCTGTTGTAAGTTTTTCTCGATTTATAACATTTTTTTTTAATTAACAAGCGAAATTCTATCTACAATAAATAAATAAATTAATTAATTAATTCAATAAAACTTAAGAATTTTACTTTACTAAATAATTTTGCCACATTCTATAGACGTTCATAAAATTGCAATCGACACTTCAGGATATAATATATATACTGGTGTTTGAAAAAAAAAATGTTCAAGTAAAAAACTTTATTATTATTAGCGCATTTTTTCTTAATTAACGCATTTTTTCTTAAACTTTCGCTCGGAAGCACAGGCGACATGTTTTGAGATTTTATAATCAATTACGAAATATGTTTTACTATATACTACACTATTACCGTATATGTGTGTTAAAATTTAATAAATTTCTATTTAAAGCTTTAAAAAAATCCTTTCTTTTACTACAATAATAAAAGCAATTTATGTTTATTTTGCTAGATTTTACTACATAAAAGCAGCAAGCGTAAATAACGAGTAAAAATGTGCGCCTGAAATATAATGTTGTTATTTCAGGTTATCTTTGAAACTTCACTAGTACAAAATAGTTAACGTCACATTTTAAAAGTTTTTTGTGTAAACACACAAAAATGATTGCGTATTAAAAAAAATAATGTTATAACATTTAATATGCAAATTTTATTCCGGCAAGTAAGCTTTTGTTTAATAAAAATTCCGCAATTTTACCTGCATTAAAAATGTCCTTCATTTATTAAGGGTAATATATTCAGTTTTTTTTTATGTGCATTACATAAATACACTGGTTACATGCTAGGAAAAATCCCACTTTCCTCGGATAAAATATAAACAGTGTAAGATGATTTATAGTTTATCCAGTCCATCAATAAATGATATACATGACATTTCAAAGACAAAAGAGAAAATAAATAATAAACTTTGAGCAACATTTTGTAAAATTTCAAATCTTTGGTTTCTACTGCAGTCAGTCAAATGATGAATCTTCGTGTTTTTAGACATGCGTGCAAAATAACTTTCACCTTTCGGGTTAATCGAGTTTCTTGACATGATATTATTGTGAATAATGTTATACTAAGTTATTATACAGAAATCAATAACTTATAAGAATTTTCTTGCAATTTTACCTGTATTTATTGCATTGCATCCAAACATGCAAATTTATTGTTACGTTCTGCAGGAATTTCGCTTTTAATTATTATTACTGCATTCCGTTTATGTAAATGCCTCTCTTGACTTTGAAACAGTTTGAATGAATGTTTTTAGAAAAGTTAGTTTAGAGTTAATTACTTTAAAAACTAATTAGAAATTTTATGCATTAGTTTTATTGCCTTACATTAATTTTGGTAATACTTAAAAAAATAATAACACTTTATGTACAAACGATTGCCTTGAAATTCGGTATGCATGATTATTGAACACAATATAACGCGATATCCATTTGGCTATCTCTTTATTACAATAAATACTAATCACAACAAATCGCAATATCAAAAAGTCCATTCATTCCCGTGCGAAGAACGGGTACTTCAGCTAGTATAATATATATTCCAGTTACTGATGTGACTTGGAGACAATCGCATTTTTACAACAAGCGATAAAGAAAATTGTTGGATTTTCACCATTGAAAGTTAATTTCGTTACATAATGCAATTTTGTTTTATCTCCTTGTTTACATATGTGTAATTATTTTTTTTTCAAATATTGTGATCCCTATGGTGTAGTCTTGTTACTCCCGAAGCCTAAATTAAAATAGTTAATTCTAGGAATTAGTAAAAATTCATTTCTTTGTAGCCTCCATTTGGGGTACAATGAAATACTTGTCGATGGTGTTCAATGAAGCATGTTTCATTGTAACCCGGGTGAATGCATTCACTTAAAATAAAGATGTTACTATTAAATATTTAGATTGAGATCTCCATAGTTAATTACTTGAGATCTCCAAAGTTAACAAGGATTTTTTTTAATCGTAGTCTATCATCTTCAGACTCTGAAGATGGTGACAATCGAGACTGTCTTTCAAATAACAATCCAAACAGTACAGATTATGAGCTATTCTCACATAACATGTATGACACAAGCAGTATCGCTCTAAATGATTATGTTTTAATCAAGGAAGGTGAACTTAACCTTTCAATGCATGAATCATACCAACTTTTTCCGAATTTTGCTTTAAAAGATTCACAAAACAGGCGCTTTTCTGGGCTGATTTTTATCTTCATACATCCATATTGATATGTAACTGTCATTTTCCCCAGTAGATGACAGTATTTAGCAGCACTTGTAATTGAATTAGCGTCAAATGTTTAAATCTTATTTCTGTATTTTTAATGATCTTGTCAAGTGGTTGTTGTTCTTCAATTCGACTTTAGAGACCTGTTAAATTTACTATAGATAGCTCAAGGTATGTATTTTTCATTTCTATTTTTAGATTTAACCAAAGAATTATTTTTATTTGAAAAATTTTAATTTTTTTGTTTGATTCAAATATGCATCAACAGCATTTATGAATAGGCTTCACTACATAAAGCAGTTTGATGTATTTATGAATCAGTTTAAAATTTGGGCAGAATTTATAATTATAAGATCTCATAATACCTTTTATTTCAAGCTAATTTTTAAATCACACATACCCATTCATTATTTACATGCATTTTTGTTTATTAGAGACATAAAATATTATGTAATGTATAGTATTTGTACGAAAAATTTCTAAATTATTTTTTTTATAATCATGTTAATTCAGCAGGTAATTAATTGCTTTTACGAGTAAAGAATTGGCTAATAAATACTATTTTACTGTTTTTTAAAATTTTATTATAATCATCAGTATCTAATAATAAATCAAATGTATAGAGAAACATATCATTTCAAAAGTATTTAATCCCATATAGCATTATTATTGCGCTATTGCTAACAAAGTAAAATATATAGTTTTTTTTACATTTCAAAATTCCTTTATTTACAATTTGTAATATTTATAACTATACTATATATATAATTGGCTAATAAATACTATTTTCCTGTTTCTTTAATTCTATTATAATCATCATTGTCTAATAATAAATAAAATGTATGGAGAAAGATAGCATTTCAAAAGTATTAAATCCTATATAGCATTTTTTTTATTATTGTGCTATTGCTAACAAAGTAAAATATTTTTTTTTATGTGAAGATCTTGTCGACCCAAAACATTTTTATCTACCAAAACCCTGTTATCGATCCAAAAACATGGAACTTTAAACAGCAGTGATAAGCGTCATAAGAGCGCTTTCAGCAGGCCAACATAAGCAAGTTGTCACTAGTTTTGAGCAGAGGTATACCATGTGGTGGATGTCATGTTTATCACACATGGCTTTAAACATATGGGGGGGGCGTAGATTTTCTTGATAGTCATATAGGGAGATATAAAATAACTCTGAGGTCAAGAAAGTTGTACATGAGACTTTTTTATCACTTCTTAGACCTTGCAGTCATAAATTCGTGGCTGCTATACAAAAGAGTTTCAAAACAAAATGGAACAGACCCCAATGATTTGTTAAAACTAGCCGCCTTTCGATGTGAGCTTGCAGTCGGACTATTTCGATTGGGTGAAAGTTCTGTTGTGAAGCGGGGAAGACCCAGTAGCCTTTTACAGAATGAATACAATGTGAAAAGGCAAAGAGGTCCTGCAGCGCATATTCCTCCAACATGTGTTCCACAGGACGAAACTGAACATATGCCAGTATGGAACAAAAACCGCACTCGCTGTAAAGTGCCAACATGCAAGTTCCAAACATTTATTGTATGCGAAAAATGTGCTGTAGCATTGTGTCTAAACAAGGACAGAAATTGTTTTAAAATTTTTCATTCAACATAAATTTGATAGTAATGAATGTCTATCAAGTACAAAGTATTTGGCATGTCATTTTTTCTGTTTTTATTTATTCTGTTATTGTCATTTTTTTCTGTTAACAATTTTACTAATTAAATTTAATTAAAAATTTCAATTAAAATCAATATCTTTTGAAAACAATAAATAATTAGGTGTTTTATGCCAAATTTTATCAATTATGTGATAGTAAATAATTTTTTATTGTGACTCGCATTTTAGCGCTAAATGCATGACGATTCATATATGCATCAAACCTAAAATTCCAAAAAATAATCAATAAAAATAATTAAATATTTTTTTAAAATATTTTTTCCCATGTATTTTAGCCATGATATTGAAGAAAAAAAATGTTCTGTAAAAATATAAAAAATCATGCATTGAAGGGTTAAATGTAAAGAAATGTACTGTATTGGGTGTATAATGAACTGAAATTAAACGGAATCCGAAGTTCTTTCTGTACGTCAAACGACTGAGCCCAAGCTTATAATTTGCATGTTCTTCGGAAACATATATGTTTTGAAAAAACCCAGATTGTATCAAAACTACTACCTCCTGTTCCTTCTAGTAGTACAGAAAACAAAGCACAAATACTAATTTTTGAATTTGATTTAACTGAATTGAATACAAAATGGAAAACTATAGGCTAACCTCTAATAAATGTATAAATCTCTAATAAATAATAAACCTTTAATAAATGTATAAATAAATGTAATAAATGTATATGTCTAATAAATCTATGTTTTTATCTAAAGTATAATAGCTTATTTAAATTTTTGTTTCAATTAAAATTTCATATTTATCTCCCACTAATGTTTATTGTAACTGTACATAGTACATTCATGCTGAAATTTAAATTTTGACACATATTATTAAAGTGATTGTGAAGTGTTATTACGTGTTTCAATGTACCCCGTTATATGTGTGGCATACAATGTTATATCCGGTATACAATGAAATACTGACAGACGCATACCTTTTGTAATTTTTTAAACATGAAAAAGCTGTTTACAAACTCATAAAAATTCATTTAGATCGGGAAAAGGGTGGGTTAAAAATGTCCACTAATTTTGTTTTTGTACAAACGGAAACTTTTTAAAGGAAAAACAAAAAAATAGTAAATTTTGTTTCATTGTACCCCAACTTCCTCTATGTTTTTCAGTCTCTATTTTGTTAAACAGCAAATAGCAACATTTATGCAACAACAGAAAACACTGAAACAAAAAAGTGGCCTTTTTCACTCCATCCTAGTGTGCATACTTGAAGTGTGAATGTAGCTCTAATTAGAATGTCCATTGACTCCGAAAAAAAATACAAAATGGATACCGATGCATTTTCTTGCGTGATGCCTAATGAAGATTAAATGAATTTTCCTTAATTGAAAGGGGAAAAAATGTTTTTAAAAACAATCTCCTTCTGCCCACTCTAGAATGTTTAAAAAATTTTATCACAAAACTTAATAGATTATAAAAAACTTATTTTATGTAAAATATTTGTCATCAGTCATGTCAAATAGTCATAAAAGAAATAATATGTAATACGTAAAATTATCTTACAACCTATTCTCAATATTTTGCATGATATTTATGCTTCGATCCACTTTCAAAAAATAACGAAATTACAATTTCCTCAAAATATTATGCAAGAATATTATTTCAATAACTTTTCTTCTTCGTAAATGGCTGAATTTAAATTTCTAGAACGTTATAGAGAATTTTACATGGAAATACATTAAAATATCTTTGGCCGTTTTCATGAATTTAAATGTTTTGTTATGGAAAAAGCGTTTTTCGTTATCAGTTTACATGATTTTTATGTAACTCAACATTTGATACATATTTGCAACACAAATGGTACAATCATTTTAATATATGCTTTCACATAATTTAAAATTTGCAAATGTGTTTGTGCATGAAACTGAAACATTCTTCAAAATATTTTTTTCCAACGTTTTACAGGAAATATTATATAAAAAATTAACTTCATATTTCAATGTTCTAATACATGTATATATTCATGGTAGTAAGAGGGAAAGAGATACAGAACTTACAAATAATTTTTAACTATTCAGCATTTTATTTTTTAAAGAACATTTACTGAATGAATGTGATAAATGTGTGACATATAATTTTAGTGCATTTTTGCTATATATATCAATTATCTAAAACCCTTTTTAAAAGCTGCAAGGTATCGTTTATAAGGATTGAAAAACAATTTTTAAAGCAAATTCATGTAAACATTTATCTCGGAGTATTATTTATCGCTAGTTCTCAATTCTTTTCACATAGTGTGCCTTTTAGAGCTTCAGCTGTCAATGGAGACAAATAGTGTGTTCAGTCAATAAAAGATTCTGATGTTTCAAAGAATAATGACTTCGCACCCTCCATTAGGTTTTGTCATCACAAAGAAAGTCTGAAAATGCACTTGCCGTACCAAACGGTCTTTCGGGTGATTTACGAAAATTGTGATGGGAAACATAAAAAAAGTGAATTTCTTGAACCAAAAATTGCCGAGATGGATTCAATCCAATTGAGCAAATTGAAATTCTTATCTTTGTCCAGAAAGAAAAAAAATATTAAATGGTTCATAGCATAATAGACTAAGATAGTAACGAATTATGAACAAATGTTATTTTCTGGAATATATTCTTGATAGCTCTTTATGTTTAAAAAGTTTGCTAAAATACATTTTTAATAATTGTCTAGCATTTGATCATAAGAAAGAGGGCGTCAAACTTAAATTTATTCAAATTTTCTTTTTGAAACTTTTTTTTTATATTCAGAACAAGTATATGTTTAAAAATCTAGTAGACGCAGATTTCAGTTCTTGATTTTTACTATTTTCCTTTGCAAGTTTCTCAATTGAACTGCCCCTTTAAAGCACAGATATTTGACTATGGATAGCCAGGAGTTTGGTGTCTGTAATGTGTGTAGTTTATGTTCAACGGAAGCTTGAAGTAAAGAGGAAAATGTATCACAGCGTAAGTTGGAGCATGCTTCGTAAAAAGTTAAATGGAACTCAAATAAGACATTCATTTAAAAGAAATAAATTGCATTTTTACAAATAAGTAAATACAGTGAAACCTGTTTTTAAAGACCACCACTGGGACTAAGAAAATGTGGTCTTTAAGGAGGGTCGGTCTTTAAATTCAGGTAATACGATACATTTTGACAAAATTTTAAGCGTACTTAATTTTATCAATAGAATTGGAATTTATTTAATAATTACTTGATTATCACTGAAAAGGCTTTTACATAGATATAATATAATAAAAAGCATGTATGTACTTACTTTTTTACAATATGTAGAGAAAGATAGTGAGATTTATATATATTTTAATAAAATTAGAATATATTTAAATTTTTAAAAAAGACAATAAAATTTTGCTTTACATGGTAGGTACTTTATTATTTTTTAAAATACTGATAACCTCAATTTTTTCTTTCAATGTCAGGAATTTTCGAGAACGCTTACTGGTTTCCATTGTTATTAAAAATGAAAAAAAATGAAGAAAGCAATTAATATGAAATAATATTCCTTGCGATAGCTATTGTAATTTCGTTTCTGAGAACAAATCACGTTGTAAACATAAAAACAGGCTCTGTGTTGAATCGGGGCCTTGTTGAATTTTGCGGGCTTCGCTCTCGCCAGTATCGGCATCGCTCATTGGTCGAAACAATGACGTCATTCTCGGTAGTATTTTCCTACGGGGCGCAGATTTTGTGATGGCATTATTTTTCGAAGAAAGGTTTTAAAATAAGAAATTGTGCTGAACGATTCACTGTAATGTCTAAATGCATAAAATTCAATAATTATTCTCCAAGAAGCAGTAACACAAGTAACTGCGTGCATGCCGCTATTGCGTTCAGTGACTCCATGGATTATTTATTGACTGGAAGCTCTGTTACAACTCAACTAAAAAAGTGTCAACTTTCGTTTTCATCCTACCACGTGATTGCTGATCATCCAAACAACGAACTTACTCAAATAGGGAAAATAAGATTTTTTTTTTTAACTTTGCGGTCGTTAAAATAGGATTTTAAATAAATTCGTTTCTTATACATAGCGGTCGTTGGTCGCGTCAGGCAGGTGGTCGTTCAATAAGGAAAATAAACCAATATTTATAATTATATGGTACTCGGGACCGCTTAGACATGGTCGACAAGACCAGGTGGTCGTTAAATACAGGCGTCGTTCAACACAGGTTTTACTGTAATGGAATTACTTATTTCCTAGGTAAAATTTTGAGATAGAAACATAATGAACGAACGATTAAATTTGAGTAACTTTTGTCCGACTGGAAATCATAATCAGAGTTACCGTTATCCCAAATATCAAATCGGATATCTCATGAGTCTAGGCCTTTCTTGAATATAAAAGTGGTTTCAAAACTCTATTCACGAAAGGCCTACACAACAAAGTTTTCAGTCCACTTTTCTCTGCCTCTTCTGTGATTCGATGCCTACTCGTCTGCATGCTTCTGGCATTAGCGTTTTTGCAAGTCCTTCTACTGGATTTTTTACAGCTAGGAGCTGTGAAAAATCCACCTCTGGTCCATTTCTATCGGTAATTATCGATACAAATCGGCTGGAAAAAAAGTAGAAGTCTAAAACATTTCAAAAGGTTTGATGATCATATCTTTGGTTTTTAAGATAGGAATACCTATGATGTAAGATATGCTGTTTAATTATTGCGCACTTGTTAATCCTTAAATCAAGATAAAAAAGAAAAAATATTCTGAAATTAAGTAACAAGATTAGTTCGCATCGAGTCAACTAGTCCTTTTTCTAGCACGCCAAGTAGCTACATCATATATATATTTTTTTCACAAAATGAGAGATATAAGCATCTAAACGTAAACAGTTTAAATAAATCGCACATGAGGTACATAGAGTTTACACTGTGATTCACATTTAAGATGGGTATTAGAAATTAGAAAAAGAATGAAGCCGTAAAAAATTAATTATCGATCCAAAAAACCAAGGAAATACAGTTGTAAATGACCACTGCACATTGTTAACACTGCAATTCTACACTAGTGTTTGGAGAAAGAAAGAAGAAAGTTATATTATGTGACTGGTTGCGCATTCTATTTACAATCAGACCAATTATGAGGACTGCGCCTAGTTAGACAACGAGTAATCGCTGATTTAGTATTAGTATCATTTATAAGACCCTTCAACTGTCCCCACTAATGATATAGAAGCATGAAAGATTTGTCAAGCTACAAGGTCACCTTGCCTAATCTACTCGTTCTTAAAGGCTAAAGTCTGGATATTTTCAAACCTTTCATATATAATTGGCTGATGCCCCATCCTGTTGGGACCTCATTCCTAACCAAAAGAATACGGAATATCATTCAACATGTTAAGCAGCGGAAACGGGAGATAGTTTCCAACGTCAAGACGTTGTAGCAAAAGATAAGGGCCTAGGTAATCGCCGATATTTCTTGCCAAAAAATCTATAAAGAAGCGTCGCTAGTGCGCATAAGTATTGCATCTGGTTATACATGTTTATTTTAGGTGTTAAAACTGCACCTTCACTTGACAAGGTACATTGGTCATTGAGAGCATATTTAGTGTTTTCTAAAGTCTTTGCATTTGGATACTGATTATGCATTTGTTGATGGAAAATGTTTGCTTGAATGTGTACTATCATCTTTCACACACAAAGTTTTGGGCATGATTTTTGAAACGTCCTGCATGTACTATATATATCAATTATAAAATACTGTTAACTAAATTTCTAGTTAATTAAAATGCACTTTATAAATTAATTTAGTAAAATACTAGAAAAATATATTATGTTCTAAATATTAGAATATTTGGAAAAAACTCTGCAAACTGCTTGCGAAAATGTAACAATTTAACATTTTACAACAAGTCATTAAAACATGGTATTAAAATATTTCTTCGTATTCTTACGCCTTGCTACTCCTTTTAAATGCACGTATTTGATTTTTATTCCATTTTTAGTGCAAGAAAATATTATTATCGACTTACAGCAAATACTTTAATGGACTTTTTAAAAGTCCATTATAAAGATTTCCCTTTTATTTTAAGAAAGGGGAAAATCTTTTATTTCCACTAAACAAAGCACAAGTGTAATAATCTTTTTAAATTACTTAGTGGGAGTAGACTTTGAGAAAGAAATAAAAATTACTTCACTTTTCAGAGCCACATATAAGCTTTAAAGGAAGTGATGCGTGTACATTTTGAGAATAGATTCATGAAAAATTGTATTCGCAGCTTCTTAATTATAATAAAGCAACGGGATAAAAAGAGTAGCTAATATAATCGCAAAATGTTTCTAAATTATTTGCATAATTTTTGCGTGATTAGCGAAAGAGATAAAGACAATACATTGAAAACTAAAATTGCTCGATCATTAGAAATTGTCTCTCTCCCTCTTTACAGTAAATTTGAGAAAAAGAATATATTGTTTGCTAAACTATGATGGATTTTGCATCATTCTGTTTAAATTACTGAATGATATAAAAATCAGTTTTAATCAAAATGTTTCACGCTACAGAATTAAAATTATGTAGCCAAAAATATATATAAAAAAATATGTTTAAGAGATAGTCTCAAACATTATCATTAAAAATGATATTTTTAATAAACACAAATTATGTGCATGTTATATATATGATGTGTTGCAGATATCCATTGATTCTGTTTTTAAATTTCTGTCTGGCTTATATCTCTTGAAAATTTCATCTAATTAAGCAAGCAATAAAAATTCGGAGTTTTTGCTTTATATAGTGCTAACTATTTACAACAGAATTTCTCGCAGCTAAAATGTAAAGGATTTTTTGTTCGTCTTAAAATTAAAAATCTTACTTCGCGTAAATTTGAAACTAGAAATAAAGAAACCCGATAAATATAATGCTGTATGCGTTCCATTGGACATAGCATTTATTTGTTAAATGCGAATATGCACTTTCTGACATTAATACACTTAATTAAATGATGCAACATATGTACTCACATAAACAGGTAAGCATTTTTTAGTATGTAGAAATGAAGGTTATCTTTTACAAATGATATGTCTCATCAGCACAGGTCTGGACAATTTTTGGAACGAAACTAAAACGAATGTATGTTTGTATAAAATAGAAATACATATTCTACCAGACACTTGTTGAAGTACTATTGTAAATAAGTAAATTGTGCCATAAGTCAATGAATCCATATACAAGGTTGAAAAGTTGTTCCATATATAAGCTATGATACGCATGTATATAATTACATCACCTGTTGGTTAGACCAGTGGCGTCAAGAGATATTTTTTATGGGGGGTGGGTTATTACTACTGCAACTCATGTATATGTAATGTATACGTGTGTGTGATTAGAGAGTGAAGAAAACACATATTGATGACAAAAAAAAAATTCCTCATGGGGTGGGGGTTGTGACCCCTAACCACCCCATGCCTACGCCACTGGGTAAGACAGATTAAAGCAAATCATAGAGCAAGCATATAGTATTCGTTTTTGAAAAATTCTTTCAACTGTTTATATTTATGCTCTGCAGGAATCATAGTTATTCTACGGTTAACTGAAAGCGCTATTGAAACGTCACATTATTTGCAAAACCCGCATTTTCATGCTTCTTTGCGTTGTTCGTGAGAGTGTATCTCTAAAGAGGATTATAATATCCCAGACGTCCCTAGATCCATCGCAGTAGTGGCCTTTCGCCCGGTTACTGAACATGATTGCCTTTGCTAAACACCAATACATAATTTGTATATGTAACAGTTCACTGTGCACTCTGTGCAGACAGAATTTTGAGATGGAGAAAGATTAATTTTAAGTTGCTGTTCTTTGAATGAGGGCGACTTATGCAGCCTACGGAGTTGATGCAGTTGACATTCAGTGACTAACTTTCTTGCTTGCTTATGTTGCACGGTTTTGATGTATAGTTTATTTTATGTTTATATTTCAATATCTCATGCATCTTTGATGCATGACGGGACCCATGGTGTAATGTCATGTTCTTTTGCAATAAAAAAATCTTTGAAGATGGACCTTTTAAAAATATACAGCTGCGGCGTCGGCAGTTTGCCATTTTATGCACCAGTTTGATACTCGAGAATTTGCGGACAAACCACATCGGGGGCACTGCATGTTATTATCACTTGCTGAATTTAGCGCTTCATAGAGGATATGAACAACCGCGGATATAGATTTATTTACTTCATTACCTCCTACTTTTATTCTACAAAATATAAACGCAAGCGTAATTTTTTTTACCATCAACAGATAATTTTATACGTTGCAACAAAAACAAGTACAAGAATTTCCCGTGCTCATCTTTCATAGACAATTTCTCAATAAAAACCCATTACATCCCATTGTTTCTACCTAATTTTCGGAAGAGGTTAGTATTCCCTAGTTTCAGTCATTTCCTTATAGACATTCCAGAAGTTTCTTAGATAGAAAAACTCCAACTTCATAAAACTAAGTCATTTAATTCCATTTCTCTGTGCGAATTTATCCCTGCACGGAATTCAATTATCAGTTCGATTCTATTTTTACCCTTCTTAAAATCGTCTACGAAGTTAAGAGCATCACATGAGTACTTGAGAGTTTTCTTCAAACGTTTACTAAATTTTATTGACACCGCGCCGCTGAGTCAATTTCTCTAATGAAATTTTCAGACTTCTACCTATTATTGATACTGATAGCTCTTCAGTGTCTTTCGCCGTCTTACAGTGAGAGTTCCTATAAATTCCAATGGACATGTTGTTTGGAGGAAAGCTAGTAAATTGTCATTAGCTTTTATCAGGTAATTCTATATAGAAAACAAAGCACATCAAATTATTGGAGATATTTTGTTGTTTAAATGACACTTGATACGTTTTAGACTGAACTGCACATTACCGAGCAACATTAATACTAATTGACTGAGCTGCATTGCTGGACTGAGCTGCATTAATATTTCTTAGACGCACCGATAATGTCACGATACAGATAAAAATAATGGAGGGGGGTGTCATGCGTATTTACGTATGCGTATACGTCGTGCGTATGGTGGTGGGGGGTCGTACATGATAGAAAATTACTTAATTTTTAAACACTTTTAAACACTTTCCTAAAAGTTAGAAAAACTAATTTAGATAATAGAATAATTTTTTCAAATAATAAAATCTCACAATAATTACACGCTTTCAGTTGTTCGAAAATGTATTACCTAGTTTAATTTTTTTTGCGCAAATAGGGCTATTTTTTTTTGCGAAAATAATTCGAAGTTAGCCATTAGGGCATGTTTCAGTAGAGTAAAATTAAATAATTCTGTTGGTTTTGAGACGTGTTTGTCTTTATGTTATAAAATTCTGGGTTTTGTATCAATGCAAAACTAAAAATTAACATGAATGTTACATGATGTTAAATAAAAAATATTGAGGTATCACTAATGATGTTGCATCAACGGAGCACTAGGCTGACATGGAATAATTTGCTAAATGATTTTTCAAACTGTACATAAAGGTAGCCTTTCACAAGTGCTTAACTTTGTATATTTTTAGAATAAGAAATAGAAATCATGAGCGATCGATTTTACAAATGTATCACCTAATTATCACGCTTTTGCTTTTTATTCTTTTTATGTTATTAATAAGTTAACACCCAATGTCTTCTAAGTGAGTATCAACAATCCTTAGTTAGTTAATTCGGAATATATTAATAACAGAAATTAAAATCATTATGGTGGAAATGTGATATACTACACACATTTGTTGTAAAAAGGAATCATTTAAGTCCATTACTTTCTCTTAAATATCTAAATTTCATTAAGAATGCATAATATTTCCGCATCTATTTAAATTCCTGCAATGTAATAGAGAATATAAAATGTTATGAAATTTTTGAGATAACAGAAAAATATTATTAATTCTAATGAATTTTAGAAAAAAATGGAAAATATGAATTCATTAAAAGAGAGAATATATATATATATATATATATATATATATTAAAAATTTATAGGCCATATAAAATGCACACAATCAGGCACCTAACAATCATATATGCCAAAAACAAAATAAAGATATGGATCTCGGGTAAAAATTTGAATTAGAATGCTCTATCACCTCTAGCCACCGATTTCATAATTCAAATATAAAAGAAAACAAAAATAGCTAGGTTTTTGTAGGTTACATGACAAAAAGGGTCATAATAGTAACGTAGGGCACAACCATATCTATAGGAGAAACTGTGCAAAATATCCAAAGATAAAAAAAAAGGAGATAGAATAAAAAAATATTGATTAGAAAGGGGGGTGGAAAGAAGTGGAATAAAACATGAAATCTAGTCAAGAAAAACAATGAGCAAGAAAGTATGGCCTAATATAGCCAAAGTAAACAAGAGGAATTTATAATTAAAAAGAACAACAATTATAAAAAATATCTATATATATATATATATATATATATATATAGTCTTCAATTTCTGAAAGCTGTAATTAATTCATATTTCTGTGTATCCGTGACATTTTATTCAAGTTTACCTTCAAAATAATACTTGAAACAATGACGTTTTATACGTTAGTTTTTCTTCAATGTATGTGGTGTTGACTGAATTCACTTCACAAAGAAATGATATTTGTGCATTAAAAGAAAAATGCTTGCATGCTACTTTCAACAATTCATATTGAATGGTTGAAATTTGCAGTGGTTCTGTTACATCTTGTTGGATTTCATGTATTGCATTTGGTTTTTCTTCATCTAATGTTTCCACTTTTTTGTTAAAAAATATATCTAAACAGATTTTATCTATATAATTTTCTACTTGTAAACATTTTATGAAAACAAATTTCATAGTAAAATAATAATTATTAGATTCCGAAATATTTAAATGTGTAATATTGAAAAAACGAAACTAATAAGTAAATAAATTTCAGCATGAAAATATTTTTTGTGAAAAACTTTAGTTCAGATTTAAGAAAATTCATTGAATAGAGATTCTGAAATAACTCAAAAATATAAAGTATATTGACATCGTAAATAATTATCCTTAAATGTTTGAACGCTTTCATAACGTTCTTCAAAATTAGATAAATAGCGTATAAATCCTCTTTTAAAACCGTTTATGTAATATAATTACTCCTCATTTATAAAACTAATCATTTATTAAACGGGATGTTTCGTAAATAAATCTCATAATACTACTTAAATACTAGATTTAGAGTCGTTTCTCGTTCTCTTTACTTTGAATAATATTTAGTGATTAATAAGCTGTCTTAGACAGCTGTCATTTGAACTAAAAATAAATGCGAACCAAGATAAATTCTTCCGATTCAGTTGTTGAACTCCTTGAATTATAAGTTAAGTACTTCTAAAAATAAAAATAGGATGAGTGTACTGATGTATAGTTAATCGTTAAATAAGTTCCTACAAACTGCATAGCAATGAATGAAAGAGATTTTTCAATTCAAGAAAGTTTGTTTCTAATTGCAAAAACTCAAATTTATATTTTTTCTGCTAAGTTGAAATGGAGTTTCATATATATATTTGAAAATAGTATTTTCTCGTGCACTCAAAGAGGACTCAGTTATTTTTTTTTTCGGGAAGTATAAAAGTAAATAATGACTTTCGGAAATATTTTGCTGCAGTTATTCAGTTTACTTATTTTTTATTCTTCAGTTTCTTTTACTTGCTTCAACAAGTATTTACTTATTATAAAGAATATTACTGTTTTGAATATATAATATAAAACATATAATGGCATTAAAAATCTGATCTCAGTGATTCTCAACATTTTTACATCTGTGGATCGCCAACATAAGCAAAAATATTTCACGGAGCATTATCAGATAAAAATAATAAATATTATATAAACAATGCATTTTATTGACTAAATTAAACTAAACTAATTATTCAACTGTAATTTGTATATGTAACGGAATTTGCTGCTTATTATTTTTTAATATGCTTTATTTTACATGTATAGTAAGCGCAGGCCAACACTTGTGAAGTCTACGACTGAATATTTCAATAAATGTATGAATTTACCCAAGAAAAATTTTCACGTTCGGATCGATCCACAGCTAGCTGTTTAGATAAGTAGAAGGTAAAGGTCTTATGCTCCAGTATATAAATAATCTCACTTTTGATAAAATGTTTTTTTTTAATGTTTAGTATATTGTGGGTACTCTGAAATCAAGTTTGCGACATGGTAGAATGGGAAGAATTTTTAGTGAGAAAAAATCCACAAATATACGAGAGAATTTTCTCAATTTCTCTTCCTTTTGACAGAAGCCTTATTCATATATTCTGTATAAAAAAGTTTTGAGTTTCACATGAATTCATCCAGTAGAAGCAATCTGACAGCAATCTGACATTTA
The DNA here is from genome assembly GCA_038373885.1 of Cheiracanthium punctorium. Lineage (NCBI taxonomy): Eukaryota > Metazoa > Arthropoda > Arachnida > Araneae > Cheiracanthiidae > Cheiracanthium > Cheiracanthium punctorium. Next base: position 200,355 of record JAWZYV010011717.1, read on the forward strand.
TATTTTACAAAATAATATTACTACAAATAAAATAGCTCATAAAATTTTAGTTCCCCTTATCAAAATACCTAAAACAGTAAGATTTAAATGTATAAAAACACACTCTATGATTATGGGAAACAAGCTAGGCAGACGGAATGCTAAAGGAGCAGCCATCTGCAATTGTTATTTTATCAATATAAACGATCGTGAAATTCGACTGCAAGGAATAGAAAGTGCTTCCTTTCCAAGCACATTACCTTATCTAAAATATAACAGCAGTTACAGGCAAGTATACTTACCAAGACTTTAAAAATACCACCGGCATATTTTCCTTTTAGAATACAAGAGCTTTTACCTTTTTACTTCTTTGTACGGAGTGTCATGCGATCGCAAAAAATTTCAGGAGCCAGATTTAAATGAAAAAACCGATTTTGACTACCTCTAAATTTACTTTTAAGAATTTTTGCGATGAATCTTATCGTACGCTAGCATGCACGTTCATATAAATGCGTATGCAACCCATTTTGACCGGCCGCTAGTCTATTTTGACCAGTTTTCCCTTGCCGTCTGTATGTACTTACGCATGTATGTAACTCGCATATCTCAAGAAGTATTCGTCGTAGAGTGTTGAATCTTTATATTTAGGATTGTTGTAACATCCATTTGTGCACCTCCCCTTTTGCTCCCAATCGGTTGGATAGTTTATTTACAGGGCCGCCCAAAAGATTTTAAATACATTACACTCTATGCCAGAAATTCATTAAAGCGAATTTTAGAGGTATTAGGCTATTTCAAATAACTTAAAAGTGGTATATGTTGATATTTGTAAAATATAAATTTCTGCATCGAAAATAGTGTTTTTATCATTTATAGTTTTGCTACAGGAGCACTCAAAAGATTTCCAACATATTACGGTCAATGGCAGTTTTCGCGATATTCATCCATTTCAAGCACAATACCGTCCCATTATATAGTTAGGTAATGGTCCGACCACGGTCACGGGCCTACCTTAAAAATTACCCCAAGAGTCTTCAAACTTGGCGAATTTTGTTTACGTGTCTAAGTATTTAACTCTCATATCTCAAAAACTATAGCCGTAGAATGTTAATATTACACATATAAGATTGTTGCAAAATCTAGTAGTGCATCTCGATTTTTGGTTCCAATTTCCTGGAGAGTTTATTTACAGGACCACCCAAAAGAACTTCCATACATTAATGTCTACGGGCATCTTCAATACATTACGTATGTAGTCAGTCAGTCATTGTTTGGTCCATCCCCAAAATCTCGCCATTTATCATCGACCTTGGCAAGTTTTGTCAAAATATCGCCAAATTCGGCGCCAAAAGTAATTTCGCATTTTGCATAACTCTAAAACTTTTAACCGTAGAATATTGAAATTTTGCATTTAGAACTATTGCAACATCTAACTGTGCATCTCTTTTGATTGCAATCGATTGGGTAATTTATTTACAGGGTCAGCCAAATGACTTTAAATGCATTAAAGAGTACGGATACATTCAATTCATTGAAAGTCTGTGGTCAATTACTACTTGGCTATCCCCAAAACCGCGAAAAATATCTCAAACCTGTCGGCTTTTGGTTAAATATCGCCTAATCAAGTGTCAGAAGCAAATCTTTCAAATTGAACCCCGCTTGATGATATCGGAAATATTTGGATAGAAATCGCTAAACATTAGTATCACTGCAGCATTTTATCTCTTTCAAACAAAATAAGTTTAGATGAAGTGCGCCGAAAATATTTTTTATTTAATAGACGTGCAAGGAACCCATGTGTTGTCCACATCAGATTTTTTTTTTACCAATCATGGACCATTCCCAGATTATATTTTTCAAATAAACACATCCAACTCCTATCATTTATAAATGCATGTATGTGTGGAAATTCATTACATTATTTTAGTAATTGTACATTATAAAAGCAATATAGTGTTATAAAATCACCTTCAGAAAGTATTGAGGAGTGGGCTGCATATATATTAAAAAATAAATACTTAATTAATAAAATAATACGAGACAGTGAAGAACTACAAAATAATCAATCAAAGTAAATTCACCCGATTGCAACAAGTTCTTATACGCGACTAAGTGCGCGCGTTTATCAGAGGTCGCTTCTGCCGTATTTTACGGTAGTTATTCGCAAAATTGAAATGGACAATTTAACTTTTACTCGTGAATATTGCATGATCGACAGCTAATATGTTGAAAATTCATGCAATTGAAGGTTAAATTTTCAAAATTGTTTAAAAAATGTTATATATTTGATGGCTATATATACTGTGCCTTTTCGGATATGATTTAACATTCATTGAGTATATTAGAATGCCTTACTGACGTGTAATTGATTCCTTGATTGTTTAGCCATTTTACCATACATATATATATATATATAAATATATATATATCTGTGTGTGTGTGCTCAGATTTGTTACAAAAGTATAATATTGTGAACTACTGTAAAGTAATATTTCAGTTTTTGTATTGTATTACTGATTCGATGTATATTACCAATTGTAATTCAAAATTACGATGTAAAATTATCTAAAAACTAATAGAAACGTCTGCTCTGCTGAAACGGGCCTGGGGCTGGCGTTAAGCAGGACAGCAGAACGCTCCAGGAACTGTAACAGCCTTTAAACCAAATAGGTAGGCCTTTCCTGAAGGTAGTATTCTATATTATTCAGTAGAAGCGGAGCTACGAGCCTCTGACTGCCGTCAGTTTTACTACCCTGTATAATTCATAAATTTAGAAATTAGATATCGCGATATCATTTATTTTCTGTTTAACGTGATTTCGTATTTCTATAATTTCTTAAGTTTATCACTTAAATATTATTTAAGATTCATTTTTAAATTTTGCGAAATTTTAAATATCATAAAAGCACAGAAAAAGCACATTTTTAATTAAGGTTTAATTAAATAATATTTTCAAAATTTCTGTTTAATAATCAACGAAATAATACTTATAAAATAATATGATTATGTTTAGTGAAAACATTTGAAACTTATATTTGTTATTCGAAAAAATTTAAGAATTTCGCACAGATTTTTCAGTTTTCACTTTTAAAAACCACCAAACTCTCTCCTGAAGTAAGTGCTGGATTAAAATAATTGTGAATTGTAACTTGAAATTCAGATGAAATTCATTAAAGTCAAACTTATTTCTGTGGAAAAATTGAGTTATTTGAAGTTTTCAACAATAGATTTATCTACTTTAATTTTGAAGTAAAATGTTGCTCTATATCTTTTTATAAAATGAATGAACATTTTCGAGGTGCTATAAAAATTTATCGGCCTTTTCCTTTTTCTTTAAAATGAATAATATATGGGTTCTTGCTTTGTGTATTTTCAATTTTAAAAGCAAATACACGAATAAAAGCCTAAAATATTTTGGAAACAGCTAAATGTTTTATGAAAAATGGAATTTCATTCTCCTATTCCTCTCAAGTGATCTGCGAGATGCTATGTAAATACAAATTCATTTTCGAAAAAAATATCTAATTAAATAGAAATCGGAATCATATTACTCCCCAAGTATTTACGAAGTGAATTCTTTCGTTTGCAATAAAACGTATTATAAAGCTTATTGATCGTCTTTTTTTTTCACGAAAAAGAAAGAAATATATAACAATGATACATTCTCTCAAATAGATATCGAACAAAATTCAAATTTCCTGTGTCACTTTTATGCTTAAAATGTTGCTTTATATAAAAATATGAATTATGGCATACATAATAATATCTTCGAATAATTATTTCGATTTGCTGTTTTTCTAAAAACTAATGAGTTATTCACAAAATTAAATTGGGAATTTTTCTTAAACTCGAATACGTTTTTGAAAGGTTTACTTCTTATTACGTAAGAAATAGGTCTTCTATTTACTGAAGAAAATTCAAATAACACCATCTTCTGTCGCATTGAAAATAATAGAAACTTCATTAAACTTTGACAGAATAGTTCATTGATATGTAGGTCCAGGTGGGGAAATTTTCACTTTTGCAAGTTTGAACTTGTAAATTTTTAATATTTTAATTATAGAAATGTATTGTTTTCATTAATTTTTGGGAAAACTTTGAGCTTTTTAGAACACCTAGTATGTTTCAAAGAATTATTTGCTTAAAATTTAAAGGGTGATAGTAATTATTGAAAAAAATCTCAAGATTGAAACAAACTAGAAACAATTACGACCGCCATTAGGGTAGCTATGACCACGCGACCCTTTTTTTTATGCTTACGCTTACAAATTTTGTTGGAGCAAATCCGTCTATTCTCGTTTTATTAATGATTAAAGTTACCCTGGTGTGGAAATATTTGATAGAGATGGAGAAATAAAGATATAAATTCAACTTATTAAATCAACATCTGATAGGATGTGTTGAAAGTCACTCTTTTTTATAAAACAAAACAAAAAAAAATACTATAAGAATTGTTGAAAAAATTTAGAATTTGTATCGAAATACGTTTTCTTGAACTTCTAAGAAGTAAATAGAGCGAAAATAAAGCAATAACGAAACGTCAGAATAAATGTTACTCTTCTTAGTATGTCGCATGATTTTATAATTATTTGAATATGAAAAATAACAATTTGTTTTAATGAAACGTCCATTGTATAAATGAATTTTTGAATTTATCTCATTTACTTTCTTTGAATACTCTTATCTCGGATAATTGTAATGTCTTGGAATGTACATCTCCGGAAAAGAAAAACTCACTTGGTCTTTATTCGGCCGTCGTTCGTCGTACAACAAAGTTACTCATACCAGTCGTTTACGAGTATCGTACACTTCAATTTTCTATACATAGAATCTCGATAAGGGACCATCTTCTTATTTAAATGGCCACCCAATTAATTTTTTTCAAATAGCCACACTCAGACTTCACTTCATATTTCGAAGTTTAGATCATTTTAACACGGATTACCAATTTTCAATAAATTTAAACTAAAACCGTGTGTAAGTTATAAGCTTCCAAAATTTCCCTCTTCATGTTAAAGTATTTTTTCATCTTTTAACTATTTTATATTTTTACAAATTTATATTTTTACAAATAAACTTATTTCTATTCGCATTTCAGAACTAAACGGTTAAGTTTTAGTTTTTTAATAAAATATTAATTTGATTTATGAACAATTAAATTAATCATCGAAAAAAAATGCCATGTCGAAATTCCATAGCGGAATTTCGACAGAAAAAGATGCAGAAAATGATTTTACGCTTGGCTGTCTAAAATTTCAAATATTTACGTTGAGTAGTTGAATTTATATTAATTAATGTCTTATTACCCTGTACCACCGTGTATATATATATATATACAGGGTGGTCTAAAAGAAACTTCCCCTATATATGAGTCCCTGGTGGCCGAACCGTTCAACCAATCAAAATGGAAGTTTTGAATGTATACTGATTTGAATGTATGAGGTCCAGATTGGGGTGATTTAAAACAATAAACTTCTCACAATTACGGTTACAGTGACAAAATTTCGAAATTTTCGAATGGCAACACCCACTTTGTTCGTGATCAGAGCATGTAAAAACCTTAAATGGCGTTGGAACGAGACACGTATGACGTAAATTGGAGGCGTAAGACATTTGCAAAGAAGAGCATTGTAAAGAACCAATCACAATAAAATATAAGGTGTAATTAATGCAATTTGTATAATTTACTGGGCTAGGCAGTAGAATCACCAATCACAGAACACTCTTGCAAAGCACTGCTTGTGTATAAGCAGTGTGGGAAGATTGTTTCTTCATGTTCGTCCTAATCCGTCTCGTTTCGTGCGAAGAAGATGATACTCTCAGGGAAACGACGAAACGACGAGGCGAATTAATAAAGCTTTCTTATCTGAGCAGAGAAAATGCTGCCGTAGCATTGCGAGTTTATCGTCGAAATCATAAGCTAAAACTAGGACCATGTTCCTTTAAAAGTGTACGTAATTTGGTAAAGAAATTTGAAGAAACGAGATGCACATGAGATAGACCGCGATTTGGATGACCCCGTCTTCCTGTTGAAATTGTTGCGGAAGTGCATAATACGATTACAGGTCCATTGCATACAGCAAGAATAGTTTCCCGCAATTTGGATGTACCGAAAACCGCAGTTCTCCAAATTCTGCGCTCTGTTCTGCGGATGTGTCCTTATCGATTCCACTGCGTCCAGTGGTTGGCACCTGGGGACAACCAACAGCTTGTCGACTTTGCGAATTTTTTCCTAATCAGATGTGATGAAGGTGAGGTGGCCGCTGCGGATATTATGGATGGATGAGGCCCATTTCACCCTGACAGGGAACGTAAACTCCAAGATCTACGTTCATTGGGCCGAAGAAAATACACACGGTGTGGCACCATTGCTTTTATACGACAGACACGTGACTGTGTGGTGCTGCGTCGCACCACACAGTCACGGGTCCTGACTTCTACCTTACTTCACTCTGGGTCCTTACTTCTTCGAAGAAGTCAAATCCTGTGGTATGCAAACGTGCTCCGTGACAGGTGCTCGGTATAAAGCAATGTTGGAGAATTACGTAATTCCAGAATTGCAGCAGCGAAATGTCATTAATGACATTGCATGGATGCAAGATGGCGCTCCTCCACACACTGCCAGAAGTGTTCGACAAGTGCTGCAACAGCACTTTGGTGATAGAGTCATCGAGCGGACCTTTGCAGTTTCGTTCCCCCTACCTTACTCCGATGGATTTCTGGTTCTGGGGTTATCTGAATCCAAAGGTGTACACATCAAATCCCCGGAATTTGTCAGACTTCAAAGATACCATAAAACGAGAAGTTCTACAAATTCCTCGTGCTATGCTACGTTCGTCATTGTTATCTACAATCTCCCGCATGCAATGTGTTATCGTCTGTGAAGGTGACCATTTTAAAAACTTGTAATTCGAATAAAAGTCTTTTCCCCTCTCCTCTCTTTTGTTATAATTTGTACTTTACGATCCTCTTCTCCGTAAATGTTTTTTGCCACCAATTTACGTCATACGTGTCTCGTTCCAACGCCATTTAAGGTTTTTCCATGCTCTGATCAATTTGCGCACGAAAAGGTGGGTGCTACCATTCGAAAATTTCGAATTTTTGTCACTGTAACCGTAACTGTGAGAGGTTTATTGTTTTAAATCATCACAATCTGGACCTCACACATTCAAATAACTATATCAAAACTTTCTTTTTGATTGGTTTAACGGTTCGACCACTAGGCACTCATATATAGGGGGAGTTTCTTTTAGACCACCCTTTAAATACCAGTTAATTAAAACACCATCAGGTAATTTATAAATAGGAAAGGCCTTTCTATTGTAAAAATATCATAAGCAAGGTACACTTTCAGTTAAATTGAAGCTGTACTTCTTAATTAACATTTTCGATTATTAATGTAATTAGCAATAAACAAAGTAATCAAAATATTTTAATAGTTATTTTAAATATTTTGTGTAAAAAAGTTGTATGTAAAAAAATATTGTGTTATAAATTATCAGCTACTTAATTATATATTTAAATTGACGATGGAAAGGGAAAAATGATGTATTTTTATATTCTCATTTGAAAACGTTTTGAGACTATTAACACCATTTTAATTGTAAATAACACTGCTTTTAATTTTAGAGATCAAAACTGATATAAGACAGAAAATTCGGAGTCTTCATGTATAGATCTCTTTTTGGAAATAAACATTTTTGGGCTATTTAAATGTAATTTGTATGTACCTTAAAATCACTAAAAAACGACCTAAATCCTACTCGTGGACTTACGAAATATATAAGGAACAATAAAATACCAATAAGTATACTTTATATGCAAACCAACTTTTGAAAAAGCAGATTTGTGAAATTTACTAGATGAATCACGCAAATTACCTGTAATTTAACGACCAGATAGAGATATGTTGTTTTCAAGGCAAATCCAATGAAATCGTTTTATTTATTAAAGAATACAGAATTTCTCCAGCAGCTGATTCGAAATTTACTTGCGCTAGATTTATCATTCATTCTTTATTTTATTTTCTATCTATATTAAGCAGTTTATTAAATATTTTCTTACAAAATGTTACACCTGATAAAAAACATATGTGTATTTATATGTTAAAAAGGACATATTCAGAAAATACGTAGTGCCAATTGGACTGTACATGCGTCTTAGAATATTTGAAAAAAATATATATGTCAATAAAAAAGATCATCGAATACAAATAAAAATATGTTAGCTTAATTGTATACATGTAGAGAATAATTTTCACAGAAATAATGTGCATTTATTTTTTTACATCCTAATTTCAAACATATAAATTATTAAAAATATAGAAATAATGAAATCTAATTTATTCAACTCTATTTTGTACTGTCTTTACTTGCTATACTTACATCTAAAAACACAGAATAAGCAGTATCACATGCTATACGAATGATTTGAATCAGCACTAAAAATCCCTTTCACACAAAAGTTTGCAATGCCGAAGCCTAAAATTTCTCTTTCTAAAACAAATCTATTTCCATATAACATGCTTTATTTGCTGAAGTTACCTTTAAAGCTATTTCCTGTCAGTGGAAAGAATTACACCAGCGCTGTACGTATCATGAAGAGAAAGTTCTTTTCTAGCATTTATTTTCATTTCTCAGAGAGCGAAGCACTCTTTACAAATTGAATTGCAGTGTTGAACTTTCTTTCAGATTCAAAGCGATCTCCATTTTGACAAATGATTCAATTGAAATTTCAAAGCCCCCAATCTACTTTATAAATGTGCTGCTTCCTGTTTCAACTAAACTTTCTTTAATGGCATCTTCGAAACCTATCGAGTATATTTATGAGTGCATTGGCGGATAACATAAGTAGAATACGGCTTACAGTGTAGACCTAAGTATATACCTTACCATTACTTTGAAATGAGCACATGTTGATTCGCAAAATTTATAAAATAAATTACTAACGAGCTGTAACAATTTTCATGTTTCAAAAACAGAAAACTTGCATCTTTATCTACAATATCTCACACGCAAACTAAATTAAAAGAAATGAAGTCTAAACTTGAATAATATTTTCAGACCAGATGGAAAACAAGGTGTTAAGAGTTTTGTTCATAGTTTAATGTTGTTGTTTTTTTTTTAATTTTTGTTTGAAAACGTTCTAGACGGCTGTCTGCATATTTACCTTCTACTTAATTTTCAAAATTTCGGTAGAAAGCACAAATTTTTATTCGGTTGCTCAATTTATGGAGTATTATTAACCTTTTGTATCCAATTTCTCTGTTCTACGTTGAAAAGTATGCAAAATGGAAATTGACGACCGTATTAATATTCAACTTCAGCACTAAGAAGCTGAAAAACGATGCACATAATGGTGAAATCTAACGCACCTTACTTTAACTTTGGGTTTTATTGTTATAGTCAATACTTTGAAAACGACTTTTGCAAAAGGAATAACAATTTATTTTACTTTGATTTTATATAAGCGAATTCTAGTGTCAACTAAACTTACGGATGTTCCAAGTCATGATTTTTAAAACAACATTTAATGAATTAAAATAAATATATCAAAATATAATCCTTCAATTGTTAAATTATTTTTTAATAAAGTGCAATAGAGGACATTCCATATTTCGAAAGTTATGTTTTAAAAAATTGAAGTGTACCCTACTCACGAGAATAGTCACTTTAAAGTGGTTTGTATCTCGCACAATTTTTTTTTTTTCCCAATGAACGGTTTCTGCCCACAAACCTTTGCCATTACTACATTTAAACTACTAGCCATTTTATTTGGGAAAAGTCAATGGGCAGTCAGCGTAACTCATGCATGGTCATTGAAAATCTGTTACATTTACCCATAAATAATAATATTACTTCATTTCGCTTCATTTTCAGTGCAACTTTGTGCCCGGTTCAGAGCTAGGGTTAAGACAGTTTGTACTGTTCACATTGCACTTATAATCCATATTTCGTTTACATGCAGTTAATTTCTAACCAGCGGCGCACCCAGGATTTTAGTTTAGGGTGGGGGTGGGGGAGGGCAGGGCTATAAATTCTGCTGAACTCGGTTAAAGGGACCTCGATTATAGTTATAACTCTCTTGTAACGTCAAAATATTTTGTGCCACTTAACTTGCTCATAGAACAACATGCGCACAAGCAAGGTAACTCATTATAGTCAAATAATTAGTACCATTGAAACTGAGTTGAGCTGTATTTCGTTAACTATCTGTGCGTATTTATTTAAACAGTAACCTTTTTTTTCTAAAAAGTTCTTTAGAAATAATTTAAAGACAATTTTTTAAAAGAAAGAATTTAATTCATTAGGTGCAACTTTCAATTTTTAATGCTTTTCCCTTTTAACAGTCCACCGTTGGGGGGGGGGGGTTGAACCCCCATACCCCCCTCCGTGGGAATTCTCAGATGCCCAAAAAATTAATGGTAGGTTAATAGGTGGAGCAACACTACACAAATGTTCTTGGTGATATACATGCAGAAGTCTAGTGCATATTGGAAAAGGCCCAATATCAAGGATGATCTGTGGTATGAAAAATCACACGCGTTTAAAAAATTATTTTCAGAAAATACTCAGCTAGTAGTCAAGGAGATTTAGAGAAGCAGTCGAATAGTTTTGCACCAAACAACGATCAAAGATTCTTTGTTTGATACAAAACTATTAATCTATACAGTGCCAAAAGGAAAATGCTATGAAGTTTGCATTTATTTTGCACAATTTTTTCTAGTATATTGAGTAGAAAATGTGTATGTGCCTCATTGTGACTTGGAGTGCACGGAGAAAATATCAAAAGGGCGCGCTTTAAGTTTTATTTGCTTTTTCTCTTTTCTCTTTTTAATTGATAAACTGAGTTCATTTTTCAGTGAATGGACAAAATTGTTTTTCACTACGTTTGTATATTTAGACTTAACAATAAATGCTACTTTTACGTCACTGTTTAAACCTAATAGAGCTTTTATCATGTTATTTAAAATATCCAAACTTCCTGATTGTTGAGAATTGCAGCTTATGAGTTTTTAAATATTTAGAAACTTAATTTTACTTTTTCAAAGTTGCCCTTACTGATAGATTGAATAAAACAAGGTAGATAATATTCAATTTCTAATACCGGGTCAAAGTTATCCCGAATGACTGGGTAACTTTGCAACCGGCAAATTACCGATCGTTTTTTTGCTTTTATAATAGGCATTTATTAATTTACATAAATTAACTAAAATGTAGGGCTTGTTATTCCATTTTATGACATTTAGTCTTAAAATAACATTAGCTCATAAGAGAGGCAAATGAAAACACAGTAAATGTCGATTAAAGTTACCTTCCATGACTATATTTATTACACTTAATCAATAGAAAAGTTTAACACATACTATGAAAGTTTGTAGGGTTTCTTCGTGACTTCGTAATTTATTGTGTATGTTTATGATGAATGTTTAAGGAATAAAAGCCTGAATCAGTATTTTATGAACCTCTCGTACATATATATATATATATATGTGTGTGTGTGTCGATATATAAACTTAAACGTCGCAAAATATGTTATTTTTGGGGTAATGTACAGAATATACATGGAAACGCCTGTTCCTTTATTAAAGTAATACTTGTGCTCAAAAAGCATCTCGCATCACAGACTTTCGTAGATTGTTCCTAAACTTTTGCAATAATACCGGTTGTCTGATAAGTCCATCCTTAAGGATATTTTATATCTATCATATACTGAACAACTTTTGATGAAGAAACACGGAAGGAATGCAACGCAACTATCTTCAGTATTATTTGTTTCTACTTCATATATTTACGTTAAGTAGCTATGACCCGAAATTGGATTTTTCATTCAGGCATGTTTCTTAGGAACGTGTATGACATATTATTGTGTTTCGTAAGAATCAACATCAGTAAAATATTTGCAGGTTCTTTATTTGTAAAACAGAGTAAATTAAAAAAATGAAATATTTTGTTTTAATGTAAGAATATTGTTTATAGTAGAAGATGTCTGCTCATTCTAAAGCTGCTTAAAATATTAAATTTTTATGTGGATCTCTATCTTTTTTTATTAGTTTCAACTATTGAAAAATGTATATATTAAAAAAGTTAGACATTATGACAAATATATAGACATGGATAACTTATTACGCACTAACAGCCTAATTTATGGGAGCATTTTAACATTCTTAAATTTTATTGCATACTTGATCAAAAATAGCAATATATTTTAATGTTTGTATTATGAAAAATTATAATAAATACTTAAAAATTATAAAATTTTTCAGGGCTTTTTATTGAGGAGGGACAAAATTTTGACTGGACTAAAATTAATTTCATTCTGGTAAAAATGCGCTTTACTAGCACTGAATAAAATGCGTCTCCTGATTTAAAAAAAAAAAAAAATTATAGCTATTGCAATTTCGTGGATTCGAGGAGCATACTTAAGAGCCGTGGATTTTCATTTTTGAAAATGAAAAAAATGATAATAGTAAGTTTAAATATTTGGGTTATTAAAAATTCGAATAGAAAATAATTGTTCTGTTTAATGCAGTTTATTTAAGAAAGTTGATGTATTTTATACATTTTATTTCAAAGTAGTAATTACAGTAGAACTCGATTATAAAGACCTCGGAGGGTCCGCAATATTTTTTCGTTCTAAGCAAGTTAATAAAACTCTAATAATCGGGTTTATGAAAAAAAATCATAAAAATTTCTGTATTTACTATGTTAATTTTTTAAACATTTCTCTACAGTACAAAAGAAGTTGGTTAATTTGTTCTAAACCGTCTAAGTGGCTTTTGTGTGTGCACGTGTTATAATTTTTTGGAAAAGACTCCAAAACTAAGCCGTTTGCATCCCTGTATTTAAAAGAAAATACAGTTTGAAGTCGTTCTATGCACCCAAGAGAAAATGAGTACGGAAAAAATACTCAAAATACTGGTGTTAAGCGTTTAAATAAATTAAAAAAAACTTTGTGAATAAACACCCATTTAACGAGAACTAGGATTTAATGAGGAAATTGGAAATACTTGGTTGATACAATGTTAAGTCTATGGGAGTACAACTCGCTTCTTACGAGTAAATCCTGGTTGTAGCAAGCATAACTTTTGTGATTCACAATATTTCTCTTGACCTTCACTTAAACTTATCCTTTCTTCGAAAATTTCCTTTAACGTTCCGAGTTCAATGAAAGCGACAAGTACGAAGAATTTCAAACTCAGCAGCTCCAAATATACTCAGTGGCTAAAATAAATAAAAACTTTGTGAGAAACACACATAAAATGATACTTATAACAAGATACGATCGGTTCGACTGAAAATTTATTCAGTCTTCATCAATTGTTCGTCTCACAAAGCAATGGGAACTCGAAATAGAACGTTGTTCGACGTAAGCAAAATTCCGTTTTTCCCAGTGAGCGAACGCTGGGTAAGTTACTCAAAAACAAATGGAGATCATAAAGATGAGATTCAAGAATCGAAACTTTATGTCAGGCATACTGTATAAAAGAGCCTTAGACCTCTTTAGAGTTTTATCAACACAAGGAAAACCGTGAATATTGCACTTAATGTCAATGGACTTACGGAGTTCCCACTGTTTTGTGAGACGAAGGGCTTTGACTGATGAAGACTTAATGAATTTTCAGTCGAAACGGTTGTATCTAGTTATAAGTATCATTTTATGTATGTTTTTTTCACAATTTTTTGATTTATTTTAGCCACTGAGTATGTTTGGAGCTGCTGAGTTTGAAATTATTCGTACTGGTCGCTTTCATTGAACTCGGAATGTTAAAGGAAATTTTCGAAGAAAGGATAAGCTTAACTGAAGGTCAAGAGAAATATTATGAATCACAAAAATAATGCTTGCTACGACCGGGGTTTACTCGTAAAAAACGAGTCTTACTCCCATAGACTTAGCATTGTATCAACCAAGTATTTCCAAGTTCCTCATTAAATCCTGGTTCTCGTTAAATCAGGACTCGTTATAAACAGGTTTGTAGCATATTCAATAGAATTACTTCAAATCACAAATATATTGCTCGCTATAACTGGGATCTACTTGTAAAAAGCGAGTCGTACTTTCATAGACTTAACATTGTATCAACCAAGTATTTCCAAGTTCCTCATTAAATCCTGGTTCTCGTTAAATCAGGACTCGTTATAAACAGGTTTGTAGCATATTGAATAGAATTATTTCAAATCACAAATATATTGCTCGCTATAACCGGGGTCTACTTGTAAAAAGCGAGTTGTACTCCCATGGAATTAACATTGTACGAAGCAAGTATTTCCGATTTCCTCGTTAAATTCTGGTTCTCGTTAAATCAGGGCTCATTATAAACGACTGTACTGTTAACACGAACACAATATATTATTGAAAAAGGAATCATGTTTCAAATTTGGAGATCTTCGATAAATCTATATAAATAAAATTAGACTTTTGTCTGTACATTTCTTGGAATTCAAAAATTTTGCGATTTCTATCCGTTTCAAGCACCCGGGAATCCGATGCGACCCTCAAAAAAAAGTTTGTCTGTGTGTCATTCTGTCGTTCTGTCGTTCTGTCATTCTGTCATTCTGTCCGTGACGCTTTTTTTGTTTAAGCATCACGTAAAAACGGCTGAAGCGAATGATATGAAATTGGGTGTCATGATAGGTGGTTACTCAACTTAAAACATAGGCGTCGAATTTTTATAAAATCTTGATTTTGAGATTTTGCGAAAATCCTGTCAAAATGCGTAAATTTGTGTTCAAGCATCACATAAAAACGACTGAAGCGAATGATACGAAATTGGGTGTCATGATAGGTGGTCACTCAAATTAAAACATAGGCGTCCAATTAAAAAAAAATCTTGATTGGATTTTGAGATTTTGCGAAAATCCTGTCAAACTGCGTAAATTTGTGTTCGAGCATCACGTAAAAACGACTGAAGCGAAAAATATGAAATTGGTTGTCATGATAGGTGGTCACTCAAATTAAAACATAGGGGTCCAATTTTTAAAAAATCTTCATTAGAGTTTCAGATTTTGCGAAAATCGTTTCAAACTGCGTAAATTTGTCTTCAAGCATCACATAAAAACGACTGAAGCGAATGATACGAAATTGGGTGTCATGGTAGGTGGTCACTCAACTTAAAACATAGGCGTCGAATTTTTTAAAATTTTCATTAGATTTTCAGATTTTGCGAAAATCGTTTCAAACTGCGTAAATTTGTGTTCGAGCATCACATAAAAACGACTGAAGCGAAAGATATGAAATTGGGTGTCATGATAGGTGGTCACTCAACTTAAAACATAGGCGTCGAATTTTTAAAAATTTTCATTAGATTTTCAGATTTTGCGAAAATCGTTTCAAACTGTGTAAATTTGTGCTCGCACCTCACGTAATAACTGCAGGGTGAAAAAATGATATTTGGTGAAATGATAGGTGGTCACTCACCTTAAACTATAAGCATCTAATTAAAAAAAATCGATCAGATTTCGAGATTTTGCGAAAATCGTTTTAAAATGCTGAAATTTTGTTCTAGCATCACGAAATAAAGACTGCAGGGAATGAAACGAAATTGGGTGACATGATAGGTTGTCACTCAACTTAAATTCTAGGCTTCCAATTTTTCAAAGATGTTGATTAGATTTTGAGATTTTGCGAAAATTATTTCAATATCCGTAGATATTCGTTCGCGCATCACACAATTACGACTAAAGCGAATGAAATGATATTACTTCGTTACTCTCTAACCTGTAATATTTTAATAATACATAAAAATTATAACTTCGCTTTCTTTACTTCATGTTCTTTACTTCATGCTTCACTGGCAACATACTCCATCAATTCTGTGTACTCTTACAATGCTGACGAAAGTTCTTACTTTTTGGAAATTTGCATTCACTAACCCGTCAAGGACGGGTACTTCAGCTAGTAAATAATATTTCCCTTACACCTTCTGAATTGAAAAAAATATTTCATTTTTATTCTCCATTTTAATAGGTGTACGGCTTATGAAATAAAAGGAATTTCGTCATTAATTCACTTATATATTTCTTATACAGCTTTAATTTGCAGTGTTTTACACATTATTATATTTTTATTTTTTTATGCGAAAGAATTTCAATAAAGAGAAAAAATCAAAGCTTGTAACAATAGGTACTACTTTATCTTAGATTCACTTTAATTAACCATATTTTTTCTGCTTCTCTTGATAGTTTGACATATGAATAAACACTTTTGTAAAACCTAAATGAATTCTTTGAATAGATTTTCATTAAAAACTTTTACGATAGCCACAACAGCATCTTTGTTTTTAATTTAGAGTCCATCTTTCATTGTTTCTTTGTGAAAAAAAATCATTTAGCTATTTATTTTAAATGGAAGAATACATTAGTTTTGATGATTGAATACGATTTATTTACTATAGGTTTAATAAGATAATTATGATAGCCTTATAAAACGTACTGGTGTAATCTTTTCAGCTAATAAGAATGGTTAAACTTTTAAACAATGTATTAAAAATCGAGATTGAAATTAGTTGCGTAGCACTAAATGTATACTTTCATTTTCAATTTATTTACAGTTAGAACTAAAGGCTTTCATAATTTCTATTCCTCAATGATCAAGGACTTCAAACATTTTATCTCAGATATCATTTAATATTTCCTTTAAAAGCTATATTTTCTACAAATGTACAGTAAGTAAATAGCCCAAACATAATATATAAGGGAAAGGGTAGGTGAAGTGAGGTGGTATGGCAAAATGGGGTATTTGGTTTTTTCCGCTAATCAAGTGCTGCCACGTCTATGTCATTGTTGTTGGTTGTGCATAACGTGTTTATTTTTCATTTTCACGTGGGATATTGCTTGCAGAGTCACAAACAGATTCCGTCTTAAGATTTATTAATTTTTTAATATCACTGATCTAAGGCAATACAATGTTAGAATATTTTTTTTTTCTTAGGTTTTCATGCAGATACTAACATTACAGTTTACACTTGCTAAAAGTGATGTTTTTTAAGTACATTGCATGAAAGAGCTGAACTACATTTAGTGCGACTTGTCAGTTAGACCTAGTTGTTTTGAATGGCTGTTTGTAAGTAAAAACAGGTGATATCGAAATGCTGCTAAATGGGGTACTAGAAAACTGGTGCGAAGATCTTCTCTGGGCTTGTGACGAAGAGAAAAGGTCAAAAACGCCGGATGTCGGATAGTTCACGAGCTAAAAGGCGACGTTTTTCTACTCTACTCTTCTAATGGCTCTTCGGTGTATTTCGCAATGGTACAAGCATGTAACATCCAGATCATCTGGATCACTGTCTGACAATGTGTTTTTGTACGGGGTGCTATACAAATTTAAAAAGTGTATCTTTTTGTAAATGAACGAGAGGAATTTTTTAACGGAGTCTAATTTCCGACCTTATTCCGAAAATTATTTCAATTTACACTGCCCACTCATATCTAATAGATAAAGAATTAAAGCCCGTTACTACCTTTTTCTGGCACCGTGTATATATCTGATTTTTCTTTCAAATAGATTAATTCAAGTGGTGACGCCTGAAGATTTTACCTTCATTTATCTAGCTTCCTTTTTACCTCCACATTTTTGGGAGTTCTTGACAGTTAGGCTTAGGATCACGAGATTTCACTTGGTAAATATTTCCAACCTTTTTAGCTCTTATATATAGCTTTATATTTTTTCTATATTCTCCGCTCCGGACTTTTTTTTTAAATTCTTTTTTGTTTTGTACATACTCTCACTCAATGGATTAATGGGATATTCATATTACGTAAGTTTAGCTGTTTCATATTATATTCATATATATTATGTTGTATTATATATATATATATATATATATATATACAAAGGGGCCACCTTCCCATACATAAGGCACAATTAGTAAAATGTGCCCCTTACACTAATGAAATCATAAACCAAATTTGAGCCTTCCATCATACAAAGTCGCAAAGATATTTTTAAAGAAACTTGATAGGGTGCTATGCATGATTTGGAATCTAAACTTTTATTGCTAGTGTGGAAAAAAAATTCTTCCGTAAATTCTGTAAGATCTCTGAAATGCAATCTTTCTAGGTAATTTATTTTCTTTCTTTCTTTTTCTTTTTTTTTTTTTTCTTCGAGAGCTATGGAAAAGTTGTTTAAGTCAGCGGTATATTGATCTTCATACCTCTGACACTTTTTAACCTTTCCGCTCCGGCTCACACATGAGGATTTTTGTACCAGAAAGCGGCGTAATCTATAAGATTTCATTCCCCTACTTCCCAGCTGAAGAGCACGCCTTGCTTTTGTTTGGTAGGTGGGGGCAAATATCACTGATCACAAAAGTCCATAAACAAAATACAAATCCGTATGCTCAATGCCGGTCAATTCACTACCACTTTCTCCCCAGTCAATTATCTACTAACCCGCCTAACTCTCCCACAGCATACGAAAAGGAATTTCTAGAGGCGGGAATCTCTTATCCATCTTCCATGAAGGGTGAATGGATTTCCTGTCAAAAGAGGGGAAAGAAGTCCTTAAGTCAGATTTATTTTTTGGTACAACTGTTGTACCGCCGGAGTGAGAAGGTTAATGTATAATTCTCAAACTTTATATGTCGCCACATGAGTGTATAAGGCACATTTCACTAACTAGGAATTGTTTTTTAAGGCGGTCGTATATAAATTTAAAAAGTGTATTTGTTTGAAAATTAAAGAGAGGAATTTTCTCTTAACGAAGTCTTATTTCCGACTTTATTTTGAACATTTTTTTTCGATTTACTTTGCCCACCTATCTCTATCAGATAAAAAATTTAAATCCGTTACCACCGTTTTGGGACACCTTGCATATATATATATATATAAATGTATAATATAAAATAGCTTAACTTACGTAATATGGAATCCCAAGTAAAATATTAAGTGAAAGCACATGATAACAAAAATAATACGTAACCATGAAATTATAATTGAAAATCCAGACGCAGTAAATATTTTAAAACAAAGCCATCAAAGCCAAAAAGAAGTGGGAAAACAAGCCAGGTGTGATCACGTGGGCTTAAGCCTAACTTTATAAGCCCAAGCAATAAAGTGGAGATGGAGTGGGAAATTGAAATGGAGAACTCCATTATCAAGTACCACCGTACTCACATTTAAATTTAAAGAAAAAACAAAAATAGCTATGTTTCTACAGGTTACCTGACAAAAGAAATCGCTTTACGTATCCTGTTGGTACGACCATAGCTATAAGATAAAAAACAACAAGGATGCCAACCGAACATGAAGTTGGAAGCACAGACAAGACATTAAATCGATGCCAACAGGGAAAATTAATCGACAAAAATAGAAACAGCTAGAGCCAAGGAGGAAAAAGTAGGAGAAAGAAAAACAGACAAAATGCTGCCAAAACCATGTTAAATTATCAAGAAATTCAGAAAATGGAAGGGAAAAAAGTAAAAAAAATAAAAATATAAAAATATAAATAAATAAATAAACTTTGAGTTTTTTTTAACTGGTTTTAAGAATTCATTATTTCCTTACATTTTTCACATTCTCTTTTTTAAGTTAAGTTTTGTTCCTTTCATAAGTATTTGTTGCAGAGAAATTGGAACAGAAAACGTTATTTTATGTTCACCCTGTATACTAAACGTGGTATTTTGAATTAGTTTTTAATGTTAAACCGCAATATTTATCGGATAGTGTTTCTCTTTAAGGACAAAAACCCTTTAAAATAAATATTGATATACTTGAAAAATATCAATAGTAATATTAAAAATAAATGTTAGTCCACAAAATAATATTCATGAATTAATTGAATATTCAAAAACATAGAACTATTTCATTTTAATATTCAAATTCGTTGTGTATATCAATAAGGTAGTGAAATTCAATTCTTTTGAAAATGCCGTTATTTATTTAGGCCTGGTATCATGCAAATTAGATATGCTGACATCCTAAGATAAATTACCATGGCATCATTTTATCGCTATCCAATTAAAGCTCGAAACAATCCGTTCTGCACCCTCCCCGCTTTCGTGACAATAGCGCAGGTTAATTCAATATATCTGAGTAAATACTCTGAGAATTAACACTGAGCAAAATAACTGTACTAAATTTTCTTACCAGCTAATGACTTTTCCTGCTATGCGCCTGAGTTCTTCCATTTAAAGGCTTAGAGCTTCGCTTTAAGTAACTGATTGCCTCTCAAAATTAAACGATGTTTAAGTTACTCATATTAAAATCGAATGTTTGCCTTTAATTATGGCATGGGTATTTGATTGTTAGGCGTAAGCAAATTATTAAAATCTTTTGAAGTATTCCCGAATATTTGGGTAAAATAATTTGCATTTCGTTTCTTTGAAATTTCTAAAATTAACGGCAGAGAATATTTATTAAATAATTTGCATTTTTAACCTGGCAGAAAAATATTTGAATACCGTTGGAGACAGAAAGGAATTAACGAGATGAGGGTTTTCAATATTACTGTAAACAGTGAGTGAGCAGTAAGTGGAAATGTGTGTTTTCGGTTACTGTTAGTGTTTCAATAAATGATGCGTTAATTTTCACACCAAAGTATTAATGAAGAAAGGATTCTTATTAACTGCCTCAAATGTCACCTTTAAAGAATATTTTATGCAAACGGAATTTATAGAATTTGAGAAAATTTATTTATTACTCTGTTATTATGCAATATTTCTATGATGAAATAAACTGTACGATTAATAATGTTAGGGAATATTAAAATTTTGGCTGTTGTTGTTGTGCTGTTAATTTCAGCTTGTTCGTTGTTCCAGCACATAAAAACAAAATTATACAGGGTATGGTGCATTTTCATAAATTAACTAACCGCTATTAGTGATTATTTGATTTTTCGTAAAGGTACCACACATTTTCAAGAAAATTGAAACTTTAAAAATTCATTTCCCAAGGTTTTTTTCTTTAAATGAAGAATTGTTCATGCAAAATGTCAAGAAATTTCAAGAAAAAATGACAATGAAAAAATTAAATGCTGTCTTAAAATTTAAAATTAAAACGATAAATAGATATGATTATATATAAATGTTTGAAGAAAATCCGTTTTTGCTGCAGAAAGACTAGAAAAAATTATATTTTCTTTAAGCAAACATCTCTGGAATGCTAGATATAATTTTATTTGTTGCTCTTAATGAACCTTATTAACCCGGTAGCACTCGCGCAGGGGTATACCCTGGCAGGGGCAGGTATCAACACCTCCTAGATATAGAAAGCCTGAGAACAGAAGCTTTTACGTCATCACTAGGTCTTCTAAGATGACGTTATCACAGTTTTAATTTCACGAAGTAAAACTATTTAAAATTTCTGGTGAACGATTCAAATTTTGGAAAATATCTTAAGTTAAAGGTAAAAATTAAAATATCTTTCTGATAAAATATGAATTATTAGGATCTATTTCTAAGTCATATTGTATAAAATTAGTGGTAGTTAAAATTTCCTATTTGTCTTAAAATTTAATTTTCTTAAATCTTAAATCATTAAAATGTTTCATGCGGGAGTAAATTCACCACCAACTTTGAATAGTTTTACTTTGTGAATATAAATGTATAGTGACGTCATTTTAGTGGACCTAAGTGGTAAAAGTTTATGTCCTCATTCATTGTTTATCTAGGAGGTGTTGCATGTACCAGCTATCCTGTTGTTTTCTATGTGCCTTCCTAACATTTTTTGAAGAGGGATGCGGCCTAGTGGGGGTTTGCCATACCCTGCTCGAGTACTTCTGGTATTGTCCACATAGAGGCTTTAGTTCTGCGAATATATATATATATATATATACCCAGACAGCACATAAGCTTAAATCAAGTTGACATTTCTTTGAATTTGACGTATTAATACAAGATGACAGTTCAATTCATTTTAAGCTTGCAGCAAGCTTGGAGAAGTCATTTGAATCGTGATGTTGAAAGTTTTAAAACGTGTGCTGCTTTTAAGCTTATATTATGCATATTCCCCTTTCAGTAGAGTCTCTAAATCACACATAACATTATTTTAATTCTGATTTATCCCATGGAAAAATAAAAGAAACAAATCAACAGGCCAAATCAATAGTGGAAGATCGAGAGCGTCGCTTTATGGTGGCACCCTCTATGGGCGACGTAGGGCGCTAACCTAATCTTCAGTTGTTTGCTGTGTGTGTGTACTGCGAGGATTTAAATTTAGCTTCGTTCCTGTCACTCTTATAAATTGGCTGGAACTTTTTTTTTGGGGGGGGTGGGGGGTTGATTTTTTCTTTTACCATTCTCGGATTTTTCTCAATCTCCTATTTTGGAGGGTCACTTTGTTTCTTTACAACTTCAGCATCATTTTCGATGGACGCCCTGTTTTTTTTTAAACCTCTTTATGGTCTCAACTGAGCAACCCGCTCATGAAGTCCGTGTTTTTTACACGGGGAGAGAGCGGGTCAGTTTTCCTTTCCTCTTCTCCTTTTGATTTTTCGCAGCTTCGCTGCATTTTTATTTATTTTTTTTTCGATCTGCCACGGTTTAACATTTGTAGGCATTGTCCGACTTTACGAACTGTTTCCGATTTCTCCTTTTGGAGTTTTTTATTTCATTTTTCAAAAGACACTCTTTAATGACACGCTGGGGATAAAACCCCACTTCGGTTCGGTTCGCGAGAAAACGGCGTGCTAATGATAACAGTCACTTGAAACTTTGGTCACTGGAGCGCGAGTCAGGTTGGCCGAGTGGATAGGACCAGGACGATGACGTAAAGCTATCGTGTCAGCCGTCTTGTCAACCAAACCGGAAAGGCCAGAAGCGGGAGCGCAGTGACGTCACAGAGGCTCTTAACGTGGGAAAAAGTAGCTTGCGGAGGGTAACTCTTCAAAGGAATGCCCCAGCCCTTGTGTATTCTATAGTCCTGGGATAGGACACTCTCTTTTTAACTCTGAGATAGCGAGTTCGAACCCAGCCGCGAACACTTGATGGAAACAAGTTAAAATGACTTGAAATTTCAGCGAAGAGGGGAAAATGCGTTGAAAAATAATATATGTGGGGCGAGGTTTTTTTTTTTTTTTTTTTTTTTTTAGGAAAAATGTTTAAGCTTGAAATTAAGCTTATTATGTCAAGCTTAATGCAAGCTGGGCAAGTGTAAACTATAACACTTGATTCAAGCTTGCATTAAGCTTACACGCTTGAAATTTTCAAGCTTAATTCAAGCTTATTGACTTGATAAATCAAGCTTGCTGCAAGTTTGATGCAAGTTTGCTGTGCTGTCTCGGTATGAACACGGTTTTATAGTTTTCTTCGACATTCTTCGATTTGCAGTTTTGTATATATATATTTTTTTCTTTTTACCTCTCGCGTATCGATTTTGCAGTAAAAACCACCCGTCGGTATCTGGTACACTGCGCAAGTAATTCCATTCGTTTTCCTCGCTCGACTGATCCCGGGTTAAAGCATGTTCTATAACTTTAAAAATTCTTAAATTTTAGAAAATTCATAATTCTATAAGCTCACAGGTTTACAGCGGTGTAACAACAGATTGTTTTTGTTGAAAAAGTAGTAAAATTATTTGTTTCAGAACTTCTTATAGTACTGAGCATTACAAATATTTAGAAGTGGCATATTTTGCAAATAGCTTTATTAGTCAAAAATGATACTAAATAATCTTCAAATTGGTCAAAGATAGGTCAACTTTGATTGCCAGCGTAGAGTATAGCTATTAGACATCATTTAGAGATGATACATTTAATATATCTCCTCCTCAAGTTTAAATTAAAATGGAGCTCATAAACAACTGACAGATACAGGATGTGGACAAAAATCCACATACTTATTATTAACTTTTATGGTATTTAAAAATTATCCCACACTATCTCATACTTGATCATGGTTTTAAGATGTAGAAATAAGAAAAATTCTAAAATATCATTATTTCATAAACATACTTTAATTTATTTGAGCAGATTTTTCAATATTGACATATGATATATGCAGACATAGTATTCCAAGTAATTTTAAATGCATTTCATTTTTTATAATATAAAGCATCAAGATTAACCATTTCTCGGGAATACGAAATAGGCAATTTTACACCTCCGTTAAAATTGGAATTTTGTTTACTTCAATCCTAAGTTCAGTGCAATAAAACGAGTTTTATTTCTTCCTTATTTCCGCCTTACTATTATGACTGTGAGTAACAGTTAGGTGATAAACATTAAGCAGAAAATATTACTAGGTTTTGCACGTTTTATTGCATAAGTTATATTAAACTTAGATTCTGCAGTTATAGCCATATGAAACATAAGAGCAGGATTTTTATGATACAGAAATAAATTAAATTTATTGCCTTAATATGTTTTGAAACATGAAACTTAAGTCATAGTGTTTCCCATGTTGTTCTAAAGAAATTGAAAATTCTTGTAAAAACAAAATAAGAAAGGGCGGTAGATTATGTATTTGTATTTTCTTTTATAGCGTTCATTACAATGAAATATATAATTTATTATAAATATATCAAAGAAAAAATAACGAAAGATATAGTCAATATTTTTTGAAATTTTAATATGCATTCCAAGTTTCCTTTAATCTGCTTCTGAAATGGCAATTCGAAATATCTCCTAACCCTATGATGTTAACCCTAAGGAAAAGTTTAGCTGTATCCTTTTCAAAAAAAATCAATATATATATATATATATATATATATCTTTTTTCAAATTTCACAATTTTTAGGCCTACAGGTTAGGATTCAAAAGTATTAAGCTTTTTTTATTCTAATGCGAGCGTACCCCGCCGCGTGCTCCGCTTGCCAGTGACGGTGGTGGGGCTGTTGGCTCACAGCAGACTTCTTGCCGATTACAATCGGCTGTAATCGATGACTAAAATAATATTTTACAAATTTTACAAAAATGATATGATAAAATTGCATTATCATAGAATTATTTTGATATTTGATTTCTTTAACAGCAAGATTACTGTTATTTTTACTAAATTAACATTCATTAGTCATAATCTTCCTAAAAATTGTTAGTAATCGTAATCGTAATCCATTTCATTTCTTGTAATCGTTTACAGATGATCGTGTAATTGCACGAAGTCCGTTTCCCAGTGCAACGCAGCTCAGTTGTTTTGGAGCATCGGAAGCGGTAAGATTAGCCTAGACGGGAATCCCCGTGCTGTAGTGCATTACACGTCAGAATGTAAAATTCTTTAGAGCAACGGTACACGATCAAGTTCGGCCTGGCCCAGGTGAACATTCCGTTGATCCCCCAGCCTCCCTGCAGTCCGAACTTGTCGCCTGCTGACTTCTTGTTTCCGCAATGAAAACCAGACCTGAAAGGAAAACCCTTTGACTCGATCGAGGACACCCAAGCAAATGTCAAGACAACCCTTGTAGCCATCCCATAACAGGACTACGTGGACGCCTTTCAGTAATGGAAAAACCGCCTACAAAGGTGTATTGAAGCAGGAGGTGCCTATTTCGGAGACTTTTAAAACCTTATTACGCGAAAAAAAATCCGCACGATTTGGTTGCTGCAACCAGCTGCCGAAACTCTTTCCTTCAAGTCGATGAGTAAGCAGGGTTGCCATAATAAACAAACGCAGATGTGCTCACAAACGTATGTAATTATAGGTAGCATATCGCACCAGCAACCGTTTCAAATAATTAGGATCCAGACGGTTCCATAAATGTGGAATTTCACATTTGCTTTCAGTCAGATCTATTTCCAATATCTCTATTCCATTTGAGACATATTTTCTTCGCTCATCACTACTATCGGTATCGCTGAGTGTTCCGCCATCTTTGTGACGTAGGAATAGGGAGCACTGCGATTGGCTGAAATTTCAGCAACTTGCAATATTTTCGCCTCCGAACCAATTAGTTGGAGTGGACCGTTCGCTAGGTAACCGAGGAAAATTTCCAGGAAAGAGGTTTCCACATCTGGTTGCAGCAGCCAAATCACCCCACATTTTCTTCCTGTAATAAGGCCTTAAGTCAGTTGTACCGATCTGCTCAATAAATCTGCCTTTTTAAACAAATGGTCATTACTTTTAAATCCTCTCATGTATATATGCATGAATATATGGAAACATACCTATGGATTATCATAAAATATATCGAAAAGGTATGTAATTAGCCGGTACTACCAAAATAATTGTACTGCAAAATGTTCGTTCCTTTTGCGAAAAATACATTTTGCAGCCAACATCTGACATTTCTCGTGCATCTGTCATGCATTTTTCGTGCCCAAAAGGCTTGCATTTGAAAGGAAACTTTAGACACGTTTCGATCGCGTTTGCTAGAGTCAAAAAAGTCCCGGAGTTTCTGTCGTAAGAATCAGTTATCGAACAAGGCAAAGTCAGCCTCATCGATTTGATGGCGTTGCAGTATGAGTTTGTTTATGATCTCAGATAAGATCGCTGAAATGAAAGTTTTAGAGGTAACCCCAAAACACTACATCTTTTCATTCATATGCGTTACAATAAAAGCAGTACGTTTAGGAGTAACGGCAGATTTGATAGCCGCAAGCTTCATTTAAGCATTCAGATGTTTCGCAGGCCACCTTGCATTGTCAAAAATTTCCTTAAAATCATTGTGCTAAATTTGATCAAGATCGTATAAGTGGTATCGGAGGCGTTAACGAAAAAATGTCGCCATTTCAATCATTCATATTTACAGATGTTCAATGATTATATCTAAGATCGATTACTACTGTATCGCTTCAGAAGCATCTGCTACATATTCACTGTGACAAATTTGATTAAGATACCAAAAATTGTCTCAGACGAGTTAGCGATCAAATGCGTAAACTGTTTTCAGTGAGTATTCCAGAGCTGCCAAGTCTCCGGCTTTTTTCGGGAGATTTCCCACCACTAATTTTTAGTTACAAATTTATGCTTAAAATAAGTCCAAATATTTAATCTAAAATAAAACTGTCTAAAAATTGTGGTGGAAAATCTACCGGGAAAATCCGGAGACTTGGCAGCGCTGGTATTCTAAAGACATGATCTAGCACTACTGTTTTGCCTCAATTCCTTCACGCCTTGGGTACCATCACTTGAAAAATTTGCTCAAGACTGCATATTGTCTAGGAAGAGTAAACATATTAAAGTTTCTAGATTCAAAAATATAGCTTCGCTTCACCTACGTCTAAGTTCAGCTTTTATTTCCGGCACCATAACGTTGAAAACATAAATTTGTTGCCTTCTCTCTCTCTCTCTTTAGTCAGAAGGCTTTTGGAATGAATGATTCAAACTGTAATAGGATATTTAACCCGGCAGTACTCGCGCAGGGTATATTATACCCGCTACTCTTTTATTTTCGATGTGCCTTCCTAACTTTTTTTTTATGGATGAAACCTCTTGTAGCTGTCTCTAATGCCATAATCTTGAAGGGAAAAATTTATTTTTTTTAAATGCTTCAAATAGCTTTTCGGATATCACTACGTCATACCCTGCGCGAGTACTCATGCTATTGTTCCGAACTACCCTTTTTTTCGATGTACCTGTAGTGCAAAAGGGGAGCCCACACACGAAGAAGATTTACAATACTCAGACAGAGCGAGGCCAAAGGTATTGTCAACAAGGGACAGTCAAAATTGCCCCATAATAAACGAAAGAAATTTACAGTGGGGCAATTTTGACTGTCCCTTAGTGACACACCTGGCACCGCTATGTCTGAATATTGTAAATCAGCTGCCCACTATAAATTTCTTTCGTTTATTATGGGGCAATTTTGACTGCCCCTTGTTGACAATACCTCTGGCCTCGCTCTGTCTGAGTATTGTAAATCTTCTTCGTGTGTGGGCTACCCTTTTGCACTACAGTACCTTCCTAACTTTTTTTGAAAATTGATGAGGCCTGGTGTAGCTAAGTTTTAGGTCATACACTTCAAGGGAAAAATTTGTGGTGAAATTCTTTACATACGTTTTAGAATATAGCAACCGCGGGTATGTCACACCCTGCGCGAGTACTTCTGCTGTTATTCTGAGAGAGGTTCTAGTTCTGAATATATAAACATGTTTTTTATATAGTTTGAGTAGTACTTATAAATGTATGGTTACTATTATATTTATTTATTTGTTTTTCATTTTTTACCTCTCGTGTATCGATTTACGGTAAAAAAAAATTAAAAAATTACTCTTGGGTGTGAGATACACTGAGCGAGTAACTCCGTTCGTGCCAGTAATCCCATGTTAAGACAGATAATAGGAAGTACTCGAAAGAAATACATGAAAAAGCTGTCTTGGCACAAGTTATAGCCATTATGAATTAAATACCGTTAATGCCCCCCCCCCCCAGTTGCATAGCGTAGCGCATTGAAATGGGAGACGGAAGATGTCTGGTTCGAAACCAGGTCACGTCTGCCAACCAAATCGTTCGGAGTGTTCGTGGTTTTCTCCGAAACTTCGCGTAAATGCGGGTTAGGATCCCTTAGAAAGTCCGCCGCGGAGGGCAATTCCCCCGAGGCCTAGATCCCTCGAGCAGATAATTGGCCTTAACACCGCATCTATATATTCAATACCGTTAATATTTATTTTGCGATAAGTTACAAGAACCTTCTCAAATAACGGCATCAGTTTTTTTTTTTTTTTTTTTTTAATAGTCAAAGGGGAAAAAAGATTGTGATCATGAGATTTTTTTGGAAAGAAGGGAAAATTTGTATTTCTCAGAACACAGATTTTCATAACAACCGGTGTTTTTCAGCCAGTTTACATATAGAAGGGAAGAAAATACCTCGTTTACTGTGGAAAAAAAAAAAAGAAATTTATGAAGTTTATCGTGCTTTAACAACACCTCCTAGATGTAGAAAGCCTAACAACTGAAACGTTGACGTCATCACTAGGCCTTCAAGTAATGACGTCATCACAGTTTTACTTTGACAAAGTAAAACTATTTAAAATTTCTGGTGAATGCTATAAATATTAGAAAATGTCTTAAATAAAAAATTAAAATTAAAATACCTTTCTCATACAAAATTATTCATTCCGATCTATTTCCTTATCAAATTATCTAATTAGTCATGGTTAAAAACTGCCATTTGTCATAAAATTATATTTTTTATGTCAAATTATTAAAATATTGTTATTTATGAGTAAATTCACCAGAAACTTTCTATAGTTTTATTTTATGAAAATAAAACATTTAAATGTAGGCCGAATGATGACGTCAAAGCTCGATGACGTAGTAGTTGTTAGGCTTTCTTTATCTAGGAGGTGTTGGCTTTAATCGACAAAATAAGATCTTGTCAAATATACCTACCTGACGGAACTTGCGTAAAATGTGCAGTACGGCTGTTGTACTCTACTGAAGTTGACAAGCACTGAAATAACAACCAAGTCGTATTTATTCGAACAATTTCTTCTTTTTTATGTCTTTTGTAGATATTCAGTGCTACGGTTCTGCTTTACTTGTGCGGTGGGAAGATCTTGTAAAATATTAATTTCCTCAAAACAAGTTCTGCTTCATTAAGCTTGTACTCAAAGTGTGTTCATTAGTCGTGTGTAAATGTAAAGTAAGTGTGGTGTTATGAAATTGCGTGCCTAAAGCTTTAGTAATAAGATCACCTTAATAATTAAGATTAATTTACTTCAGAAGGCATAAACTTTATTGCATATGTAGTGCTTGCTGAGTAATTAGGTATTTTGCACTCCACAATTGCTTGAGTAAATGTTTCATGCACACTTACCTATCAAATTACACATAAACTTTAAAAGTAATTTTATACAAATGCATTTTTTATTTCGTTTAATAAAAATGTTTTTCTTTATATTTCCCTATGGAATAATACGCGAAATTACATTAGATTCTGAAATTTGGAATTTGCATTAAATGGACGCAATAATCATTGGCAGGCATTGTGCAAAAAAACTATTATTATCATCATTATTATTTATTATGTCGTTTGATAATGGTAAACATTTCTTTTTAATACAAATTTTTCCGAAACTTATGCCCAGCTCATTTTAAAAATCATAATTTTTTCTAAACCTCAACCTTTATTTTTTCCCCATAATTTGCAGCATAAACAGCACTGATCGAAGTATATTCTAAATAGCTTGATATCCATAAAGATTTCCGATTTTCAAACTACATTTTCAGAAAAAGATCGAATTATATATATATGCGTATATCTAGTCGCCGATATTCTTTGTCTGGCACATGGCAGAAATATCAGTATCGGTTAATGTTCAAACTATTTTAAAGACATGATATTCTATTAAAGAGTTTGCATTTTTCCTTGAAAATATACTTTCAAGTAATGGAGAAATAACTATTTTTTAGATCTTTAAAAAATATATTAGGTCACTCTTTATGAAGTATTTAAATAACATTTGACTAGTTCATGAAGTTTTGAGTATAATTTAAGTTGATATGGATGGAAAACAGATTAAATTATGTTTTTTAAGAAAAAAATCTAGAAATAGATTAAGAGACTTAAGATTTTTTCGTGGAGTGACTATCATGCTGCAAGACGTTGTCTAAGTACTTCATTAGTAATTTTTATCTATATAAAGTCTGTTATTAAGGGCAGCACTAGTTCCTTGTGGATGAATATAAGTCTCCGTATGTGTCTCGAATGTGTTAGGTTGATCGAAAAAAATCTGTCTTTTGCGAAGTGAAAACAAATAATATATATTATTTCATACATTTATTAAAACTTACTGTTCAATATGATTTCCGAACTGATGACCGATTGTTAGTATCACGAAAGTTTTTAAATTTTATATTTAAAACTGTTTTATATTTAGATGAAAATATTTGAAAGAGTTTTCAACTGAGATTGTTACAATTAATTAACATGTCAAAAAGTTCCACCACTTTTGCTTTCACGCTTCCATATTGACAAATACTGTCTCTTTAAGCTCGGATTTGACCTTGGTAAAAAATTTGACCTTGGTCGGGGCCAGGCCGCGGCAGTATGGCACTTTTGCAAACAAAGCAGAATGTGCTGGCTCGTTATCTTGATGAAGCATCCAGGAATTGCTCTTCCACAAATCGGGTTTTTATCTTCTCATTCGTTCACGAAGGACAGTCAGATCATCAATGCAATAATGTCGACTGGATATCTCACCTTTGGGACCCAGTGAACGTAAACATTTCCATGATTGTCAAAAAAAAACTGGCTTTGGATTTTGATTTACTCAATTTCACTTGTTTTTTCGTGTTTGTTTTTGGATATTAATTTTGAAAAATACCATGATTCATCGCAGATAATCTGTCAGTCTAGAAATTCTGGATCCGTGACCATTTTTACCAACTTCAAGTCTGAGCTTGAAGCGACAAGATTTGAGAGCGCGAAGAGGTGAAAGGAAAAGCTGCTAATCTTCTCAATTATACTAAGAGAAAAGGACTATCAGAATTGTTTTGAACCGTGGAAAATTCGTATGAAGCATTGCGGTGACTGCCAAAGAGAGTGCATTGAAGGCGATAATGGTGGCGATGATTGGTGACTTTTGCTGAAGCTTAATTTTCTTATTCTTGGAACTAGAAGTACTTTTAACTAGAAGTAATTAAAAATTTCCATCTTTTCTATCCATCTCTTCGTCTTCCTCTTCACAGCTAGAGTATTTAGGTACTTTTACTAGCAATGATTCCTCCTTCCTTGATTTCTCTTTTTCTTCACAGAGTAAGCGTTTCTTATTTTTTTTGTGCTACTTTTTATTGTCTTACATAAATTTCTATCAACAGATGCCATATAACCTTTACGTCCTTGTCTCCGATCCAGTAAAAAGGCCCTATCTTCATCAATAGTTATTTTAATAGCATTATCATGTACCACATCAAACACGTTTCTAGGTTTATTAGAAACTCTTCTTCCTTTTGTTTCTGATTTTCTGTTCTGCGTCTTTTATTTTTTTTAACAGTTTATAACAATTAATATATTTTTATAGTTTTTTTATAGTATGCTCCACTGGTTTGGTGGGAATTCTAGCCTCTTGCCAAAAATGAATAACTTTATTAACAGCGCAGATTGCACTTTCATGCATTGTTTTCTTTTCAGAAATGTGGTGATAAAAGAAGCATGAAAGCACCTGTTTGTTTGTAGGTAAACATCTACCTGTCACAACCTCTGCAGTTGGTCCAATGACCCACATGTTATTATCACTTCTACTAACTCTTGAACTTTCCATGATTGTACTGATGCTAGTAATGGATTAACAGGAAGGAAAGAAGTAGTTAATGTTTTTAAGTGGAAGTAGAAGTTA
This sequence comes from Cheiracanthium punctorium, assembly GCA_038373885.1. Taxonomy (NCBI): domain Eukaryota; kingdom Metazoa; phylum Arthropoda; class Arachnida; order Araneae; family Cheiracanthiidae; genus Cheiracanthium; species Cheiracanthium punctorium. The sequence continues at coordinate 232,482 of JAWZYV010011717.1, forward strand.
TTATTTTGAGTTGGGGTAGAAGTTATTTAGAGTTGGAGTAGAAATTATTTAGAATTCGAGAAGTTATGTGAGTTCCAGTCTAGGACTAATCCTTGTCAGAAACTTAAATTATACTAAACTTGTTGTCACTAAAACAGATATCTATTTTATAAACTCATATTATTGCTATACGAATTAAAATGTAAATTCTTATGCAGAAAACATGTTGTTTTCCATATACGCTAAAGGCTGGAACTTTAAAGCCTTTAAGCTATCTATAAATAACCTTTAAATGATAATATTTAAGCAGGGTCCTGTCTAATATTTTAACAGGGGCATTAACTCACATAGTACCACCAAACTAGAGGGTGAGGCTTTAAATTTTCAAAAAAATTTTGTTTTTCTCTCCATAGGCAGCAAAACTCCCTACTGTCTATATTTGTTGCCATATGTTATTATAAAATATATGTATATTTATTATATTATATACTAATACATTTGCAATTTAATCACGCTAATATAATTAATATTTATGCACTATTAAAAAGTCATAACAACATATAGTAAAATTTAAATGTTATTATAAACTAATTATTTGTACTACTTAAATATATTTGTAAATGATGGATTTCTTCTGTTTAAATATGAAATAAATGGCCTATTTCTGCCATTTAGTGCAATTGTCAAATATCCATAAGATTGAACCTAAGCAAGAACTCACAGCACGATAGTCCAATACACTTTATACCTAATTACTGCTTTTAACAAATGCAGACTAAGTTGAAGTAGACAGCTGTATCAGTGTTCCTCTTCAAAAGTCTAGACTGCATGTTAGAGTGTACTTAAGTTTGTAAAATGCAATTAGTTTACAATACCTTTAGATAAAGTTAGATGGATGTATTTGTCACTTCTCTTCAAACTAGGGTTAGAAGTCAAGTTAATTGCTCCAAGTAATTAACGTACTTGTTTGAACGTTCGTGCAATCTCTTAGTATTTGAATGAGATTTACTATCTATTTCAGTGTAATGTTAGTTAAACATTTCGAATACTTTAACATGTAAATTTGAAATCAATGCAAATGATATATACTCTTTTCACATACTATTCTATCTATTTTATCAGGTTTATTTTATGTACAAATGTTGAAATCGGCCAATTATTTAGAAGGAATTTAGCATTTATAATTGGAAATTGTTTTGGAATAACTGAACATTTTTTGAGCAAATATATACTCTCAAAATGAGAAGGACATGTTCTTACGTCAATTATATTTATTTTTCACATCAGTACAACTACATTTTTGTTATTATTTATCATGATATATATTATTCATTATTATATTTACAAGTAAACTATTACATTTACAAATTTATTTCCATCGTTTGATTATTTGACGAATTCTATTCATATAAATGTATTTAAGTAAAAAGATAACATGCCTATATTTTAATCAAATAGAAAAAAAATGAATAATTCTAATATATTTGAAATGAAAATATATGCATATCTTATAAATAAAAATGAAATTCTGTTTGTTTGTTTGTTTGTTTGTTTGTTTGTTTATTTGTTTGTTTGTTTGTGGATTTGAGTTGTATACAAATCCACAAAAATGGACCTATCGGCCTGAAATTTTGCACAGATATGTAAAATAATATAGAATAAATCATAGTCCACTTTAAAACTTTCAAAGTCCACCCGTTCCCGAAATTTAAGAGATTTTTTATGTTCTGCAAGCAAAAAGCTTTCCGTAATTGTAACCCCTGTAGTGAAAAAAGTGCGAAATAAGGATCGTGGTTGCCATGTGTGGCGATTTTGCCGAATAAGATGTTTTAAATTCTCAAAGTAAAAATAAAAGAATAATAATGATTTTTTTTTGTTAGTTTATATTCGTAAGGTTATATTTTTTTTTAATTATAATATCGTGTGCATGGGAAATCGGAGCAGGAATGAAATGTTTTATACGCAAAACAATAAGAATTGAAGATTTCCGAGGCTAATATGTTAAAATTTTTTAGTTTGGCGAAAAAATAAAATGGCTCAAATGCCGAGAAAGTGAGTTCTAGCGGTTTGCACAGTTTCCGGCTAGGCGCAATTTACTGAGAGCTTAAGGAAACGGATTTTTGAAAACAAGTGCAAAGGTTTTATTAGAATACAGCGTTAAATTTTAATGATCCGTGCGAAAATAATGCAGTTATTAAGGGATTTCAAGCGATCTATCTTCAGCATTCTCGCGATTTTGAGGAGGATTCTAACGCTTGGCGCTATTTATCGTAATTTAATCGTCTGCTATTTGGGTTATGAATACACCTGCGTATAAGTTTTTGAAATTTTCATTCAGTTGGAATTGTGCATTTTTCTGAGCAGCTTTTCTGCATCTAATGTATTACATCCAGAAAAAAGGATGTTAGAAATATCAATTTTAATTTTGTTTAATCACACTCATGAATAATGATACACTTTCCAACTTAATGAAAGAAGGAACGAAAATAGGGAAGACCCATGGATTATAACTCTTTTTATATATAGCACTTTAGTGCGTATTTAAAAATCTGAAAGTGTGTCAGATTTTCTATGATTCTAGCGCTTGGCGCAATTTAATGAGAGGGTATTTTTAAAAACAAGCGTAGGTTATCTTATAAATAAAAATGAAATTCTGTTTGTCAATTTGTTGATTTGGGTAGTATACAATTCCACAAAAATGGACCTGTCAGCCTGAAATTTTACACAGATATGTAAAATAATATAGAATAAATGATAGTCCACTTTAAAACTTTGAAACTCCACTTTATTTCCGTTCCCGGAATTTAAGAGATTTTTTATGTTCTCCACGCAGAAAGCTTTACGTAATATTAACCCCTGTAGTGAAAAAAGTGTGTGAAATAAGCATCTTGGTTGCCATGTGTGGCGATTTTGCCGAATAAAATGTTTTAAATTCTTAAAGTAAAAATAAAAGAATAATAATGATTTTTTTAGGTTATTTTTTTAATTATAATATCGTGTGCGCATAAGAAATGAGAGCAGGAATGAAATGCTTTATACGCAAAACAATGAGGATCGAAGATATCCGAGACTAATATGTAATTTTTTTTAGTTTGGCGAAAAAAACAAATGGCTGCTAGGCCGATTTTTAGAGAGTGAGTTCTAGCGGTTTGCACAGTTTTAGGCTTTTTGGCGCAATTTACTGAGAGCTTAAGGGAATAGCATTTTTGAAAACAAGTGTATAGGTTTTCTTAGAATACAGCATTAAATTTTAACTATCCGTGCAGAAATAATGCAGTTATTAGGGTATTTCAAGCGATGTAGCTTCAGAATTCTCGCCAATTGAGTACATTGATTTAACTTGGGGGAAATCCGCCAAATTTCAGAAAATTGAAATCTTCGCATTTAGTACATCGAGGTAACGATGAATAAAACATGTTATAGTTGATAATTTAAAAAATGCGGCTGTATTAAGGGATTCCACTTTTCAAATAAATGCCTGGCGGTCGAACCATTTCCCATTTTGATTGCTGCTAAGGCAATGCTTCGAATGATTCCCTGAAAAAACTCTTGCAAAATGGCGTATGCTGGCACTTTGGCGAGGCTTAGATTTGAAACTGGATTTTACTTGAGACTGGTATATACGTATAATAAGACTGGTTATAGATAAAAATGAATGTTGGTATGTGTGTAGGAGGTTGAAAAACTCCAGCACCGTTTCACCGATCACCATGAAATTTGGTTCACCTAAGTCTTTTATCATGGAGAAGGTTTTTATGCTATCCGTTTTCCTCTAACTTTTCACTAGGTGGCGCAGCAGAACGTCGAATTCTATTCCGTTTAGCCGTTTGCTATGCGAATATCGTCCAACCAATTTCGATGAAATTTGGTACACGCGAATATTAGAACACGGAGAATATTTTTCACTATCCATTTTGCTGTAACTTGCCGCTAAATGGCGCTGCAAAGCATCAACTTCTATACCGTTCGACCGATCGGCATAAAAATTTTTATACTTACACATTTGAGCACGAAGAATATATTCTAACTGCGTTACTTTTGATGTTACTCGCCACTAGATGACACTGCAATGCATTATTATTTTAACTCACCACTAGATGACGCTGCAGCAGGCCAAATGTTTGACCATTCAAACGGTGGCTATGAAAATCAGTATACATAGCTATTTGAACAATGAGAATATTTTGGCGTTATCCATTTTGCTATAACTCGCCACATGACGGCGCTGTAGCAAATCATTACTTTAATTAACCACTAGATGGCCCTGCAGTGTATCACTTCTTGACTGTGCGAATGATCGCTATGAAAATAGGTATACATAGATATTTGAACACGGGGAAGAGTTTGGCACGATCCATTTTCCTATAACTTGACACTAGATGTCGCGTCAACACATGAACTTCAAGACTATTCAGCCGATCGTCATGAAAATTCGTATACATCGATATCTGAATGCGAAGAATATTTTTGCCGTATCCGTTTTGCTAAAACTCGCCACTAGATTGTGCTACGCCGCATCGCCTACTGCACCGTAAAAACGATTGCCTTGAAATTCAGTATGCATGATTATTGAACACAATATAACGCGATATCCATTTTGCTATATCTCTTTATTACAATAAATAGTAATCACAACAAATATTAATATCAAAAAGTCCATTCATTCCCGTGCGAAGAACGGGTACTTCAGCTAGTATAGTTATATATTTGTGAAATGTATCGTTTGTATAGTGAGTATAAACATTAAATATCATGCTTTACCGCTGCTTACCTTTGAAAAAAATATGTGATTTTTAAACAAAAAATTCTGAAGAAAACCTGGTATTTTAAAAACTATAAAAAATTAATCTCATATATTTCATTCATTTAAATCAATACAAAGATGCGTATTAGGTTATGTGACACAATACTAAAAACACAATAATTATTTAAAGTAACGTAATCACTTATTAATATTTGTTTTCTCAATGCTGTATTGAATATACATACTAAATTACTGCCATTTAAGCAACAACAGTGTACAAATTATTTACGTACATAAATGTTAACTTATTAATGCATTCTACTTACGTTTTTTTTTTTAAATAAAAATATATAAGAATTGAAAACGAACCGAATGTGAAAAGATAAAATGTATTTTCTTAATATTATACTTTGAATGGCTTAGCCTTTTTATTCGTGTTCAGTTTCAAGACATAAAACTTGAAGTTGCGGTATACATAACAGAATTTTTCATCTGTTCTCGACATACCATTAATCAAAACAACTTTCTTTTCAACGTTAAAAAAGGCTTTCAGTAAAGATAAAACTTTTGTTTAATTCTTTTTCGTCTTTCTTTCTCTTTATCACTTTAGGGCTCAGCATGTTAACATATCAAAATGGCTTTCTTTATTTCACTTTGTTTTCACCTCTGATAATAAAAATAAAACAGAATCTAAGCCTTTGTCCGTTGGCCCATTTACTTAATCTACTCGTCATTACTTCCTTAGAAATCTTTCATTATGTTCGGTTATAAATCATGTATTCAGAGTATCATAAATTAAGATAGCATTTATTCTAAACTCATATTTATTTAAAATTTAAAATAAATTAGGTATGGTTTAATCAATGTAACACTTAATTAGGTGTTTAATTTTGATCGTTTGAAAATATTTAATTGTATATGTAAAGTAACGTAACACAAATCTTTAATTTTAAACTTAATGTAAATCTCAGTGTAGATGTGGAGGCATGTTTGAATAATACTTTGGATATTCGACACATATGTTATTGTAATTAAAGTACTCGCATTTATTGTACTTCAGTTTTTATGAGAAAAATACTGAATTTTCTCATGGAATATAAAAAGTGAAAGTATTAAAGAAATATAAAATACTTTGTAAACGTTGAAAATTTTTAACTATGGCATTTCAAATCTTACCTATATAGGAGTACTTTTCTTCAAGCTAGACGCATCTTTGATTCAAGAATAGGGATATGTAAATAATTTTCATCAATAACTGTATATAATTTAAAAATATAAAGAAGTAAATTTGAATTAAACAATCACATTTGACGGAATTTATTAAATTTCAATCATTTAATAAATTGATATTATAGCTAAGTGGTCAAAAATACGCCGAGATCAAACAGTTGTTTTTTCTGGTGGCAGTTTTTTCCCAGTATGCTTGAAATAAACATAACTGATAATGGATACTTCTAGAAAAAGTAAATTTTGATTATCATTTTTATACGAATACTTAAATCTAATATTTTATAACGCAATCCCAAAACAATTCTACCAACATGGTATAAAATAGGTTAGTTAACTTGTATTTGAACTTAGGTGAAATCCGTTCACATCTAAATCTTCTAAAATAATTGAATCCCATTTATAGCAGTAATTTTGAACATCTGTATATTCTCTGGTGCCCAAAGATCTGAGTTAAGCATTAGAAGAATTCATTCAAATAAGCTGGAATTTATACATTTTATGCAGAACTCAAGATCTACCTTTTAATATAAATAAATCAACAAAGCTTCTCAAAACACATGCTTATCAACAAAAAAGCTCAGAATTTTTAATTTTAGATTCAAGATAAAGAAAAACAAAGTTATTGCTCACACAACAAAGTGCATTATGAACAATAAACTTTGCTTATTTTACATTATTGCAGCTACCGGAATGTCATCTATATTTAAAAATAGTATTATTTGAGGGGATACATATACATATGGATGTCCGATAAGTATGACTACACATTCAATATTTAATTAAAGCAATCACTTACTGTTACATAAATTTTACTTACGGTTGCGTCACTAATGGTTACACTATCACTTAGGGTCACTTACGAAATCACTTGCCGTTTTTTACGTTCCGTAAAGAAAGCACGAAATCTTTATTTACAAAGTTTTATTGCACGATTTCAATGTACGCACCATCAGGGGCGCGCAGTACGTGGGGCCCATAGCAGACTTCAAGCCACTTTTCATCAAGAGCTGCAGTATCAACGCTCTGAATGGTCGTTGTAATTCGACTTTTCAGTCCCTCACCGTCACGAATTGGAAATTGGTAAACAGCGTTTTTCATCTATCTCCGCAAGAAGTCGACAGGACTGGAAATTGAATTGTATTAGACCTCTTTTTCCCTCACGGTATTAGACCTCTTTTTCCCGTTTCCCGGGAAAGCTTATAATCTAAAACCTTTATCACTTCCAATATCCATTGTAGTTGTTTCAGAATGCTGATCCTGCAATGCTTTATAAAACAATGGCTAGAAATTTGCGATAAGCTCGATGCCTTGTATGCAACCGACGACGCGCTCACTCAAGTAATAAAAAAATTAGGGAAAAATAAAAATTTGATATTTTTTTATGGAACATAAAAACCTCAAGTAAATATCTTTGTGTGTGTGTGTGTGTGTGTGTTTGTTCATTCGTTTATCTGTATGTAATTTTTGAAAGCATAGCTATATTTTTCGGAAACCCTGCATTTAGAATGTATGAAGATGCTAACAACTCCTGCACATTATTTCTTAGACTTAGAAACACAACATTTATTGAATTTATTAAATGTTGTCTAATACACTAAAAGTACCTCTCTCTACACACAAATATATAACCAGAGCCATAACAGCAAGAAAAATCATTTCTATGTAGCACTGACACTGAAATTTCTAAAAATATTGTTAATATTTAATGTTTTTAGTTTGTTTGCAGATATCTCGTGTTATATATTTTCGAGAACAAATTTGTATGGCCAATTTTTATGTAAGGCATTCTTTACATTTGCGCAAGGCGTAAATGTAACCCAGCAAACACAGCCCTATGGGATAAGTTTTGGGCCGACACTGGCATGCCAGCGCAGAATGTGCCGGGGCGACATCGCTCACGCGGTACCGAAAACGACAAAATTGCGTCCGCCTGGGCGTGTGTCGGGCCGAAAGGATGGGGTGGTTCTGGTTCGGTGTCGGCAAAAACGATAACGGCGTCGGCCCAGCCCTGTGCCACTTTTGAACCAAAACCATTACGTTTTTGGTGTGGTATCGGCAACGACAAAATATCGAAAACCGGCCAGCACCTTATTGATTCCGAAAATACCCTAATTAGCTCCGTAGTTAGTTCTCTAAAGTATTAATCAACAAATTAAAGAAATAATAATTATTATTATATAAATGACTTTACACCACTAGGACTAAATTTATTAAAAATACCTCATTAGCAAATTATTTTGTTTTTAAGAAAATATTTGATGAATTTAAGAAGGAAAGCTCTTTTTAAAATTAACCGTATTATTTTTTTATGCATCAACCAATGGTTTACTTTTTTTAAACGTGTTACTATATGTTTATCAGGCCATATACATTTTTTGAACAACATATTAGGCTCAACTAGACAATGTTCCTTTTTCTCTTCCAAAAATTTTTTAGAAGCCAAGAAAATTTATAATTTTCTAGAACCAAAGATTATAAATAAACATTCATGCAATGCTAAAAAAAGAGAGAAAAGAAATATTAAAGTTATACAACATGCTTTTTTAAAAAATGTTTAGTTTATTTTTTTGTTAAGTTATGCCATAATACAAAATAAAGTTGACTTTTGATTTTATATATTATTTTAAAGAAGAATGTAAACAACATACGTTAAAAGAAATTAAAATATTGGCTGATTCTACAAATAAACGGTTAATTTCATAAAAACGTTTTCTCTTCAAAATAATTAAACATTTTCATATACAAACAAATTATTTTGTTTATACTTAATAACTAAGTATTTTGTATATTTCAAAATTAGCCCCAGTGATGTAAAGTAATTTATATAATAATAATAATTATTTTTAATAGGTTGATTAGTGCTAAACTATATATGAAACTAATAAGTATTAATAAAACCATGTTTATTATTAGAAGATACTTACTTTAAGTAAATATTTTATATATTACTGAATTTTCATAGGATTATCCTTTAGTAGAAGAAAGGAACTTTCTATAACAGAATATACTTATTTTTTTCTGTTGTTTTGAGTAATATGAAATTAAGTACTTAAGTAAATAGACACATTTTTCAATGCAGTATGTAAGTTATTTATTAAAAATACCGTCCTGCTTGTTTATTAATAGTTTCCAAGTTTGCTTATTTGAATTATAAATTTCATTTTTGCATTATTTAGAAATAATTAGCAGTTTTGAACTACATCTTATTTTAGTAGTCCCTGACATAACATAAAAAAATCTAGCTAAGAAAAAATACAAATTCTTATATATACTTAAAAATCAACTTACCCCTTTTTAACTGTCGTGAGAACTTAGCAAAATGAAAACCAAAAAGCACTAACCACATTTAGACAACTTTAAATTTTTTGTCTAGTTGAGGTTAATACCAGTTAGTCTTTAGAAAAAAATCACAGTTTATCCAGAGAAAACTACAGCAAAGTCCAATCTAACTGACGTAAGAACTTAGCCTATTTAAAACTAAAAAGCACTAACCACATTCAGACTATTTTAAAATCTTTGTCTAGCTGCAGTCAGTGCCATTTAGTCTAGGAAAAAAAAAATCGCAATTTATCCAGAGAAAATTGCAGCAATCTCCCATCTTCATTGCTCTGAGAAAACTCAAAATCCACGTTACTGAAAAGTTTACGTTGCGAGATGATTTCTGTTACGGCCTTGGAATGGAATGGACAAGCAAACGAAAAAAAAAAAAAACCCACCAACTTCCGCTCTTCGATTGACCTTGAATAGGGACCCAAATAATAGGGAAAGGTCCATTTCGTCTTCCTGCGTAATACTGTGGTTCCTACAAGGGGTAGAAAGCTCTTAGGAATGCACTCGTACCCCCTCACTCCCCCCCACTGTGCCTGTGCTACATGTTATGTGTACGCGGACACGGGGTAGTTCGAAAGAAAGTCCGAGGTATTTTAGCTTTTAAATTATTCACTTTAAAATAGATCGCGTGCAAAAAAACAAAACAAATTAGTGTTATTCTACTGCAAAATAGTTTATACTTCAATATCTGCAATGAATTAATCAATTAATTTTTAGAAAGATAAAGTACTATAATCAGCAAAAAATGGTTACTTTTATTCATTTTTAAGGAGATAAGAGCATTAAATTTTATTTAATTTGTAACAGCATTTTACAATGCTGTAGCAAAACATGATTTTGGCGTAATTTTTACTATTATTTTATTTGAACAGAAACATGACAAACAAGTTGTTCAAATAAATGCTATTAAATTAATTATTCATAGTGATAATTTTAAAATGAAACTATTATTATTTTTTTCAATTTATAATTATTCAGTATAGTGAATTAAAACTTTTATTTATTTATTTAATTTTATTATTATTATTTTTTTTAACAACAGCAGCTAATGTATTATAAAAAAAATTCCTTAACTATAAATTATACTGATATTTTTTATTTTTATGGAAATACTAATGAAAATGTATTTTTCTACTATTTTAATCCAATTTAATTTCAGAAAGTTTTGTTGATTTGTGTTTTTTGTAAGGCAAAAACACAGGAGTTAAGCCTTAGGGCGTCGGTGCCCTGAGCGGAAGAAGGCTTCTAGCGTTTGTTCCAATATATAAAACAATTAATAAGCAATAAAATTGGGGTTGAACAGTAATTATAATAATTATTTGTTCCCTAATTTTATAAAAATCAACCATATTTCCTTCATTTTATAAATATTAGATAATGTTTTGAATTTATATAAAATTTATAAAATATTCCCAATTTTTGTTCCAGAATTGGGGATACAACGGTGATTTGTCCTCAATTCTATGTTCAAAAATCTGGTTAATTTATATAACTCATATTCACATTACATCTGGAGAAAATCACCCAACATCCAAATTGTAAATTGACAGATGCGCGGTAGACCTGAACCCTGGACCTTCACACTTGAACCAGCGGCGGATCCAGAAAAAAAAATTCTGGAGGGTGCACAAGACAATTTTTGTTACATTTTCTTATAGAATGACTTGAATTTACAAAACAAGTCAATGCTCTATAGTGTAAACTTCATTCGTCTGGGGGGGGGGGGGGCTCTGGATCCGCCAATGACTTCAACCATATTCGGTGTCTTATCCACTCGGCCATGGTGGGCTCCTTTTGTGAACTTTTAAAATGCAGCGTTTAATGTTCTGCATTGTATGTATTTTATTTTTAATTAATTAATTAATTAATTTTATTATTATTTTTAAATTGGAAGTACTTAACAACTATCACTTTATATAAAATGAAATTTATAGTCATATAATTATTTCAGAGTTGTGAATAACTAGACAGAAACTGCCCCAACTGAGGGGTGGGGGTGGGCGCTTAGAAACCCCTTCAATACTAAGTCATAAAAAACTGGTTAACTTATCTAACGCATATTCACAATACATCTGGAGAAAATCACCAACATCTAAACTGTAGATTGACAGATGCGCGGTAGACCAGAACGCTAGACAGGACCTCAGGTAAATTATCCAGATAGAATGATTGTCCCCTTTCCCTCCTTTTTTTCGCATGTGAAGGAGGCACTTGAATCCAACGGACTCAAAACATTGTAAATAGTAAGTATTGAAATCATAAATTAAAAAGAATTATTATAACAATATATATGTGCTGCTTGTGCTGGCTTTATACCGTTCAGTTTAGAAATTACACTTCTGGACCGATATCGGTTTTGGCGTTTGGTGCAGTACATCGCCAAAATCATTAACCCTAAAAGGCTAGCCGCTATCGGACCGTTGCGTGCCCGAAATCAACTTTTATTTGCCTACGCCAAATCGTTTTGCCAGCACAGAACCGACACCGTCCCAATTACCATTATGCCAATGCCGACATCGAAACGGTACTGCCGATGACGGCCCATCCCTAACCCGATACGGCTGTGCTTGCTGGGAATGTAAATTTACCAGTATCAATTCCACTATTATGTTAACCATTCACCTTCTGAATTATTTAGGAATATATAAGTGATATTGTTATAACTTCATTTAGAGTGATTAGTCAATAAATTATCCGTTAATTTAGTCTACATTCCAGAATGCAACACTTGATTTTGATCTCGCAAGTTAAATTTATCAATAACGTACATTCAAATGAACGTCTTGAAATCAATTTCAGAGAGACGGTTTCCTACATAAGCATATATCAAGAGGTAATATGCTGTTGCCAATTCAGTTTGACACTCTTAAAAATGATGAGTCAATTGGGATCCCTGCTCTAAACCATTTGACACAATAACGTCCGGATTAAATTTACAAATTCATCGCATTCATATTGTCATGATATAATGGCTCAGTTAATAGCTTTCAGGTATTCTAGTCTCCCCATCTTCTTGAAATGTCTTAAATTATATCAAGCGCAATTGCCCAAGGCTCTACTAAGAATTGTTGGAGAGATTCCCTAAGCACTGGATAAACATTTATGGCCACTATGTATTATAATAATATATAGTTGCACTGAGAGCTGTCCAAAACTGTTTGAGAACATTGTTTTCATTATTATACTGTTCTGAGTAAAGGTGCTAAGTTTACATACAATATACTGTTTTAATTTTAACATAAATCGTTATTGCTTCTGTAATTTTGTGTAAAACTTACTTAATTATTAGTAATATTCATTTAAAAATCCCTCATATCTTTGGAAAAATTCAACAAAGTAATTAAATTAAAGAAAAAACCTTTTATCTGCTGATGCTGTTTCAGAAACGGAATTCTGTGCTAAATAAATATGCTTGAAGTATATCAGGTCATAAATCAGGTCTTTATATGTCAGGTCTGAGTACTTTCCTTGATAGATAAAGTAACACGAGTATAAAAATTCTATCAGAGAGAATTGAAAAAAAAATGTTCGATACGGAAATTTATCAGTAACGACAAAAAATAAATAAATAAAATAAAAGTCATGTTATAACGGAGTACCCCTAACTATCACAGATAAGTACCTTTACTCAGTTTTCCAATGAAAATAATGAGCAACAATGTTAACTTCATTCGTTTGTGTCACAATTGTAGGAGAGAAGGGGGTACAGTGGGTCAATTTTTAATTTTTTAAATATAAATTTAAAACTATTTTAAATACAGAATATTAAACTACTGTATTATGTCCTCTCATCTAATTAATTTTAGTTCAACTTTAAGAAAAAAAAAATGTACAATACCCCATAAATGGGTACACAGGGTCAATAAATGGGATAAAGTCAGTCAGCCAACGAGAAACCCTATATTTTTTTCACTCAAAAGTGAGTAACTTACATTTTATTGCCTCATAATATTTAGTATTTAGATATTAGAATAGATCAAAGATTATAAGGTAAATTCTAATTTTATGATTCTAAACTACGCATACAAAAGGTGTTAGTAAAATTAGAGAAAAGGGTATTGGACATTGTATTAGTGAGAATCTATAGCAAAACTATGTCACTGTTTTTCCAGTTACTTGTAATACCTTTCTTTTTGGCAGCTTCCTCACAATATCTTTACTGTCTGCTGCATAAATGACTGCCTCATAAAAGACAAGTGCATGACCTGGCTGAATACCTTCCATACAGTTTACCTCAATTTCATTTTCATTTTTTCCTGTAACTTCAGTAACATAAAGTTTAAAACTGCATTTTTTCTTGTAGACCTTGAATAATACGAAATCTCCATCGTCAACACTAAAATATTCTACATCTTCAAATTCCAAATCCTGAAATTCAGGTTCACTAGAAAATTCTCTTCAGTCTTCCTCTTCTTCAGTTGAGCTATTCTTTCAATTGCTTGCATTTTTTACTGCTCTTCTTCATATCATTAGGTCTTAAACTCTTCTTATTTTCAATCATCTCATTTCAATTTGTGATTTTCACAGGTGTATCTGAAATAATTTCCGATTTATTTAGGTTGCCTCTTAGTTTTTTCTCTTTTGCATCAGAGAGGTTTGTATTTGTACATAGGCCTACTGACTACACTAGGTTCCTATGCCCATAGTGGGAATGCCCTCCTTTGGTTACTTTCTAAGGGATCCTAGCCCGTATTTAAACGAGGTTTCAGGGAAAACCACGTATCAGAGTTAGGAAAGGGCTTTTATCATCTCTGGTGTCATTTTTTGTTTTATATAATTTTCTTGAGAAACTGAATATTCTGTGGCTTATGTTTAAGTCTTATTTAGAAAAAATTGGATCATTAAAACATTAAAATATAAGAAACTTACAGAAAGACAATAAATATATAAATGGAGAAACAGTGGGTCACTGACCCATTGTTCCCCATTTCAGGTGATACAGTGTGCCCCACACAAATTGATGCACTATTTACCCCCTCAGAATTCCAAATCTTTAAAACATCCATTTAAACACAACATGATAAAAAAGAAGGTAATTTAAACAACATAAATTTACCACATATTCATATATACTCTACAAATTTCAAGAGTAATAAGATAAGTATTACTTTCTTGAAATTTCATTCAGAGGATCAGAAAACAAAATGGCTCTTTCTTCCCGTCACAATCAAAGTGAGATGTTTAACTTTTTCCACAGAGTTAAGTTGTTGGATACCGATTAAAAAAAAAAAAATTCTTATTTGCAAACTATTCACTGAACAAAAAATATCTTCAATGACCCCCTGTGCCCCCGCTCTCCCCTGTCATTTGGCATTAGAAATTTCATTTAATAATGTAGAGCCGCACTGTTTCATTGATGCTTTTATGCCTTCGGTTAATACTTGGGTTTACGGGAAATTGTATACCGAAAGTTTATGCATTTAATGTCTGCACTGAATGACAGTGTAATCCTTATACCTCTTGTTATCTTCATTCAATCAAGAGATATCATGAATAGACATTCTATTACCGTGTTGTCATTAAGTTTAACTGTTCCTGACTTGTGACACAGCGTTATCTTTTCTAATTTTAATTCTTACATGAGACTTAGTAATATTAATACAATTTTTTGTGCGTTTGCGTTGCAGATGGCAAGCGTTCAGTTGAAAATATTTCCCGAGCATGTATGGCGCTTATTTGGAATGAACTTCTCGTCCATAACATTATACAATTTAGAGGTTGACAATTATTGAACCATATGGAGAAAAAATAATGATAACTTTTCAAATATTTGCGAGACTCAGTTAAGAAATAATGGTTAAATGCAAGGCATAGTGGGGGTAATTTTTTTCAGCATGCGTACTCAAACTGTTGTTGTTTATTGTCTAAGTGAAAATTTCGAAATGCGGTTTTCTCAACGTACCTCAATCATCAAGATCTACTGTTCGAGCAATAACAGCAAATTCGAGCAAAGGAAATTAACGACTGAGTGTAATCTGATGACTACTGCCGTGAGTCAAAAATGAATTAGTAATAATCGAAATTTTTTATTTTAAAGTCCAAGAAAATTGTAGAGAAAACTTTCGACACTTCATCGAGCCGTGCAGAATTTTTTTATTCGACTGCGCCACGTCATGACCATTGTTGGCATGCTGTTTATATCCTTAAACTAAATTCAGTACCCCAGAACCAGAGGAACGTGAGTTCATACATTACAATTTTCAGGTTAAAACGTTGATTCTAAACGAAATATCTGTAAATTGGTAAAAAAAAAGTATATACAAATTTAATAATGTCAATAATTTTTTCCTGACTCATTCAATTATTAGCTCCGAAACCAGACCTAGAGTTCATTTCTTACAGTTTTGGTGCCCTCCTGAAAAGTTAGTTTAGTGTGACTAACATTAGTCTGTTTCTGAGGTACAGAATTAATCAAGAATTTTGAACAAAAATTGTGTAAAACAAGAAAATAATAATGACTTTTCACAAAAAATGGCAAAACATAACTTTTAAATTGACTTCTAACAATGGAAAATTTAAGATGTTTAGAACCTCCAAGTAGAATTTCTACAATATTTACTTTTATGATTAATTAAATCTAATGCTATTTATAAAAATATTAAGTTGTTCTGACAAATTATTCTCTCAGTGAAAGTTAATATTAGTATTTTAATATCCTTGAAACAGTAAAAAAAAGTAATTGGTTAAGAACTTTAAAAATTGAAACTTTTTTTTTCTTCTTTAATTAAGAATTTTACAGTGAAATCAAGTACCATGTAAACAAAAATATGTTTTTAAGATTTAATTTCAATCAAAGTGTTAATATATTTTTATATTGTGATTAGTTAAGAATCGGGAACTTGCAGCGATTTTTCATATTTATTTTAATTATGAATTTCACAGTGAAGAAAAAAAAATATATAAATAATAATATGTTTTCTAAATATTGAATTGCTACTAGTTTACATTAATTCTATTAGTTTAAATAAAATTTTCATTCGGTGCTCATTAAAACGAAAAATAATAAAAAGCAAAGCACTTATTTTCTCATCTGAATTATTGAAACAGTCTTACAATGTAAACAAATATATTTTAAATAGATCTTTATGACATAAGATACGATTTCTTAAACTTTAGAAAAGAAAACAAAAGTTATAAAAATAATAAAAATAATGAAGTTTAACTGTGAGCAAAGAATTTAATTTTCAATGCATTTACTCAAACAACGAAACAGAGAAATGATTATTTTTCTTTTTTAAAGCACGTAATAACATTCTTGAATCCAATGAGCTATTGATAATAAACAAAAGAAATTTAATACACTCGATTTTATTGAAAAACATGTTATTAATCATTATTTTAGAAAATCAAAAGGTAGCGAATTAGATAATAAAAAATAAAACTACATATTCCATATTGCAAATCTTAGATTAGTTTTAAAAGAGAATTTTAAATTACATTGCGAATTTTTGTGTTCAGTGATTGATAAGTTTGAAATGTGTAAATATTTTCTAGGTTAGTTTCGCGAAAAGAATTTGGCTTAAAGTTTAAAATTCGAATCTGTCAACACTTGCTAGGCATAAAACATCATGTTTCTTTCTAGTACGAAGAAATTTTTAAAGTTTTGAATTGGTATATTCCATATATGTTCTTTAACTGACAAACTCACACTGACATATTTCACCAAACTTATTGAACTCAACAAAATACATGGAATACGTTTTTCTTCTTCCTAGTAGATAGAATAAAGTTTTCCCAGCGCATATTCTTTTGCATTATGCCAGTTTAAAATCAACTCTTTTTAGGAAACATCACACAGTATTTTTGAAATAAATCTCAAACATGATATCATGACGGGTATGCTCAGAACTGTTAAATAGATGCAAAATACATTTTTAGTTAAATAGCGCTTATCTGTAGAATGAAATTAAAATGGTATGTATTTTTTTTTCTTAAAAGGAGATAACTGGAGTGGAATGAATGTGTTTACTGTGTGAATGAATTATATTCTTTGTTTTTCTGGCAAACTGCACTTTTATAATTTTCCCTTAAATCATGAGCAGGTGTGTATATATATATACATATATATATACCGGGTGATTCAAAATAGAGGTTAAGAGGATTATTTTTTAAACCGTAAGTGATCGAAACATACGTCAATTAGAAAAGGTCGTCAAATTAGGAGGAGCTTTCAGATATGGCATTTTTTTTTACTGGGTGTTGTAGACATATTAAAACACGAAATTTGCTTTGTATACAGCCCCTCCTTTCCTACCCTTTATATTTAGGAGAATGCTGCTCTTTGCCTAAGAAAATTAACAAAGCAAATCCCGAGTCTCTTCGTGGAATAGTTTCCGAGATATATCAATTTGAAAATTTTGGCATTTGTCGCCAAACAATAAGGGGGTGTCTTCAAAGTGAGAAAAATGTAATTACTTTCCAACTGTAGTTAATCTATTCTAATAATCACTCGATAGGTGCAGTTGACTCCTGAAATCCTAATTTAGCTAGAATTTTCCTGTAACGCATATTTGGTAGTTTCTAGTGAAAGTTACCCACACCATAGTAACCTACACCAATATTCTGTCATTCTTATAAAATTCCTTCTCTAGATGTGTGATGTAATTAGTGAATGACCCTCCCCCCTATAAGACTAAATTATCTCTGATTTCGTAACGCAGTGCCCATTTATTCAGGTAAAATTGTACCTGCTAATTTCAAACGTTTGAACGCGTTTAATGGTCATTCGCAAGAATAGGATCATTATTTAACATTTATCAACTCTTAGTTGGCCCCCCCAAAATAAAGTTTTTTGTTCGCTTGAAAACCAACTTCAACACAACAGGTAATGTGGTATAAGTCATCACTTTTAGAAATAAATTTTTTGCTAACTATTTCACTTAGAGACACGGGATCTGTTTTATTAATTTTCTTAGCCAAAGGGCAATATTATCTAAATATAAAGGGTAGGGAAGGAGGTACCGTCTAAAAATTAATTTTCGTATTCAGTGGCGGCTCGTCATTAAGGGCCAGAGGGACCTGGCCCCACCGACTAAGCAGAGTCTAAATCAAAGTATCTTCCCATTATGTAAGGCAGTTCTTTCAATAATTTACTTTCATTAAAAAAATACACGCGTTTTACTCTATTTTAATACTATCCATTAAAAAACGCGCTTAAAAAAGCGATAGTTATACGATTTTCTCCCTATCTAAACCATGCATGGGCCAAGGGCTGACTTGCCCTGAATTGGGAGTCTCTTCTCTGTTCACCGGTTTGACATATTTAGCATTGAGCATAAAAGCCATACTGACGCGGAATTAACTTGGCATCCAAACGGCTTATTTGGCGCTGTTCTGGGCCCAGATCTGCGGGCCCTCGCACTGTGATCTACACGACGGTACGGGAAAATTTCGGCAATCGGTAGCTATTGGCGAAATTTTCCGCTTAGGAGGAAATCATAGTTTATTTGCGTGATCGTATTTTTGCAGTGCAGTCAGATATTTTTCTGTTTTGTTTTCTTGATTTACGAAAAGGGATGTATAAATGTATTTTTTATATATGTAGATATTTATTTTATAATAAATAAATCATCTAAAAAATTATGAACAGGCAACTATAAAGAACATAAATATTAAATATTTAACTCATTCCCTGCCGCCCTAACTTTTTATTAATTTTTTTGCTCTACAATGATAAATTACGATAATTTGGTCCTATTATTGAGAAAATTGTAAAGAAAAAATAATTGGCTTTATGAGTTCAATAATTATAAAACGGTGCGAAAACGCACCATCAGCAGAAACCATTCAAAAAGTAGACAAAAAGAGATATTGATAATAGAGCAAAACCAAAGTATCAGTTACATGAATTTATTCCCAGATCAGTAAAAAATAATGAAAATTCAGATTTAAATTATTTATGAAATATTTCAAAGCACTTAGCATGTACAGGCACATTGCATTTTTTGCAAAGTGTCTATGGCTATGGCTATGGCATAGTTTGCATCTTCGGCGAGAATTTGAAGGATTTCGTACTATTATGTGTTCAACTTATCCTTAGTAACACTTTTCAAAATCTCTTCTTGAAATGTCGATAGTCGCCCAGTGTGGCTGGTTGAAGGTTGAGAATTTTGTTCAGTATTTGTATGTATAGGCATTTGTAGAAGAGATGTTGCTAGAATTCTTTGGAATTCTAATAAACTCATATCCATCTGGTTCGTTTTTTGGTATAATTTCCAAGCATTCACATTGGCCACTTCCAGAAAATTGACAAATAGGGGCCACTACCATTTTTTCCCTTTTACTTGTGTTCTGTACATGGATATAAAATTATCTAATAAATCAACACCCCCCCCATGCATTTTTTATAATTTGATATTAGCTTGGGTTGAACAATGTCAATAATTTTGTGTTCTTTTCTGCTGAAACGATTTGCAATTACAGTTGGCTCAACTTGATCCCAATTTGTTGCTAAACACACCACTGAATTGTCATTCCACTTTACAATTGTTACTTTATTCTGGCTATCAAACATATAGTCATATGAACCTCTGATTTTCCTTTTCATATCATTTGAATTTATTGAAGGTGACACAAAATTTTCTTTTCTTTACCTTTTGCATTTTTGGTTTTTTTTTATCCTCTTGAGTAATTATTGCACTCTCAGATGATAGCTGAATTTCTATGTCACCAGCTATGTCAGCAGTTATAACCTGAAAAGCATGCAATTCATTTTCATTTATGTCTTCATTGTCTGTTAGCACATCGACTTTATTGGGAATTATAACCATATCTACTTCTGTTTTATTCAGATTATTGGATAATGTATCTTCATGGGCGCCGGCAGAATAATTCCCATGGGGGGGGGGCAAAGATTACTTCAACGTATGGTTACCAGGTTGGAAGGAGCAAAAAATTAGGAAAACACTGCATACAAAAATCCAGGGGGGCATTGTCCCCCTTGCTTTATGCTGCCGGCGCGGCGCCCATGTGTATCTTCATCATCACTCGAAAGTTCATCTAACATTGCTATTGCTTCAGCAATAGTGAGAACACGTTTCCCATTGCGATTTTTGTAACCTAGGTAAAAAAAATCGAAATGTAAATAATAATGCTTTTATGCTGATGGTGCGTTTACGCACCATTAATTTCAAATATCAAAATATACAGCAGAACTTTAGAATAAAACTTACCTCTTGCAGCCATTTTGTTGTTCTGTTATTCTTATAAAAATTAACTATGGCAATTATTCTATTGCTAATAGCGCCATCTATTGGACTGCACACAAACTAACATAAGTCTCAAGCAAGAAAAAAACTCTTATTTCACGATTTTTTTTAAACAATTAAATATTTTGACTGGTGATCGAAAAAAAAATCACTTAGTTAAAACAAACGTTACTGTTTTAAGCAAAAATATTTGTGTTGATCAAAATATTTATTTTCATAAAAGAAAAAAATATTTAAGATAATGGTGCGTTTTCGCACCGTTAGCAGGGAATGGGTTAAATGTGGCTTTTTGTTTAGTAATAAAGTAAACTTTTCAATTTAACATAACTTGGTAAAAAATAGCAAAAGTTGTATAGTAAATTCGATAATTATTTGTCATTTGAGAAATTTTAAATACTTACGCTGTGTGCACAAGGGGATAGGTTGTTCTATATGTATATATATTTTCGCGATTTTAATTGGCACTATTTTTTTTTCGGGCCCCACCACTGAAACGGGTCACAAGCCGCCACTGTTTGTATTTAATATGAATACAACCCCCCCATAAAAAATGTCATATCTGAAAGCTACTCTTAATTTGAGAAACTTTTCTAATTGAAAGCATATTTTGATTACTTATGGTTTAAAAAATAATCGCCTTATCGTCTATTTCGAATCACCCGGTATGTACATTGCTAGATAAACTCTACCAAATAAATCCGAAAGTAACGGTATCCATAGTTTTTGAGGACTGCATGAGGCAGTTGGGCCACGGTAATGGGATTAAGCCTAAACAATCTATTTAGTGGTGAAAATATTTGCAATATACGATTCTTTTAAAAGGTGAAAAACTATCAGATCTCGTTTGGTGTAGTCCTTAAAATTACAAGCAAGCATTCCAAAAAATAATTACTGGTACAGGGGTAGACTGGCAATAGATCTTACAGACAAGGTACCAAAATCTGGAAGTGCAATTCTACAAGGACAGGTGAAGCACATCTAATATTATCGTTAGTAAAACTTTATTATCCCGAATCACGGCAGACCAAGAAAACTTCACCATGCATGTGCTATACAAAGAGGGATACTATAGGATACTACCTTCAGGAACGGCCTATCTATTTGGTTTAAAGCCCGTTTTAGTTCTTGAAGTGTCCTACTGTCCTGCTGAACCCTAGCCCCAGGCTCAGGCCAGCAAGCAGCGGTTTCCCTCTTTTTTTTTTTTTTACAGCACAATTTTTGGATTACAATTGGTAAAATACATCAGTGTTATGCAATATAAAAGCAGTTAGTTTACAATGGTTTACAATTGCTCACAATATTGTTCTTAATAACATTTGACCATATATACATATATATATAACACGTTCTTTTTTTTCCTTTTTTTACAATTCTGAAAGTTCAAAAAAAGTAAATAAATATCTAAAAGTAAACAATAGGCTTGAGAATGATAAACTTTTAAAGTAATTTTGAAAAATTTAAACATAAATAAATACATCTAATATTCAAAATTGTGCTTTAGAAAGAAGGTTTTTTTTTTAATTTTGAAAGCATACATCTAATACATAACATTCTCCTGTCACGGTGTTACTCACCATACTCCTCCGAAACGGCTCGATCAATTTTAAGGAAATTTTATATATGTATTCGTTAGGTCTGAGAATAGGTTTTTAACTATGTCTCATACCCCTAAGTGATAAGGCCGGCCCACCCTAAAATTTTTAGCCCCAGAGTGCTATTAATTTCAATCAGATTTTTTGTGTAGACATTAGCGTGTCAAGTCCCTTTTCAAATATGTTTGCCAGATAACGTGTAGGGGGGGGGGAGCGTTAATAAAATGTTGAATGTCGCACAAGGTTTGCAATTTTTGATATTTGATCGCTAAATGTGGTACCAAAACGTGACAATTTATTATAAATATATTTCGAGTATTGTTAGAAAACGCCAGGCGTATATTGCAAAACAGTTTTATTAGGCGATTTTAATATAGATTTCTATTCCTAAGAAATGCTTTGTGGTACAAGAAAGGAAAACACGGTACACTCATGGATTATGATGTCCATTCCAAACAGTATTTGAAATGTCTTTGCGGTATAGTTCGAATATGCCTACAGGAAGAATATGCCTGGCGAAGATTGTAAAACAGTTTCAGTAGGCGATTTTAAGATAGATTTCAATTCCAAAGATGTGTTTTATGGTACAAGAAAGAGTTGATTCCTATTTTAACGACCCCACTCTCGCCAACCTAAAAAATTCCCGTAATTTGGCGAGCTTTGCAGTCATGGGTCTCTGGCAGTTATGCACAAGTTTCAACTATACTTACGTATTATCCCGGCGGTCCCCCAAGACAAGCAGTTTTTCACCAAGATAAATGCTGGGCACATGAAATTGTTGATGGTTTGGAATACGATTGGCAACAGTTTGCCAGCATGTTTGACGATAAAGTAGTTTGGCGGAAGTGACAGCCGGGATAATACGTAAGTAACGTTTCAGCGCAACGATGAAGTGTAGTTGTAATATACCCTGCGAATATTATAAAATACTTTTAGTAGGCGATTTTAACATAGATTTCGATTCCAAAGATGGGTTTTACGACACAAGAAAGAAAAATACAGCACAGTCATGAAGAATGATACACTTTCCAACTAAATGGAATATGGAAGAAAATAGGGACGATACATAAATTATGATACGAATTTAATATATAGCACTATAGTGCGTATTTAAAATCCGAAAATGTTTCAGATTTTCATCCTTTTACTATTATTTTTTTTTGACAAAATTTTTTATGGGTTGACTATCAATAAGTCTCAAGGCCAAACTATGTTTGTTTGTGGCTTAGATTTG
This sequence comes from Cheiracanthium punctorium, assembly GCA_038373885.1. Taxonomy (NCBI): domain Eukaryota; kingdom Metazoa; phylum Arthropoda; class Arachnida; order Araneae; family Cheiracanthiidae; genus Cheiracanthium; species Cheiracanthium punctorium. The sequence continues at coordinate 255,798 of JAWZYV010011717.1, forward strand.
AGCACATCATGTTTTTCACACGGACAATTATACGTGGCATGCTCTCGAGTGGGCAAACTATGCAGTTTTTTTGTGTTAGCTAAAGACGGGATAGCAAAAATGATTGTTCACTCTATTCCGTTAAGGGATTGATATTATTTTTTAGAAAAATTATTGTAATTAGCGATATATATAAATCTAAAGAATAAATTACAATGAATTAAAAGTAAAAATGTTTGGTATTGTGTAATTTTTACATTCCAGCATCGATCACAGCGCTCCATGCCTCTTCCACTCATATACTACATCTTCACACACTTACAATAAGTTAGTCATTTCTTTCTACTAAAATAATCCTAGGAATAATTTATATGGCAAAACAACGTTTGCCGGGTTAGCTGGTATTCATATAATAATGTACTGAAAAGTAAATTTAGGCTTGGATATGAGAAGTGTTTTTTTTTTTTTAATTCTAACGAAATGAGAGTAGCAACAGAATTTCTATGTCAAGAAATAATGCAAATAAATCGATAATTTAAAAAAAAAATGTTCTATTTAGAGTTTTCACGTGGTTTTTATCAACTAAAATTCTTGTATTTATTTAATCTGAATCGCTTTCTGGTGTATGGGGTCTTATTTCAATTGGATGAATATACTTAGGTCGATTATTTTGTAGTTCTTCAACCCCTTTTATTATTTTGTTGCATAAGTTTTTATTTTTTAATGCATATGCAGCCCACTACTCATTACTTTGTGAAGGTGATTTTAAAACTCTGTATTGCTTTAATAATGTACAATTAGTGAAATAATGTAATGAATTTCCTTGCATATTGCATTTAAATGATCGGAGGAGGCTCTGTTTATTTTAAAATAATATTCTGGGAATGGTCCATGATTGGTAAAAAAAAAAGTAAAGGTTCCTGTGTTCTAAAAGAAAATCCTCTGACGGTTTTTTAGAGTATTGGTAAGTATACCTGCCTGTAACTTCTGTGTCCCATGACATTTTCCATTTTTCTAATTTGTCCTTCTTTAATATGTATTTTAGATAAGATAGTGGGCTTGGAAGTGAAACGCTTTCTATTTCTTGGAGGCGATACCAAGAGGGGAGGGGGAGATTCATGCAACAATATGATAGTTTTAGAAGCAATTAACGCAACATGTGTCACATACATATATTGGCATAAACAGACTGGCTAATCGAATTATCATAGGAAAAAGACAGAAATACTATATACACATAAGCTAAGTAACAGTTAACTTTTGAACAAAAGTACAACTTAAACTTGGAAGAAAAGTTCAATATACTTCTTTTATATAAGGGGAAAAACTGCCTAAGGCTTTTAACACGGATTGTCAGGTACGAACAAATTTGTTCGAATAACTTTTACTTTTTCGGCCGAATGAGCTGTGTGATCGTTGAGGGTTGAAAGTTAAAAAAAAAAAAACTTGATCCGACAGATTATCGTTGTTCAAAAGGATAAGGATATTGCTGGTTTCCAAATGATTTACATTGAAAATAAATAATAAATTTATATATATACCGGGTGTTTCAAAATACATCTTACAGTGACTATCTTTTAAACCGCAAGTGATATGAACCTACATTCAATCAGAAAAGTTGCTCTTTTTTTAAGAAAGTTAATAAAAAAAATCTCGTGCCTCTAAGTGAAACAGTTAACCAGAAATAAAATGCTAAAAATTGTGACTTACACCAATTTACCTACTGTTTTGTCGTTGGTTCTCAATCAAAAAAAATCTTTATTTTAGGGAACCAATTATGAAATGATAAATGCTACATAATGATCCTATTGTTGTGAATGGCAATTAAACTTTGTTCAATTATTGGTCGAAATTAACAGATTCAATTGGTTCAATTTTACCTGAATGGAGCGGTACTGAGTCATGAAATTAGCAATAATTTAGTGCTTTCGAGTGGTCATCAATAATTACGACAAGGTGATAAAGGAAAGAATTTTAAAGTGTAAATAAAATTACAAAATAATGGTGTGGGTTATTATTGTGTGATAACTTTCAATAGAAATTGTCAAACGTGCGTTATAGGAAAGTTCTAGCTAAGCTAGGATTTTAGGAGTCAGCTACGTCTATTGAGCGACTATTATCGAAAATTAACTTCATTTGAAAAGCTATTAAATTTTTCTCACTTTTGAGACAACACTTAGTACTTGGCGACAAACGCTAAAATTTTCAAATTGCAGTATCTCGGAAAATATTTCACTTACAGACACAAATTTTTTTAAATTAATTTTCTTAGGCAAAGAGCAACATTTTTTACATTTAAGTAATGGGATAGGATGGACGGTACAAAAATTAAATTTTGTATTTTACTATGTATACATTCCCTAGTAGAAATATTGCCATATCTGAATCTCAATTCTACTCTTAATTTAACCAACTTTTCTAATTGAAAGAATCTTTATATCACTTAGGGTTTAAAAGATAATCGCTGTAAAACCTTTTTTGACCCGGCATATATATATATATATATATAAATATGTATATGTATATATATAGGCATAAAGGCATAATACATTAAAATTTACATTAATTATATTTTAAAAGTAAATTACTGCTAAAACTGCATTTTAAAAATATTTCCTTCCTAATAGTGTCTCTCTATTCTAAAAAAAGGCAAAGGCCGCTGCCGCTGGCGCTGTCAAAAGCTATCTCCTCCTAAACCGTGGGGATTTCAGTTTCGACTAAGGTGCCCACAGATTCAAAAAATTCCGAGGAACCTGCTAAGCTGCCTTAAATTTCGAAAATTGAATTATTTTAGAAGATATTAATAAAAAACTGAAAAAATAAACATAATGGTTGCCAGATTTGGCATAAAATCATTCATTCCTTTGCAACAAAGCGTTTCCAAGTACCTAGAATCGCGTGAAATTTACAAATATGAGTTAGAATTACGCCCATTTTACGCCAAAATAAAAACTATACGAAATAAGTAACTCAAATTGTGTTACACAAAGCTGACAATTTTCAAATAGAAAGTTCGCTTGGACAACAGTAGTTTAGAATTAGCGATTTTTCGTTTTTCCAAAACAGAATAACTAATATCTTGAAAATGAAAAATAATTAAAATGCAGATTATTTTAAAGCCGGTTCGGTCGTGCTGGATTATTTGCTACCAGTAGAAATGACTGAAATTAATAAAGAAATTCGTAAATAAGGATTTATACTTATGTGTGTAGATGTGTTATTTACAAAGTTCGTCATTAGTTTTAATATTTTTAAGTCAATGCCAGCAATGTCTAAATGTAATCGAGAATACATTTTAATGAATTTCCTTCAACACATTCTTTATAACTCATCTCAAAACATCAGTAATTTAATTATGAGTACGATGCATTTTGCACTTAAAAAAAACCCAGACTGAAGTTGAGGAAAGGTTGAAATTAACCGAATTTTTAAAATAAAATAAATAATTATTGAAAAAGTCTAAAAGAATCTTCATATTAAATTTTATAAAAATGGCTTCTCGCAAATATTAACGAGACATTAAAGATATAACGAAACTTCAAACGACTTTAAAGAAATTTTAAGATATAATTATGATACATAAGGTAAGCGAAATATCACTAGAAAATACTTCCAAAACATGTGAAAGGCATGTATTATTTTTGGTAAAACATTAGTTTATAAATTAAATTATATATTAAGCTGGGGTCAAATACAATTGTAATTCACATTCACATTAATAAGAAAAAACTGTAATAATATTTTAACATTTTTAATCTACTATCAAAACTTAAAGTATTTAAGATTTTGTATCAGTTGTTATTGACGTTCAGTGTATTTTTGTGAGAGAAAAATCTACACTGGTAAAAAATATTCAAACTTTGTAATGCGTGTATATTTTAAGCGCAAACTAGGTGCATAAAAACCAATTAAGTATACATATATTTACAAATTCCATCTAATTCATAAAATTCTAAAGTTTGAATACATATATACAGAAAAATAGCTTAACCAATACTCACTTTTAATGTACTGTTCGATAAATCTTTATATTTAACATTGTAATATAATGCAAATTCTGTTTTCGAATGTAGGTTTTCCTTTAATATGTATGAATACATATATATAACGTGTCATGCATTATTTAAATTTAGCGTGAATAAAATCAGCTCACCCGTGTAAAAGATCGATTTTTCAAGTGAGTTTACCGTTTCCACACAAAGTGATCTTGATTGACAGCTTCATTGATTTTCTTTGGAAAAGACTATTCATAAAATAGTCTAAGACACTGTCATTTAAAAAAAAGAAATTCTGACATCATTGAATACAAAAAGGTTTCATAATGCAGTGTGCTTTAAAGATATTTTTAGAATGTTTTTAAATATGTTTTGTAAAAATTATTTTGATACATCTATTGCAAAAAAAAAATACACGCTTCGATTCGACGAAGTAAAATTCGATTATTTTTATAGTGGAAATTTAGCTTCTGCTTTCTGATCGTTTTTTAATCTTAAATGGAGCAAAACAGTAGAAAAGAGCAGGAAAAGACCGGTTCTTCAGGAATGTAACACAGCAAATAGCAGGTTTTCAGTGGCATAATGCTGTGTACAATATGAGCAAAGGAAAGAAGTTTTCCGGTAGCTCTTTCTGGGAGCTGCTCATTTAGGAGTAAAATGCTCCTTTCAGTTGAGCGTGTATACAATGAAAATATGTGTGTAAAATTTATTTCAAGATAACTACGCTAAAATGTATATACTTTTTACCAATTCAACACATTTAATTTTTAGCAACATGCGAGTAACAAGAGATGCAATATTTCGTATTTCTGCAAATAATGTTTATTTAGTGCATATATTTATGGATTAAAATCTGGAAGCGAATCTTTATCAATTACATAAAGATTTATTTTCTATTTTTAAATTAGTCGTAAATATTTTAACTATTGCTTTATCTATACTGCTGGCAAACTTGAAATTGATATGAAGTGTACAACAAGCTTGGATATGCAATGATTAGCATTTTAATGCAATCGCAAATGCGTAGGAATAACGCTATCTAACAGCAAATTCATAAATCTTAATATTTGTTTGTCTGTATACAAATTCACAGAGTCGAACCCTTTCACTTGTAATGTAATTGAGAAGTGCAGATCGAAATTAGAAGGCTTTATACGACTAAAATTCTTAAAATATGCCTATTTTCCAATTTTTAGTGAGTTTTTGAAAGTTTCATCTATAGAATACTTTCCTGATTTTCGACAGAGTATAAAAGTGTTTAGTGTGAAACTGTTTTATGAGTTTAATACTGCATTAAGAGTGAAGTTAATTTGAAAAACGCTAACGTAAATATTTTTGTTATTAGTGCGATTTCAGTTACTTTGGGACATATGTTACCTTTTAGATTATCATGAGTGATATTTGTCATTTTTTCGCTAAAGTCCATATCACACGTTCCAAATTTCAATTCAAGCAACATTTTCGTTCTACTGTTTTCCACAACAGTTGGGTGAAAAGCCTCTTGCGATAAGTATGTTCAACATCCGCAACTCTTCCCTGCTGGTCCAGGAAAAATTGAGTATTTCATTCAACTTGTTCATCTTGTCCGATAGACCAATCACAGGCAAGCAAATGGAGAGGCTGCAGTGACATCACAGATTCACTCATTCCCTTTTCAAGTTGAACCAGTTGAGTGAAATACTCGAAAAAGTTGAACGAAATACTTCATTGAAGTGAAGATTGAACTTAGGAGAAGGTGTGATCTAGGCATAAGTATTTCAATGGTTTTTATGCATAAAATATAGATATGAAAATCAATAGTTTCAGTATTTGAGTTTGCGTTAGAAGATGAGACATTATAGGATTTATAGTTTTAAAGGATTATTATTGTGAAAAACGGTACTCGACATTTAGTAAAGCATAGTACAATTAACATTTAATGAAAGTCTAGGTTAAACACAATACAAATTAGACAACATATTTACAGGTTAGAAGAGAAAGATTTTTAAAAAATGAGAGTTCTCAGGAGCACACGTCAAATTGAATTCATCTAAATCGTACATATACCTCTCGCTCTGGCGCGAAAAACAAAGCGGGGATTTCCTTGGCCTCGTTGCCATGGAAACCGACGGCGCTTGCAAGTGGCGGCATCTGGCGGAGCATCTGGCGCTTGCAAGTGGCGGAAAGGAAATTTTAACTATCTCTATGGGAAGTCTGTCATCTTGTGCGCTAAGACGAATTATGGTCGGTATATGACTGGCAGGATAGAATGGCACTACATTATATATATATTTTTTTATGACGAGAATATAATACCAGTCCACTCAGCAGACTTTAGTCAGTAAATGGTCCTGTTTGTATCATTTCAAGTATCAATAAGGACAGTGGGACCTCGTCTGGAGCATCAATAGGACTGTTTACATGGCGACCACATTTGTGGCTTACGTTGAATTTGCAAGAGATTTAAGGTGCATCAACTCTCATGCCTCGACAGCAACCCTGGACAAGGAAGTGGTACTTCGTTGTCTTTTTATTCAAATTCACGTTCCCTGTACAGCCATGATGGTGGCATAAGAAATATACGTGTTTGAAGATACGGAAGAGAGAGAGCGTTACCAGTCTGGATCTGTTACCATCAATAGGGTTCTGAATCTGGCGTATTTATGTGTAGTGACAGTGAGTGTACGGCGCGATAGCACCTTTGCGGTGTAGTCAATAATCTAGGCAGTTGGATTTATATTTCTCACACATGTAGGCCGACGGCTTTGTCCAATCACCGACCCCGCCCTGACACACCACCTCCTAGATATACAATGCCTGAGAACAGAAACTTTTACGTCACCACAAGGTCCACTAAAATGCCGTCATCACACATTTATTTACACAAAGGAAAACTATTCAAAGTTTGTGAGAATTTAATTCAGCATAAAGCATTTTAATGAGTAGTGCCAGTGAGTGTACGGCGCGATATCACCTTTGCGGGTTAGTCAGCAATCTAGGCAGTTGGATTTATATTTCTCACACGTGTAGGTTTTGTCCAATCACCGACCCCGCCCTGACAACCACCTCCTAGATATACAGTGCCTGAGAACAGAAACATTTACATCACCACAAGGTCCACTAAAATGCCGTCATCACACATTTATTTTCACAAAGTAAAACTATTCAAAATTTGTGAGGAATTTACTCCAGCATAAAGCATTTTAATGATTTCATTTTACGACAAATAGGAAATTTTAACTATCTCTAATTATATAATATGATATAGAAATAGATCATAATAAATAATTTTTTAACTAAGATATTCTCTAAAATTTGTATCATTTACCAGAAATTTTAATTAGTTTTACTTCGTGAAACGATAACTGTAAATGACGTCACCTTAGAAGACCTAGAGATGACGTAAAAGCTTCTGTTCTCAGGCCTTCTGTATCTAGAAGGTGTTGCCTGAAACCATATTAAAAATGTTCGTGCTATCCTTATCTATCTTTAAAGTGTTCGACTATTAACCCATTTGTGCCCATAGATTTTTGCGACTTTCTTCGATTTTTACTAATACCAGCAATACTAGATAAATATCTGATGTCAACTTCTTGAACAAGGGATAATTTCTTTTAAAATCTTTATGCATAAAAATTGAAATGTCAACATCCTACTGGGTCATGTTAAAATATTTTGTGGAGTTGAGGCTCAATACTCGTGAATAAAGGCTAGGAAAAATAAAAAACGTTTTCAACTGATAGCAAAAGTGCCGTCCCAAAAAAGGGACGCTAGGCATAAATGGGTTAACTTGGTCAGCACGTTCTCAGTCCCATTGAAAGCGCTGAACATGGATTTTCGAGAGACTGAGACGCCACCACTGTCTGGCGCGGCGTTGAAGCAGCATGACATAGCATGCCTGCATCATACGCGTTATGTCAAACAGATGCATTTTGACTCGATACACCAAGCTTCGAATACTGCATGCAGCCTAATAACTTGCAAATTTCATCATATATTCTTCCCACTGTATTGTGTATGTGCGATAAAAAATTATCTTATTTTTTTCTGTCTTGTACATTTAGGGTCAGTTGTGTAGTTAGTACCTGTGAATTATACTTCGTAGTGTAGCGGTAATTCAGTAATGCTGTAATTCAAATTAATCAACTTCATTGTATTCATATTTCATTGTGAATCAAAAAAAGATGAAACTAAATTATCAATGCACATTATAATTTACGTTTTTAAATGCATGTAAACGGCAATAATATATAACCAAACATATGGAAGTGTTTAAAAAATATTTCCTGAATTTCAACTACTCTCTACAAATGGAGTATATTTCTCATAGAAGGAAATAACATTTTAAAATCACTACCACTGAAATGTATGGTATATCCCGCCACATAAAGTGAACTACATATTTATCTAATGAGAATTTTTAAATAAAATACTTTTTTGGGACAGAAAAGGAACACAGTAACAATTTTAATGAAAACACTCTATGCAACAATTACGGAACCGTTACATTAAAAAAGAATAAGTCCTTGTCCCATAAGACGCAGACTGGTTAAAAGTCGTATTTTGGAGCAAAAAAATAGCAAAGTTTAATGGGCCGAGAAAAAAGGCATTATATAAAATGCATCATTTTTTTCCTAGAATTAATACTCTGTACCCATTCTCCGAAAAGATAAGTAAATAAAAATATACGTACAGTTTCTCTGAAACGTAAATGATATGTATAAAAATGAATATAAAAAAGACGGTCAAGTCATCCCAAACGCATCAATTACAAAATAATTTTTAACACAGAAGTGTTTTTTTCCCATAATTTGAGGATGTATCGATATCTGGTAATCAGTAGTGGTGATGAATCGTCGCCAACCTTAGCGAGATCTTCATCATATCCTCAAATTACTGTGTCCTTATCAATGCAGTTTTGTAAGACCTTGAAAAATAACTCTGAATGTTGCTCTTCTAGCTTTTAAAGAAATAATAAGCTTTTATAAACGTCTAAATACATAGAGCCGAATTCGCTTAATAGAATATCGGTTAAAGTAATATCCCGCTTACTCTAATAAATTTCATATATCAAGCCCTAATAATTAGTCAGTGCGATTCCATTAAGCGTGCTTGACTGCACTGATTGCATACAGCTTGAAATTAATTAATGCCTCTAATATGCTATAGGTCAGAATGAATTCAATGCTCTTGAAGAAATATTTCAAATGATAGATTTTCTCTTTTTCATTGCGATTATTATTTTGTAATACTTCACAAACTTCATCTTTCTTTATTTTTTGGTAACAGGTGAATAACTAATGTGTCTTAAAAATGAATAGTTTGCTTTAAACAATGACTACTCTCAATGAATAATGTATAAGAATACTTTTGGGTGCTCCTGTTAGAGAACTATAAATGCTTCAAACGCCAATTTTAAACGTGTATGTGATACAGTAGATTCCCTGCATCACATGCACAGAATTTATTTATATAAGTCATATAAATAAATTTCGTAGTCATCTGTTCATATTTACAGCGATTTGATCACGGACAAAGACTGAAATGTTGAAATCAGAAACACTTTCATCGTGGTCGGAAAATGTTAAAGCTGATAAATACTAAGTCTTCAATACTTCGACATTCAAAGCATGCACTTGGTTTCAGATTAGATTCTTGTTTAAAATGATTTTCATTTCATTTTATTAATGACGGTTTTAGAGACGAGTTTATTGCTTATGAAACGTACTTACGAAATAAGAAGTCATGGTGCTCATTCATTTTGTATATATAAGCAAATGTTGTTTCTTTTTCATTCAAGCATTAAATGTAGTATGATAATGTAAATCGCAGCTTCTTATCACTGAAGCTGTAAATTACTTTTTTCATCTTTGTAGAAACATTGATGCAAAAAGTAAAAAAAAATATTTACAATTTTATATTAGAATCCTAATTATATATTTTATTTAGGAATAAGAATTTATTTCCAAGACATTGAAATTTCAGGTGGCTTTTTAATTAAATTGCTACTTAAAAACATTTAACTGAAAATGATAACTAGCAAGAAAGGTTAAGAGAAACTGTATGCTTTAAACTATGTAGCAAATAAAATTTAAACGTTCCTAATAATCTAAGCGTATATTTCAATGATCAGATTTCTCCAACATTTTATCCATAGTTGTTATGATTTATGAAATGTACCAATTTAATTTAACGCTCATTTTGTTTCCAGAAACTATCGTAATACAATCAAATATTTTTGAAAAGATACTTGTTTATATTTTTAAATAAAAATACTTGATAATTTGCATGTCTTTAATAGTTTCGAATTTAAAAATAAAGTGTTTCTTGATAAGATAATCTTAGGATTTTAGAGATTAGACTTTTTGGCAAATAATTTTGCTAAAAATAAATTGATTAGGCTATGGAGACGATACTTACATTTTTGCCTATACACATGACAAAATATATAATGATACCCTTTTCTCTAAGTACATACTTTTTAATATTAGGACTTACTGCTAGATTGACAAAATATTAAATAATTTTTTCTTTAAATGTAAAACATATCTTTTTATTCATGAAAGTTTATTTAAATAAATAAAAAAAGACAACCATTTTTTAAGGATAGTAAACGATATTTATCCTAAGAAGAAAAAAAAATAATGTTTCGTGTTATCCTTAAGTGTATAAATTTTTAATAGTTATGAAATTTGTTTCTATTAGCTTGACATTTAAAAAAAGTTTTGCATGTTAGTTAAAGCAGTATGATGATTATGAATTTGTTTAGCTTTCGTGATTTTATTAATAAATAAGCTAGTTTATTGCTAATTTTTCTTTAAAAAAGCATATTCCATGTATCCTTTTTTAGGAATCTTTCAACAAAGAAAGTTTTTCTTCTGCACATTAAATTCATCATATAATTATATGAAAATGGTTTTCATTAAGAATTCTCTAGCAAAATTCCTATTTAAATACACAAACTAAAGGAATTTTATCGCTTCTGTGGCAATATTTCACTGGGAAATACCGCCTAGAGCTTCTGAAAGAATCTAAAATATTTTCTCAAATGCCACAGGCAATGCCTGGCATCGACCGGCGATGATTGATGGTGGCTTATATAGATAGAAGAATAATTAACCTCTTGCATGAAGCATATTTTTAAATGCAAATTCTAGCGCCCGGGATATTTCACGTGTAAATTTTTGAAGTTAAGTATACATTTGACACCTTGCTACGTATTAATATCACTTTATAAATGGTTTTAAATTGCATAGTCCTAAGACATTTTATATAATCTGTTATTCATTTAACCAGTACGAAGAGTTTAAATAAATCACTGTAAAATGCAATATGCTGTTTCGAGAAAATTAAAAAAATCTGGAGTGACTCCACTCGACTTTCCGAACCCTTACGATTAAGATCATTACCAAACATATAAATAAAGTTTAATCGATGAATAATTCAAATATATATACCAAATTGAATCTCAATCGAATGTACCGTTTAAACGCTAGCGCACTTTCAAGAATTTCTCCCCATAGGCCATAATGTAAAAGAAATCTTTGTTTTAACCCTGTACAAAAACTGTGAGTCCTATACACATCAAAATCAATACCTGTCTTACGATGGCAGTTTATAACATCTATACCCAATTTGAGCTCAATCAAATGCACTGTTCAAATGCTAGCGCACTTTCCAGAATTGTCCCCCATAGGCCATAATGTAAAAGAAATCTTTGTCGTAGCCCTGTAGAAAAACTATAAGTCCTATACACACCAAAATCAATACCGGTCTTGCGACGGTGGTTTATAACATATATACCCAATTTAAGCTCAATCGCATGCCTCGTTCAGGAGCTATCGTGTTCACTCACATACACACAAACACACATACACACACACACACACATACACACATACATACATACATCTCGTAAAAATAGCATAAATGAATTCGGAAGACCTCAAAACGTGTAAATACACCAAAATCTCGAAGTCGAATTTTTTCATGATTACAATACTTTCCTTACATGGTACATGTTCGGAAAGTAAAAATAATCCTTTTCAATATAATAGGCATAAAATAAGTACAATAGATATTTGCATTATCTTCTATACGTTGAGATCTTCAGAAATTTCTAAGGCAGTTCGATAAGCTCTTGTCTAAACTATGGTTCCATTATACCGTCTGACTGCTGTATCCGTTTTCTAGCGTACTTCGCACATTCGTTGATGGAGTTTCTTTTGGATGTAAACATTTTTTGGATAAAAATTTCCCAAACAGACACATCCCCTCCCACACGCACACATACTCCCACCCTACGCAGTAAGACGCATATGAAGAATCTTCAATCTCCCCATCTGCGTCTTTATAACGAAGAAAGATAAGTGGTCATGTACATAACCACTTGTCTTTCTACCAAAACCATTCGCCTTTCTACGTTGCAAAAACGCAGTGGTGAAGAGTTTCCTTCTGTGTCACTTAGTGCGTGGCTTGGGAGTGAGGGGAGGGAATGGGTCCATTTGGGAAATTGTTATGCCAAAAACTTTTGCACACAAAAGAAACTTCGTCAGAAAATCTCAAGGGATATATTCGCAAGACAGTATAGTCGATATATCATTTAGACTTTGTACGGACATATCAAACAGTGTACGATTAAACATGAAATTTTGCTAGAAAAAGTACTTTTTTCAAATTGAAAATGCAATGGCTCGGTGGAGTTGAGAATTTAAAAGTATATTTTTTTTCCGTCTGCGCAGAGTCATTTCTTTTCCGATTTTGCAAAATTCTAACTTATGATAGATCGATTCAAATTTTTGCATTCCGAAATGCCATTATGAAAAGATCCTATTTTACTAATGTGTTCTGAAAATGAAAGAAAAATGCAGTCTGACTTGTTCGTAGATTAATAATATGTGGTGATTTGGTATTGGCTTTGTAAGAAGCTAGACTACTGCTTGAATCTTTCACATCAACATACATAAAGTTTTCAGAATCATTCTTAGATTTTTCGTATCACCTACGGACTAAAAATGTGTTTTTTCATCGTTAGCCATGCAGAAAACGATATTTTCTAAGAATTTATGCTAATGAAATTTTAAATAGCACGTGAAACTGCTAGATTTCACAGATTAGACGAAATTTGCAAATCGTTGATGGTCACTGACAAAGTCCAATGGTTTTTCAGTGTAGTCAAGTACGAATAGCTGCAGAAAATGTGAAGTATAAAGCGCATGAATTCCCGTTTATTGCATTTATGAAGTAAGATTTACACCACCAATTCTATTTCTCATATATATTTGTAAATAGTTTTTACAGTGTGTAGTTAGAGAAGTGCACATTATAAAAGGTATAGATATGTTTTTTTCTTAAAATTCAACGATAAAAAAAGTTTGTTTCCAAGATCAGTATGTGTCCGACTGTGACAATATCAAATGATTTCTGACTGACACTATTTAAAAAAAATAATTTTTATACCTTCAAGATATGTCTGTTTATTGGGAACATATCTAACTGAATCTCATTACTGAATAGGTACCGGTCTCGCATCAGCATAAACAGCTACCGGTTCTTTTTTAAAAATATTTGTTTATTTATTATTATCTATACTATTAAAATCTGTGCGCGTCTGTCTGTGTGTGTGTGTGTATAACATCATCTCCTCCTAAACGGCTGGGAGTTGAGTTTCGAACGAGGTATCCACGAATTCAGAAAATTTCGAGAAAGAACCTCCGCTAATTTAAATTTTGAAATTCGAATTATTTTAGGAGATATTAATAAAAAACCCCATCAAAAACGCTAATTTTTGCTCTCCGCAATTCCGTGATTGTAACCCCTGTAGTCAAAAAAGTGAGAAATAAGCATCGAGGTTGCCATGTTTGGCTATTTTATTAAATTATTTAGACTCCTGCAGTAAAAATAAAAGAATAATGATTTTTTTCTGTTTAGACTATTTACAAAATTATTTTTTAATTAAAATATTGCGTAGAATTTTCACCAAATTAAGTAAACTGATTTAAGTTAGAGGAATTCCGCCAAATTTTAGAAAATTGAAATTCTCTCATTTTGTACATGGTAGTTAACGGTGATTAAAACCCGTTATAGTTAACAATAATTTAAATAACTGCTACTTATCAATAATATGCCTGCATTAAATTTTGCGATCGACCATATAAATATATAGATAACTGATAGATAACTATTTCCCCATTTTGATTGCTGTTAAATCAATGCTTCGAATGATTCCCTGAAAACAAAAAATCTCGCTAAATGGTGTATGTTGGCATTTGGCGATCGAAGTACTGTGTAATAAATAATTGATTCTTATTTGTTAAAGCAGCGCTACGGAAGTTTCTTTTACTAAAAGCTGTTAGAAAGGCGTAATTAATACTGTCTAATATATTTTTTGTTTACGAATTGAAATGTATGTTGATTCCTACTTTAGTACATTTCTTAGCAAAGTTGGCGAAAAATATTGAAATGTAGTGCAACTCTGTACATATTATTAATTCCATTCCACAATTGAGATGAGCCGATGTCACTAGCGTATGCATAGATATTTTTTTTTTTTATTACGCCAAACAGGGTATTGCGAATTGCCTGTAGTGTCAAGTTTAATTTGTGATTTGCTATTTGGCATCGACTGGTGGCGTTATTGACACCGATATGGCAGTTCTAGCAAAGTAAACATAAATAACTCATTTCATGTTCCATTTTTATAGTTTCCGTAGATACGGAATCCATTGTTGCCACTTAAGTTATTAAATTTAACAATTAAGTGAAACCACTCATTGCTACAGCTTTTAAGACTCGTAAAAGTGAAAACGCATCAAATGTGAAACAAATAGAACTGTAAGAGGCATGCACTTTAAAAATAATCGAAGTTTTCATGTAATTCTATATACCTTTAATTTTATTTCCTTCGCGTGTGGGTGCCATTTTTATGTCAATTTTTGCTGCCTTGCTGGTAGATTATCCGGAGCAATACACAGGCACTTATGTACATGCACCTCCGGACATAAACAAGAGCGTATGTCCGGCGCGTATTTGTGTAACCCCAGGCCGTACCCGGGGGGGACCAGGGGTCCCCCCCCGAAATCTAAAATTTTGTTAACAAAACAATAATAATGAAGCGTTTGTGTGAAAAATTGGGCCTTTTTCATCTTTTATGAATTTATAAATTTAATTTCTGTACACTCCCCCCCGAAATTGTTTTCTGGGTTGGGCCCATGGTAACCCCACTGTGTTAATCAGAGTTTTCTGGGGTCAGATTTTTTAGAAAATTTTTTTTCAATGGAGATTCTCATCCTGAAGTATATTGATCACTGATATATGAAAAGAAAAATCATCAATTATGCGCTAGCAGTGACGTAGCCAGAAATTTTTCATGGGGGTGTTACGACTACTGCAGCTCACATATATGTTTGTATACGCGTGTGTGATAAGGGAGTGAAGAATATACATTTTGTATGGCAAAAAACTCCTCATGGGGGGTTGTGACCCCCTATCCCCTCCTTGGCAACGCGACTGCACGCAAGCATAAGTTGTCACGTCATAAAAAACCGTCGTAGATGGTAAACACCGAAGTTTTTTCGAGGGTTATACAGAATTAAAAATTTTGTAAAGTTTACTTTTGATACAGTTCGGATATTTGCCACCAAGGTGAGATGAAATATTACTAAATACGGCAACCTAGAATTTTCTTTTGAATTTGACACTATGCAACTACAGTAGATTCCCTATAACACGGTAGATACGTTCCGTGTTATAGGAATCCGTGTTGTACGGGTCCTGTGCTATACTCCACCTGGAGTGCGGATTGCGCGGGATAATCGCGGCAAAACTTATTTGAACCCCGTAGAAATACAATGATGTTTGGTATTGCCATTCAAAAGTTATGTTAATTACAGGAGCTAAAGCGTCATAATATCAGAACATATGTCTCATTTTACCGTGCTGTACGAGTCTATTTTAACGTGTTACACGAAAACAATCACAAATTTTTCTCCGTGTTCTACGAATTCGTGTTGTAGACCCGTGTTATGAAGGGGTCTACTGTAAATTATTAAAAATAAAACATGAAATTAGTTGTTTATTTAGGGCGAGTTGACAGTGAGACCAACGTCAGTTTTATGTAAGTGTGATACTGCATTAAGAGTTTAGTAAGGGTGATAAACTTTATCGCAGAAGTTACGTCACAAATGTTTTCACTTGAAATGTGACGATTTTCACGAAAACTGTGTGCAATTTTGGCTTATAACGTACGTGGTGCATC
The DNA here is from genome assembly GCA_038373885.1 of Cheiracanthium punctorium. Lineage (NCBI taxonomy): Eukaryota > Metazoa > Arthropoda > Arachnida > Araneae > Cheiracanthiidae > Cheiracanthium > Cheiracanthium punctorium. Next base: position 272,007 of record JAWZYV010011717.1, read on the forward strand.
TATTATTTCATGTAGGTTTTGTTAATTTAGGTGAAATTCAATAAAGTCATCTGCAAAATAACTGCGCTAATGCATTGTCCACGCTTTAGGAAATGCAAGATAAAATAAAATAGTTGTCAACATCATGTAATTTATTCATCTGGTATATATTAAATGCTATAATTAAGCTTAAAAAACAAAATTATATGATGTAGAAATCAGGCATTTTTCGAAAGAGAGAAGTTTCATTTGCATACCGTAAAGATCTTCTTTTTTGATCGCCAGTGACACTGAGGAAGTTTTTGTGTCATCAGGTTGCAATCATCTCAGATTTTCACTCATGACGTCAACTTTTAGTCACGATTTAAGTATTCTTTTCACGTTTTGAGATTCCGTATTACTGGGTTTAATTCGAATTATATATGTGAGGAAAATATTCGTTTCCCACCGTGCGGAGAACGGGCAAGCAGTTAGTACTTCATTTAAAATAAGTAAAAAGCAAATAATATTTAAATGCAGTTTCTTTAGTCGCAAACATATTTGTTATTCACACATGCTTCGTTTCTCTCGGGACCTAATTCTAAAGCCGACGCTGACGAAGTCGCGGGTAGCCGCTAGTTTATTATTATTATCTGCTATTAGTACAATTATAAGCGATTTCACGTCACAACAACTGAATTGTTAACTAAACTAAATCAATGCATAAGAGAACTGGGAATACGTCTTTTTGTCTGTTAATGAAAACAGTTTTCAACTTGAAGCCAATTAAAATATACCAAACTTACAGCAGCATTTAGTAGATTCCTTCTTCAAAACATGTGCACCCCAATTTCATAACCTCATCACTGTGGTGGATTATTTTTGTTATGGTTAAAATTTGATGAAAACTAAAGCCTAAGATGATCGTACAGTGGTATTATGCCGCGCATAACCTGCCTGGCAAGTACTCCTAGTATTACGCTGAAAAAAAATGAAAAATGATTGACATACACCAAAACACTAAAAAAAACTAAAGACTCTATGAATTGCAACTAAATTCCATTTATTCTTAGTCATTCCACTAATATTAATTAAAAGACGATATTGACATAATTTTAAACTTAAATATGTCTGGGGGAGATGTGGTTTTGGAGGATAAGGGGTATCCACAAAAGGTTTGAAACACAAATAATAAATAGATTACTTGGAATATTCACCATTATGATGAGGTAGCCATCTTTACACAAGACACGATCGACGCGTGCACTATTGGAACCGCTTTCTTTCTCTTAAGCCATCATCAAGCCTCTGATTCCATGTTTCTTTTGAACACAACTTGATCATATTGATTCGAAGCACACACTGATTTTTTAAGCCCGTTCACACCTTTACCAAACTCTCTTCTGCTTCTTTTCTCTAGCACACTCGTTCTGTCGTCTTTTTTCTTCTCCCACGGGGTTGTTTCCTCTTTTCTTACCCCCTCTTACATCATTGGCTGGAGTTTCTGATTTGTTCGTATCGGGGAATTAATGCATCCTCTCGTCGAATCCCAGCCATGTAGGTGGATCATCGGGGAATATACCCCGCCAAATTTGCATATCATTTTCGGCCATAAATATTTTCGGCCATAAATATTTTAACGTTGACAGTTCATTGTGCTATAGTGTCCAGACTGTCCATTGCCTGGCGCCTCTTCTAATTTACGGTCCACTTGTGTGGTCTTCCCATGGGAACCGTCTCAAAATTATATTTTACTGCTGTTTCACTTCACCACATCTCTCCCCCGTGTACATAAAAAAAAACAAGAAAAAAAAATATTCAATGTCCACAGTTACTAGTTCATTACACGTAGCTACACATGTGCTACGTTTTAAAATTTGGCACTTGTCCTGTATAGTCCATGCGATATAGTCCATCATACGTAGCAAATTATGTGCTACGTTCTACCGTTTAGTAGTTGGAGTTTAGTCCATACACAATAGTCCATCACGCGTAGCTACACACGGCAAAAGTCTCAGTTGTGATACATTTGTTCTCCCGTTGTGTCTCAAGCATTTTGTGGTTTCACGTGAACATTTTCGTTCTCCTTTGCGGCTTTGTTTTGTCAGATTTTGTTAAATCTGGCAGTATCGATAATGTTTCCGAACCACTTTGCATTAATAACATTAATGAGTTACCTTTGTATCTTGTTTCTCAATTTCTTCAAAATAATATATTGTACACCAATGGGATTGTACACACATTATTATGTTTAATCACACATTCTGTACCAACATGTACCATATTTATATTATTAGAGATGGATATATATATATTAAGAATAACATACAATATCCTGTGTGTCTATTACTTGTTACACATATATATTTATCTGCATATCATAGAAAATACTCGTCTTCCTTCCCCCTTTTTTTTTTTTTTTTAATTTATTATTATTATTATTATTATTATTTTTTTTTTTTTTGCTCAGACAGGGGATTCATTCCTATATTGCACACCCTTTTATTTATACGGTACACCTCACGTACCACTGTTTCAAAATATCTAGCCATAATCATCGATGCGTTCTTATTTACTCATTCAATTCATTTCTAAATTCCCACGTCTGTACCTGTAAAAGAGTTTCACCGCTAAACCCGTGCGTTCTGGAACTACCCTCTCTCCTCTTGTATTCCTTGTAAGCAGATCCTTCCGGCTGCGAAACTGTTTGTCGCTTGACAATCGGAACTCATGGTTGAAATTTCCGGTTTTTCACTGCGTATAATACATCCGCGCGTTTGGAAAAGGGGGAAACTGCAGCTCGACGACTCAACTCGTGTTGCATGCAACCGGTTTATCTCCTGCGCCTGGAGTGACTCGGCACATTTTTCGAATGTGTTTTTTTTTAGGATGTCAACGTCGTGTAGAGGTAAGTGATTGTTATTTAATTATTTTGTTAATGAAAGCTTATGCCGCCCTATTAACTGTAATTTTGTAAAGAGAAACAAACTTAACGTTACTATTCTTACGTTTTATTTTGTAAAGCGCCGATCTGCATGTCAAGTCCATGCGGTCTGATAGGTTATTATTCTGTGAACTCCCTATGTTTACTTTAAAATAAATAGTCTTCTATTATTCTAGAGCGCGTCTTACTCATCGTGGTTATTGCCTGCAATTGCCCGATAAGTACCAAAATCCAAGGGGAAATCTGCAGCTTTCCGTCCCAGGTACTCTGGTGACGCAACTCAATAATTTTATTCTAACTTGTATTAATTAAAATTTTTAGTAAAATTACTGTACTATGTATTTGTCTCGCCTATAGCTGTATGTCCGGTATTTATTTATATGCATATTTTTGTCTTTTCATGTTGCCCTTCTCTTGCATCCTATGCGTGACATCCGAACGAACGACTCTCCGCAAATCCGAACGAACGACTCGCCCCCATGGGAATGGCTCCCTGCCGGTTTGTTTACCAACAGCAAAAGCCAAACGACAACACCAGCTGATGCCTTGCTAACTTGTGTTTTACTTTTTATTTATTTTATTTTATTTTATTTATTTTTATTTATTTTTTTTTTAACATACGTATGTGTGTGCCTGTTATCTGATTGCTTGCTATTATTATCTACATTATTATATTTTGTCCGTCTCTTTTTTTTTTTTTTTTTTTTTTGTTGTTGTTGTTGTTGTTAACATTCCCTTCATTTTCAGCTTAGCTTTTCTGTAGTGCACAAGGTTACACGGGATATCCCTTTTGATTATATAGCATGTCATTATTATTATGATTCTTATTATTATTACTGTTATGATTAGCTAAATTCAATTGCCTTCCAGGTCGCGTTTTTTTCTTTTTTCCTATCAGTTTTGTAATTCTCGTTTTCGTTATCCTTTCACAGAAATTCCAATCTTTTCATCATCTACTGACGCAACCGAAAACCAAAAATCTGAATGAACGCTCGTGGAACACTCTGGACCTCACAACTCGGCTGCTGGTAAGAACCCCTTTTTTTTTTTGAATTTTTGTTCTTTTCCTATGTTTGTGCTGTTTCTCGCCCCTTCCGGGAGCGGTTGCGTAACCAATAACCATGGGTGGGGGTTTTTGACTCGTCAGAGTCTGTTTCTTGTGTCTGGGGTTTTACCCGAAAAATGAGGTTTTTATGGACTTTTTTGGATTCTACATGAGGTTTATTCACTTCTTTAAGTAACAAATTATCATTACGAAATAGTTTCATTACCCTATAAGGGCCGGTAAAAATGGGGTCAAATTTACACTTCTTGTGCATATTTCTCATGTATACCAAATCCCCTATGTGGATTGGAGTATGTTTAGCGGGTTTTTCTAAGTTCTGCGGTTTAGCCGCTTTTTCTTGAAATATCCAGGCCTGTTGTCTGTTATTTAAATTCTGCTTAATTAATTTGTCCACAAATATTTGTATTTCCTCTTGGGACCATCTTGATTCGAAAATATTTTGTCCCTGTACGTCAGTTGTATTGTCCAGGGGTATTTTAATGTCACGACCCAGAAATAGTAACGCCGGCGGGAAATTCGTCGCCCTGTGTTTAGAGGCGTTGTAATAGAGCTGCGCCCATACACTTGCATCTTCCCATTCAAAAGTGTTCTCTGCTATGCATCGAATACACTGCTGAAGCGTGCCTTGTGCGCGCTCTACCGTCCCATTCGATTGTGGGTGGTAGATCGACGAAAAACGACTCTCTATATTGAGAGATTTTAAAAAACTCCTTAATTCCTTTGATCTAAATTGAGGTCCGTTGTCCGATATAATCGTATCTGGAAGCCCAAAACGAGAAAAATAACTTTGTAAACATTGAACTATTTGATCTGCAGTGATTTTTCTACATGGAAATAATTCTATATACCTTGAGAAACTGTCAACCACGGAAAAAAAAAAACAATTGCCTCTGACACTGCGAGGCAGCTTCCCAACAATATCTATATGTAGGCACTTTCCCGGAAGTCTTGCTCGGTCCATTTTTTGTCTCGCCGTAGCGGAAATGTGCCTGTTTTTGAATTGTGCACATCTGTGACAGTTATCGATAAACGTCTTTACGTCGTCAAATAAGTTGCCCCAAGTGTAATACTTCTTTATGAAATCGATCGTTTTTTGTCTGCCGAAATGTGTTGCGTGTGCAATTTTGATCACGGACTGTTTTAAAGCCTGAGGGATCACAATTAAATCTATTCCTGCCCTCTCTCGCGTAGCTTTTTCCCTATAACGAAGAATTCCATGTGTATCGAAATAGTAATTTTTGAACTTAGGAGTTTTAGGGGTTTTTTCGCGGACGTGTGGTATTATTTTGTTCAATAATTCATCGTTCTGCTGTTCTTGTTTAATTTTTTCGGTCGTTAAATCCTTCTTCCCTTCGAAGATTTGTGCCGTTATGTTATTTACCTGTTCTTCTTGTAAGATGTATCGGGACAAATAATCCGCGGGGTTTTCCTCACCCTTTATATGTTGAAATTTAAACGCAAATTCACTTAAAAATAATAGCCACCTTGCAGTGATATCGGATTGCTGCGTTAGATCTAAATGGTATTTCAATGATTTCGCGTCACTAATTAATACAAATTCATGGTTCCATAAATAATTGCGAAAATGTCTCACCGCTTCATAAATTGCCATTAGTTCCAGTTTAAGAGATGAGTATCGTTTTTTCCGTATTTTTTAAAATTCTGCTAAAAAATTTGACTGGTGTTCTGCCTTCTGGCCGATCCTGCATTAAAATACCATTAATGGGCGTGTTGGATGCATCGGTTGCTAACAGGAATGGTTTTGCAAAATCAATTTTGGTAATTCTTGGTTTTTCTAAAATGATCTGTTGTATGTTCGCGAAACTAGCCTGACACTCTTCCGACCATTCAAATTTTTTGGTCTTTCTTGTGAGCTGCACAATCGGTGCAATAATTTGGGAATATTGTGGAATAATCGTTCTGAAGTAATTTGTCATCCCTAAAAATGATTGAATCTCTTTAACTGACTTAGGTGTTTTAAATTTTGTGATTTTCACGATGTTTTTTGGGTCTGGGGAAATCCCTACTTCGTCCACTTGGAATCCTAAACATGTGATATTTTTTCGGGCTATTTTGATTTTTGACGGGTCCAATGTTAAATTAAACTCTTTGAGCTTTTGGAATATTAAAGTCATTTTTTTTCGTAATTCTTCGAGGGAATTAGCTGGTATAATTATATCGTCTAGGTAGAAATTTATCTTCGTTTCTCTCATACCTCCCAGCACCGTATTCATGAGTTGGGTAAAGTAACTGGCGCTGTTACGCAAGTCAAAGGGTAGTCTCGTGTGTCTAAAATTTCCTCGGTGGGTAATTATTGCACATTTCTCTCGCTCTGCCTCCGGTAATGCTATTTGAAAAAACGCAGATTTAAGATCCATAGTCGTGTACCATTTGAATCCGGCAACTTCTTGTAAGATATCTTCAATATGTGGGATATATGTTTTATAAGGTTCAGTGATGTTATTTAATAATCGAAAATCTGTCGCCATTCGGTATTTAGGGGTTTTATTTTCCTCACTCGTTTGCTTTTTAACGAAAATTATTGGGAACGCGTAACCCCCGTCGGATGGTTCGAGTATACCCGCTTCTAATAGCTCGTCTATTTCGCGGTCTGCGAGCGTTTTCATGTTTTGCGGTATTGGGTACGGTCTACATTGGATAGGGTAATTGTGGGCTAATTTGATTTGCGGTTTCACAGCGTCTGTCACTCCTAATGTTTTATAAGAGGTAGAGAATACCTGATAGTTTTCTTGTAGCATTTTTTTAAATATACGCTGTTGGTCTTCCGGTAAATGATCTAAATCAAAAGTCGCCTCTTCGAATTCCTTTTTTCTCAAGTTTAGGATATTGTCCCTATCATTAGTTGTTTGTGCACAATAATTCATTCCTACTTCTGTACCTTGTGATGACTCCCTTATCTGCCGAACGTTCTGCGGTTCTATGATTTTCGCGATTTTCATGTTTTTTTGTAAATGTTTCGTGGTGTTGGTGTTATTTTCGAAAATCATTTGTAACGACTTATCTGTTTTTTGTTGGATGATGCATATCTGTTCCTTTTGGAATTTGGGTATGACTTGAATGTTGCTTTCATTTTGTTGCTTTTCAATAGGTCGATCTGTTTTTAAATTTACTATTTTTGTGTCCGCGGGCGGAATCAGTACTTTCCGTGCTATTCGAATGCAATTATTAATCTCCTCCGTCTTATCATTTTCTTCCCTTAGCTCCGTATTTTTGGTCTCTGATTTATTAATTGGAATTTCTTCATTATTTATTGTTATGCTATTTTGTTTCGTATTTAAAATTACTTTATTATTAATCATGAAGTCGTAACCTAATATGATTGGGTATTGTGGGTTCATTGCGAAGTTTGCCACGAAAAAGGTGTTATTGCATTTTTTATGCCCTATTTTAAATGAAAACTTCACGGCTTTTAGAAAAGGTACAGTTTGTTGTGTCACAGATTTTATTGTTGCCTGTCTGGAAATAAAGTTTATTTTTATTTTACTTTTTATTCCTTCAAATATTTCGTTATTTATTAAACTAATTCCTGCTCCTGAATCAATGAGTGCAGCATATTCTTCATCCCCAATGTTAAGCGTTACTAGTGGTAATTTAATTACATTTTGCTCGTTGTCACTCACCGACATTATATACCTATGGTTCTCTTGTTGTTTGCGTTTATTATCATTTATTTCTTTCGTACTATTTTGTGCCTCTATCATTTGATTTTTATTTTTGTTTTTATGGTCAATATTTACTTTGGTAGCCTCGAGTTTCGTTCTATGGGATCCCAACCTCTGATTATTATTTATCTGTTGCCTCTGGGACCCCTGTATGAGTTTAAATTCTTATAGTCCCTGTTTCCATTGTTGTTCGTTCTGCGGAAATTTGGTTGCTGTCGACCGTCCGCGGGAATTCTTTCCCAGCATGTCTGAGCGGAGTGGTTCGACTTTCCGCATATTTGGCAGATAATTGCAACTTGTTTATAACTACTATTATGTTGATTAACTGGTTGCCTTCTATTTCGGGGATTGAACCAGCAGTCTGTGTCTGTGTGATTTTGTTTTTTACAAAAAGAGCATGATTTCAATGGATTGGATTTTTCATTCACTTGAGAAATCTCGAGTGCCTGAATTTTATCCTCAAACTGTTTTATTTTATCTTTTAATTGCGCGATTTCTAAGTCCTTCAATAGACCAGTAACGTCTGATTTTTGTACGTCAATATTGTTTATGTCTTCTTCTTCATTAAAAATTCTCTCCAGTCTGATTGCCAACTCAACCGCCTCGTCAAAGTGTTTTATGTTTTCTTTTAAAATTTCTCTTCTAATTTCCGGACGTACCGCTTCCGTGAATTTCGCGAGCATGATGTGGTTCTTTATCTTATCTGTTTCCTCTGACGGCTTATCGATCCCTAAAAATGCTTCAGTCTTTTCAGAGATTATGTCCCTTAGTTGTATAATCGATGTTTTCGGGGTTTGCCTAATTGCATTAAATTCCGCGTGAACTTCCGAAGCTGATTTTATTTCCCTAAATCTTTGGAGAATCGCTTTTTTCAGGTATTCGTAATTGTTTCCGTCTTTCGTCTCTTTTAGGCCTAGTATAAATGCTTTTGCCTTACCTTTGAGGCATGTCTTTAAAATTATGCCTTTCTGCTCATTTGACCAATCGGTGAGAGCAGCTACGTTTTCAAATTCGCTGAAAAATTGCTTTGGGTTCTCGAGACTATCGGCCGAATATTGGGGCAATAGAGGGATTAGTCCCGTGTCTGGCGTTTTGTTATGCTGGCTTTGTGCCGAACTTTGGGTATTTCGATTCCTAAGAGACTCTGGCGAATCCTGTCTAACTCTGGGACGACCCATTTTTTTTTTTTTTTTTTTTTTACTTTAAATATTTACAGATACTATTTTACCTATTTTAACACTATATGTTCCGTTACCTTATACATATACAAAATGCACTTTGACACTTTCAACATACACATAAATGAAAAATATTGTACATGAATACATACATATTAAGCAAGTACTAATTCAATTGTTCAGTTCTACTGATTGCTGCATAATATTCCATCAATAAAATATTTATTTATTTATTTTATTTATTTACTTAATTTTATTTAATTTAATTTTTCTATATGTCAATACGTTGTAATGACTACAAACTATCTTATTCACAACATTCTTTCTATTAGAGAAATTAATTGTTTTAACAAAAATACCTTCTTTGTCACCTTTAAAATCAATGTTCTTTCGTATATATATATATATATATATATATATATATATTTTTTTTTTTTTTTTTTTTTTTTTTTGCAGCAGTATATTAACACTTACAAAACACAAATAAAATATTCAAAGAATGTCAATGCATGGTTTTTTTTTTTTTTGTTGAAACTGAGAAACAAGATAGTAACTTCGTTATTATGATGCATCATTTCTCTCCCAGACTTTGTTTTATTTTTGAAAAATCTACTATATATATTTATTATTATTATTATCATTAATTTAACTATCATTTGAGTTACTAGGAGTACATAAAATTGCCTTTTTTCTACGGCACCATTATGTGGTGGATTATTTTTGTTATGGTTAAAATTTGATGAAAACTAAAGCCTAAGATGATCGTACAGTGGTATTATGCCGCGCATAACCTGCCTGGCAAGTACTCCTAGTATTACGCTGAAAAAAATGAAAAATGATTGACATACACCAAAACACTAAAAAAAACTAAAGACTCTATGAATTGCAACTAAATTCCATTTATTCTTAGTCATTCCACTAATATTAATTAAAAGACGATATTGACATAATTTTAAACTTAAATATGTCTGGGGGAGATGTGGTTTTGGAGGATAAGGGGTATCCACAAAAGGTTTGAAACACAAATAATAAATAGATTACTTGGAATATTCACCATTATGATGAGGTAGCCATCTTTACACAAGACACGATCGACGCGTGCACTATTGGAACCGCTTTCTTTCTCTTAAGCCATCATCAAGCCTCTGATTCCATGTTTCTTTTGAACACAACTTGATCATATTGATTCGAAGCACACACTGATTTTTTAAGCCCGTTCACACCTTTACCAAACTCTCTTCTGCTTCTTTTCTCTAGCACACTCGTTCTGTCGTCTTTTTTCTTCTCCCACGGGGTTGTTTCCTCTTTTCTTACCCCCTCTTACATCATTGGCTGGAGTTTCTGATTTGTTCGTATCGGGGAATTAATGCATCCTCTCGTCGAATCCCAGCCATGTAGGTGGATCATCGGGGAATATACCCCGCCAAATTTGCATATCATTTTCGGCCATAAATATTTTCGGCCATAAATATTTTAACGTTGACAGTTCATTGTGCTATAGTGTCCAGACTGTCCATTGCCTGGCGCCTCTTCTAATTTACGGTCCACTTGTGTGGTCTTCCCATGGGAACCGTCTCAAAATTATATTTTACTGCTGTTTCACTTCACCACAATCACATTGCGCAAAAGTTGGCGCTTTTTGTTCGCATGACAGCTCAATTTATAGGTGTGATATTTACATTATTTTTCTCTTGGCCCAAAAACTTAAGTTTAACCAATCATTAATTTAGTGTCTTCTCCTGACTGATTCAATTTTTGAAGTACTGTAACTCCTCGAATGCTAAATATTTTAATAGAAGTTTTATTTCAGAGTATTCATTTTAAAATATAATTTCATCTAAAATGAAGGTGACTTTAAATGAAAAAAATTGAATGCTAACAAGTTTACTTAATGAATCCTCCGCAACTGGAATCTGGTTGTCTGAAGTTTCATCTCAAATGCTGTGAGAGCTGGAAGATTAAGGCTGTAGATTACGCCAGCTAAGCTTCTGTCCGTAAGCAGTAACAAATACGCCAATTTCCTCGATTTAAGCGAGTCCTAAGTAAATTATTTGCATCTGGTTATTAAAAACTGTAAAGTAGAAGTTTGCTGTTAAAAAAATTGAAATTAATTTACTCTTGTGAAAGTATACTGTTTCTCATAATACTCACAATACTCATTTTTTTTTTACTCTAAGAAATCCCGATTTTGGAAGCTAAAATGCACACAACTTAGAGAACTGAAAAAAAGATTTTGCTCTTTAATTCTTCTTTAAAATAAAAATAATGTTCCCGAAGAATCATTTCCTCTGAAGAAATGCTTAATTACAATTTATATACGTATATTTATTTTAAAATCCCAATAAACCTTTACCAGAAAAAAAAAATGTTTATGAGACGAACATGGGTGGTACTAAATTTTAATGCTGTTAAATAATTGTAATATTTATCGTAAAAAATAGAAACGCATGTGCATATAAATTTAAAAAGAGCAAGAAAAAAATCTCTGCTTATTAATTATCCAGAAGAAAATGAGTACCATACACTTTAAATGGGATTGAAAAAAGTTACAGTTTTTTACGGTTTCCTTTTAAACAGAAAGTTTAAAAAATAAATCCTTAGGTTTTTTTCCACCAGAAATTCTTCTAAAATACTTACTTTTATAAAAAAAAAACTGGAAAGTCTGAAAATTCCTTAGAATTTATACGTTTTCCTTTACTTCATTTTATTTTTTTACTCATTTATTTACTTTTTACGGATGCATGTTTTCTTACTTTCTGCCAACTTAGACAGCTGAAAACTAACTTATTTTCATCAGATTCTATAATATGACAAATATATTTTTCTGTTGCTGACGTCGTATTAATAAATATCTTTTTTGTATTCCGGATTACAGTAGAAATACATTTATTTAAGAAATATTCTTTTAAAAATACCTTATCCTACTTTTATATATATTGCATCAATTCTTAGTCTTGAATTTCTAAAATCTATTTTATTATATTTCTTTTCCTAAAAATTTTAGGAATAAAAACTTTTTTATTTACACATTTGTATCTTAAAGTCAAAATACAAAACCGTGACTTTAGCGCAGCCTTAAAAAAATATCGTGAAATCTACATACAGTGGAGTCTTGACTTACGCCAAGGAGGCGTTCCAAGAACTCCAGCATAATTAAAAATTTCGCCTTGTGAAATAGTGTATATATACGATTTTTTGAAATACACCCATAGTTACTTTGGACACTTATAAACACTCCTCAAAACCCTTTTTAAACCAGTCCATTATTATACATTACCATCCTACATAATGTAGTAAATAAATCCATGTTTAGACTGGAACGGTTTTGATGATTTCGTCTTCGGTGATGCTACGAGGGATAAAATACTGTTCACTGATTGGATCTTTTCGTCGGAAACAGTTCACGAAGACGGTACTTACACCTCACATTCCGCAATTTGCTTGGCGCAAAATCTCCCGTTGTTTGTTAAAAGTTTGTGTTAGCTCTGAGATACCTTACTCGTGAAAAACTCTGATTATTGTCCATTCGCGTAAGACAAATTAAGCTGTAGCGCAAGTCCACTGTACATAAAAAAAGCATTCCTGTCCATTTGTCTTCTGTTTGGACCGTTATTGAACCATTATTTGTACCGCCTGGACCGTTATTTGAATCTGGAGCAAACTTGGCACAATAACTAAACAGGACAAGGAGATCTATTGATGAAGGAAAAATTAATAATAATCCGATTTTTAGTTTTAAGGCAGACATTAGAGGGTTTTGAACAAGTCATCAGCTTCCGTAGCATATATGGTATAATGTGTCTGGAAAAGTTCGTTCAGAGACGCTTAAAGATTTTCATTAAGTAAGATTCCTAGTTATTTGACGTACTGTTGCTTTTCTTTTGGACCGTACATTTTCTTGAAAACCTTTTTTTTGTAAAATATTGTGAAAGAATATACCTATATAGATAGAAATATTTAATAATGTTTAATTATTTTTTTAAGTCAATAAATATTTTCCCTTCTCCATTCATTCGTAAGCGGAGAATTTGCTTTGGTGGAAGGCAATCTTGAACAAGCGTGAAAAATTTCTGTAGAAACCGGATGTATAGAATGCGTGTAACTCAGCGGTTCTCAACCTTTTAACGTTGAGCACCCCCCAACAAAGCTAACTTACGGTGGCGCCCCCCCTCACATTTTTCAGCATACATTCAGTTTTTTAATCTTTAACAATGAATATTTAGTCGAATTTTCTACAAAATAATGTTATCCGTAAAGTTTGAATGAACATTTTAAGCGAAAATGGATATATTTTTGAGTACAAATGAGAATAAATAAGATTTATTTTTTAAAAACATGTATCACTACTTGCTCTTTGGTTTCTCCTGCGCCCCCCTTGGGGGTCGCGCCCACAGGTTGAGAAACGCTGGTGTAACCTATCTACGGTTTGTTACAGCGGAAGAGTTTAGAAATAGTCACTTTCATGAACTTTTTTATTACTTCTTAGTAAAGAGATTTAGTATTACTTATTTATTTTTATTTTTTATTAGAGTGTGAAATGATTTTTTTGTATCTGCGTTAGCTACAATTTCAATGATTAAATATTAAGCAATGCTACTTAAAAAATATGATTGTTCTTACAATTTAAAAAAAAAACGGAATTTGCGTTTTCATTTTCATTATTTTTTTTGTTAAAAATGCACTTATCTTTGAAATGTTTATTATTCTTGATTTAAAATTCGAACAATATTTTAGTGACTAAATCAAATCACTCTTAAGATGTAGAGATTAAAACATTTTAGAAACATGAAGACTAACGCTTTTTAAGGTGTCATTCATTTAATCCATTAGTGGTTATGAAAATAAGATATGGAAATGCATTTAATGAATCTTAAAAAGTTGTTTTTTGGCAAATTATGCCCAAATACCTACGGAGAACCTTGGGCTGTGCAGATATTAAATGCTCATTATCAAATTACTTAAAATCAGACTTAATTACGCCTACTTATAACATGCAGATGTCAGGTGCAAGAATAACGAAATGTTAAGAGTTATAATGGTTCTGTATTTCGTACATGAAATTAATTTAAAAAATTACAACTCATTGTGCATTTCACTTCTACCACGAATCATTATTTTCAGTAAGAAATTTCTACAGTGTTTCATTAAAATTTTTAATAAACATGCTTGTATAACATATAAGGGAAAAGTGTCGTACTTAAGAAATAAGTATTCGTAACTAATAGATTAGTTAGATATGACAAAAAAGAAATTGCGATTTTTGAAAGCATTCTTAAATTTAACTTTAATTAATCACGCATTTCTTAGTGTAATGTGTTTTTCTTTGCTTTTATTTGTTAATATGTTAAAAACAAGTAGATTTTTATACATTATTTGCTATCAGGAAAAGGAGATATAAAACTGTGAAGTAATTAATTTACCTTCAGGTTGAGAACGTTATTGCAATAACTATAAATTTAAAAAATGGTTTGCCAGTAAATTATTTTTCTTCTGTAGCAATACAGGAATCCACTTTGCAGTTAAAGACCTGAAATTAGAGGTTTGACCTGCGAATCATCGGCTAGACCAAACTTTGGTGGAAATACAGCTGATAAGACATGGGATGATCGGTGCATATAAGAACCAATATACAGGTATCTCAATAAATCGCCTTCTAAGCATTTGAAACTTAGTATCCACAATCAAAGTGGTGTTTTCAATCGCAAAACTTTAAACAATTGTCTCTAACCGGTAAATCAGACCGGATCTTGACCAGATAGCAAATTGTACCCATACACGTTCAGCAGTCAGATTCGGATTCAAAGATAACAGGGTTTTTTTTTTACTCATTTAATGGAGTAGTCCGGTAAATAATAGTCTGAAATTAAGTTCAACTTTGTGCGGTTTGAATTACTAGATTGAATTTAAATAAATTGGCTTTTCTTTTTCTTTGCCAATGGTTAATGCCTTCAAAAATAAATATTCAAGTATTGAATTCTTTAGAATGCTGGATCATGGAATAAGCGCATGAAGTTAAATACATTTAGATTTCATGAAAGGATGCATTTACTAATAGCATTCCATATGAAAAATTTACTGTGATTTCCGTTACGAATAAAGGAAAAAATACTACTCATTTCTATTAAAGTTTTGCTGAAATGGAATTCGTAATACATGCATTCTTGTTGTTAAGTATATATTTGTTTTTTCATCTGTTCATTGATTAGCATGTTCTAGAATTAAATGTGAAATATTTATCTGAAGATATCTTATAAATAAAAATGAAATTCTGTTTGTTTGTTTGTTTGTGGATTTGAGTTGTATACAAATCCACAAAAATGGACCTATCAGCCTGAAATTTTTCACAGATATGTAAAATAATATAGAATAAATCATAGTCCACTTTAAAACTTTGAAAGTCCACCCGTTCCCGGAATTTAAGAGATTTTTTATGTTCTCCACGCAAAAAGCTTTCCGTAATTGTAACCCCTGTAGTGAAAAAAGTGTGAAATAAGGATCGTGGTTGCCATGTGTGGCGATTTTGCCGAATAAGATGTTTTAAATTCTCAAAGTAAAAATAAAAGAATAATAATGATTTTTTTTGTTAGTTTATATTCGTAAGATTATATTTTTTTTAAATTATAATATTGTGTGCATGGTAAATCGGAGCAGGAATGAAATGTTTTATACGCAAAACAATAAGAATTGAAGATTTCCGAGGCTAATATGTTAAAATTTTTTAGTTTGGCGAAAAAATAAAATGGCTCAAATGCCGAGAAAGTGAGTTCTAGCGGTTTGCACAGTTTCTGGCTTGGCGCAATTTACTGAGAGATTAAGGAAACGGATTTTTGAAAACAAGTGCAAAGGTTTTATTAGAATACAGCGTTAAATTTTAATGATCCGTGCGAAAATAATGCAGTTATTAAGGGATTTCAAGCGATCTATCTTCAGCATTCTCGCGATTTTGAGGAGGATTCTAACGCTTGGCGCTATTTATCGTAATTTAATCGTCTGCTATTTGGGTTATGAATACACCTGCGTATAAGTTTTTGAAATTTTCATTCAGTTGGAATTGTGCATTTTTCTGAGCAGCTTTTCTGCATCTAATGTATTACATCCAGAAAAGAGGATGTTAGAAATATCAATTTTAATTTTGTTTAATCACACTCATGAATAATGATACACTTTCCAACTTAATGAAAGAAGGAACGGAAATAGGGAAGACCCATGGATTATAACTCTTTTTATATATAGCACTTTAGTGCGTATTTAAAAATCTGAAAGTGTGTCAGATTTTCTATGATTCTAGCGCTTGGCGCAATTTAATGATAGGGTATTTTTAAAAACAAGCGTAGGTTATCTTATAAATAAAAATGAAATTCTGTTTGTCAATTTGGGTAGTATACAATTCCACAAAAATGGACCTGTCAGCCTGAAATTTTACACAGGTATGTAAAATAATATAGAATAAATGATAGTCCACTTTAAAACTTTGAAACTCCACTTAAAAACGTTTTCCTCCTGAATGGTTCTCTTAATTTCCGTTCCCGGAATTTAAGAGATTTTGTATGTTCTCCACGCAGAAAGCTTTACGTAATATTAACCCCTGTAGTGAAAAAAGTGTGTGAAATAAGCATCTTGGTTGCCATGTGTGGCGATTTTGCCGAATAAAATGTTTTAAATTCTTAAAGTAAAAATAAAAGAATAATAATGATTTTTTTTAGTTTATTTTTTTAATTATAATATCATGTGCGCATAAGAAATGAGAGCAGGAATGAAATGTTTTATACGCAAAACAATGAGGATCGAAGATATCCGAGACTAATATGTAATTTTTTTTAGTTTGGCGAAAAATAAAATGGCTGATAGGCCGATTTTTAGAGAGTGAGTTCTAGCGGGTTGCACAGTTTTAGGCTTTTTGGCGCAATTTACTGAGAGCTTAAGGGAATAGCATTTTTGAAAACAAGTGTATAGGTTTTCATAGAATACAGCATTAAATTTTAACTATCCGTGCAGAAATAATGCAGTTATTAGGGCATTTCAAGCGATGTAGCTTCAGAATTCTCGCCAATTGAGTACATTAATTTAACTTGGGGGAAATCCGCCAAATTTCAGAAAATTGAAATCTTCGCATTTAGTACATGAAGGTAACGATGAATAAAACATGTTACAGTTGATAATTTAAAAAATGCGGCTGTATTAAGGGATTCCACTTTTCAAATAAATGCCTGGCGATCGAACCAATTCCCATTTTGATTGCTGCTAAGTCAATGCTTCGAATGATTCCCTGAAAAAAGTCTTGCAAAATGGCGTATGCTGGCACTTTAGCGAGGCTTAGATTTGAAACTGGATTTTCCTTGAGACTGGTATATACGTATAATAAGACTGGTCATAGATAAAAATGAATGTTGGTATGTGTGTAGGAGGTTGAAAAACTCCAGCACCGTTTCACCGATCACCATGAAATTTGGTTCACTTAAGTCTTTTATCATGGAGAAGGTTTTTATGCTATCCGTTTTCCTCTAACTTTTCACTAGGTGGCGCATCAGAACGTCAAATTCTATTCCGTTTAGCCGTTTGCTATGCGAATGTCGTCCAACCAATTTCGATCAAATTTGGTACACGCGAATATTAGAACACGGAGAATATTTTTCACTATCCATTTGCTGTAACTTACCGCTAAATAGCGCTGCAACGCATCAACTTCTATACCGTTCTACCGATCGGCATAAAATTTTTTATACTTACACATTTGAGAACGAAGAATATATTCTAACTGCGTTACTTTTGATGTTACTCACCACTAGATGGCACTGTAGCAGGCCAAATTTTTGACCATTCAAACGGTGGCTATTAAAATCAGTATACATAGCTATTTGAACAATGAGAATATTTTGGCGTTATCCATTTTGCTATAACTCGCCACATGACGGCGCTGTAGCAAATCATTACTTTAATTAACCACTAGATGGCCCTGCAGTGTATCACTTCTTGACTGTGCACTATGAAAATACGTATACATAGATATTTAAACACGGGGAAGAGTTTGGCGCTATCCATTTTCGAATAATGCGAAGAAATATTTTTGCCGTATCCATTTTGCTAAAACTCGCCACTAGATTGTGCTACGCCGCATCGCCTTCTGCACCGTAAAAACGATTGCCTTGAAGTTCAGTATGCATGATTATTGAACACAATATAACGCGATATCCATTTTGCTATATTTCTTTATCACAATAAATAGTAATCACAACAAATATTAAAATCAAAAAGTCCATTCATTCCCGTGCGAAGAACGGGTACTTCAGCTAGTATTCAATAAAAATCATTTAAATTGTTCATTAGCGCAAACAGCGGCATTAAAATTCATTTAACACTCTTAATTTTTAAAAATATCACTAAACTGCGTGAAATAAGTAAAGAAAAAATTTTAACTCATCTCGGAAAACCAAACCTACCTGCCACCTCACAATTGCAGGAGGACTCCTTTATAGATCAGAGTACAACTATTCAAATCTCTCCAAACGTTGTTTAGCTTAGGATATTTGGCTCTTTTCTGATCCATATTAGATTTTTTTCCCTTAGTTTATCTACATTTTTGGAGTTTTTCAAAAATGTTTTGGGATTTTTAAAAATTGCCGTGAGTTATAAATGTTCCTTTGTGTGTAGCCTTTTTAACACCTTCCAACAAGATTGAAAAGTGTATATGATTTCGGTTTGTCTGTCTTCCCATCTGTCCGTCCGTCCGTGCTCCCGTAAATATGCATCGATTTGTACGACATTTGTATTCGTTATTCTTATCTACTTTACCATGTACCCTATTGAAAATTGTGTATGTAGCATTTATAGTTTTTCTACAGGAGCACTCAAAATATTCCCAATACATTTCGCTCTATGGGAAGATATTCTTTAAAGCGTATCATCCTGCCATACAGTTGCGCTCATCCCTGACTCCTAGGTAAAACTTATTTCGCCATTATTGCAAAAAGACCACGAAATTAAGCACTAAAAAGCCTAATAACGTATACACCGTTTGTACGATCCGCTTGAAATTTTTCATAAATTTGTATAAAAATATAGAAAGCAATCTGTGATTCTTTAAAAATCTAAAATTCTACCCGTTCCTTCATTTTTAAGCGCTTTTCCGCTATTTTCAGACCCCTTTTATTGACGTAAAACTTCTTTAGGCGTAACTAGGGAGTAACTCATACTTTTTTTTTTCTGACGGAAGTAACGATCAGTAAAGGAAGTGACGCAGGCGAAAACTACGGTTTAAAAACACGATGATAGAAAAACATGAGAAATGGAACCTGCAATCGAGCCAAACAAGCAGACGAAAGTTTCATTGTAAGAGCACGGAAACAGAATAATACTTCCAACAAAACCAGCAGAGGAAAACAAAGGTTTAAGAACACTGCCATAGAAAAACGCAATAATAGACCCTACGAGCATTCGATACCAACCGACAGAAGAAAACACCAGTTTAGGAGCACTGTTAAAGAAAGATACCACAACATAGACATTTTCTCGATTCAAACCCTACGGAAAAACGTTTTAAGAAAACAGTGAAAGAATAATAGTTCAACACGGACACTTCCTGGATGCTAACCCGATATCCAGACGGAACACCGGTTTAAGAACACGGATATGTAACACCACAAAGAAACAAACACTGGCTGCAAACGGTTTAAGAACAAAATAAAAGAATAATAAATGGACACTTCCTGGATTCTAACCCAACCTCCTGACGGAACAACGGTTTAACAACATGGGGATGAACACCACAAAGAAAAATGAATCTGGCTGTAACTGAATCCAAATAGTAGATGGAAACTTAAACTTAAGAACACCATAAGGGTTCGATTGGTGCCGACCGAGTTGTATGGTGGGTAAAGCACCGTACTCAGGTTTCGGGTTCAACTCCCGGCGGTCGGGGTTCGATCTCCGACTGGACGTGGTTGTCATTGTTTCCGTCCCTTCATAAGAGGTAACACTGACCGCCCACTGGGTGCTCCTATAATAAAATGGTCACACCTTCGGGCAGTTGTAAGGAACAATGCCTAATCGGCAAGTTCCCGCCCGTTAAAAAAAAAAAAAGGTTCGATTTTAGGCAGATTTCATTTCTTAGTGCAGTTAAATTCCCGTGCAATTAGACCGTGGTTTTCGTCTTCTGGTGTATTTCAAAGTATTATTCTGTAATCGTGATTTTAAACTGAAGTTTCCGACTACTGTTTGGGCTCGATTTCAGCCAGGGTCCCTTTTGTTTTTATGTGTTCTATCCCCTATTCTAAAACCGCTTTTACGTATGGATGTTGGGTTAGAATACAGGCAGTGTCCATGTTGTGAAGTTGATTTTCTAAAAGAAAAAAATGATCTAACTATGGATACTTCTCGACTTCAATCAACAACGCGTTTCAGTACAACGACAGATGCTGTATTTTCAAGAAAATTAGGAAATTAGAGAGTAAAATTTATGTTTCACATTATAGTTCCCACAAACCTATAATTTCATACATAAAAAAATATGATGACGTTCAAGTACCTATTCCTATTTCCAATGAATAATATGAATATAACATTTATATAATCTTTGTAAAGTACATGAATAATAAATGTAATTAAATTATAATATGATATTTATTTTAAGTTAAAGTTTAATAATTTCAGTGATATGTGTCGTAAACGTCAAAGAAGTTTTACTTCAATCGCGCATAAAAATTACACACACACACTTTTTTTTCTCGTATAATCGTTTTTGTTTTCAGTAAAATATGTTACTCATAAATCATTCAAGTTATTTTTGAATAATGTGAAATTTTCTATGCATACAAAGATGAGATTCTCCATTTTCAATACTATCTTATTAATACCGCTACAATGATGTATTCGTTCTACCTTATTTAATGTTTATTTTCCTATTAATGGTAATGTAACACATGACATTTTGACAATGATGTGACATTTCCAGTTACATAACGTATGATGTTTTTGACAGCCTTTTCTAGCTATGAAACTTTCAACAGTCAACCTTGAAACAGGAATAATGAGCTATCCTTTCATTCATTTTTTTATGATGCGAATTTTAATTCCTAAATTAGGAATAACACTCAGCATCATTACAAAGTATAACAAACGCAATCAAAAGAAACATCACATAATTCTGACGATTTATGTAAACTGGCCTCATAGTAAAGAAGAATATAATTTATCTACCTCCTGGTATTTTCCCCCCGAAATTTCTGTATTTCAGTACATGATATATTTGTGTTGCTCGTAAGAATTTATTCGATACGGAATAACAACTCCTTTCAAACACAAAATTGATTTTATTGTAAGCGTCGACATTATTTTGGTTATCCACAACTTAAGAATGCATTTTCGAAAAAGAATAGTTTTATATATTCAAACATAAACTGATCCAGCAAGCACTCAAAACTCAGAATAACCTGATCCCTAGAGTCCTCTTACCAAAAAGATTGAGAAGTAGTAACTAATAAAGATTAAACTTCACTTGTGCATAACGTGTGCATACCATTTGACATTGAGTTTTTTAATTTTATGCAATTTCAAACATCAAATAAAGTATCCTTGAAAATAATATCTCAAAAATCTCCTTTGTGAAATTTTACTTCTAAAAATTAAAAAAAGTATCCGCATTTTCTTGTTCATTAAATAAACTTGAAAATAAATTCACACAATAGGTAGAGAAAGAATACTGCGTTTGAAAGTCTGCACTACTTTTCATTCAATTAAAACACTTTTATTTCATAACTTCAAAGCGTTTTTGAAATTCATAATCACATACATTTGTGAAAACTTACCTCTAAAAGAGTGTTAAAAATAAATAAATGCTAATTAAATAAATAATTATATTATTGGCATTGGTTAATGTGGTTATCATGTACAGTTGGACATTGCACTGCATATGGAGAGTTAAACCATGAATAATATTTTACCCGAACACATTGATTTACATTGCGACGCTGTTAAGTGGTTTAAATTGTGGACACTGATTTTCAAATTTTTAGAACGTGATTTCTTGAGAATGTATTAAGACATGCGATAACGAACGCATTAAGACTCAATTTCTAAAAATTGTGTCCTACGGTATCTGTGCTTGCAAGTCTTGTAAAGATTTTACTCTTTGCAAAAGTTCTTTTGTATCCATGATTCCAATATCTTTCCCTATTTCTTCTATAAGAGTCAAGATTCGTTTTCGTAAAAACATGTAAGTAGAAGAATTTGTGTGATAAGAATGATTGAAAACAGAATAAGCGATTCGGGTACAGTTAAAAAAGTGTATGTTACAAGCTATATTACACAAAAATTGAAAAGAAGTAACATTTGGCTTCATGAAAATGCAAAAATACTTATGAATTTTAGATAAAAATTGATTAATAAGGGTTTTTTTAGTTTATTTTTAACATTGAAATATAGAAATCCAGATTGTTCAGAATTTGAAAATTGCTCTTCGGTGGTTAGTAAGAAAGCTTATGTTGTTAAACGCTTAAAAAATAAAATAAAGAAAATATTTCAAATTTAAAAAAATGTTTGAATTCTTACAATATGACAACAAATTACATTTTCAAAATAAATTTCAAAATGCATTTCTCATTTCAAATCGCACATTTAGAATTATGATTATTTTTCGTCAAGCTCTGAGCATGAAAACTGTGGGGGAAGAAGATAAAAAAAGAAAAATATTTTCTTCTGTATAATATATAATATGTGGGAATATGTAGTATGTTCTTAAAATTTCGGTTAAAGTATTAATGTTTTCTTTGAATGAAGTTACGATACTTCATCAAGAATTCAAGTGTTTTCATGAAAGTATATTCATCTAAACTAAGTTCAGTAGAGTTCCTTTCAGTTAAAAACTTTAAATATTATGTTATTTCTTCAACTGAAAAATTAAGTGAAACAAGTGCTCCGAATTTTATTCTTAATGTTAACATAAATGTTTTTCAAAGTAATATGAAATATTTTTATTATACATTTAATAAAATACTAGCTGACCAGGCAAACGTTGTTTTGCCATATAAATTATTCCAAGGATTATTTTAGTAGAAAGAAATGACTAACTTATTGTAAGTTTGTGAGGATGTGGTATATGAGTGGAAGAGGCACGGAGCTCTGTGAACGATGCTGGAATATAAAAATAACACAATACCAAACATTTGTATTTTAAATTCATTGTAATGTATTCTTTAAATTTATATATATCGCTAATTACAATAATTTTACAAAAATAATAAAATCAATCTCTTAAGGGAATAGAGTGTACAATATATTTTGTTACCCCACCTTTAGCTAACACAAACAAACTGGATGGTTTGCCCACTCGAGAGCATGCCACGTATAATTGTCCGTGTGAAAAACATGGTGTGCTCAAATCTAAGCCACAAACAGACATAGTTTGGCCTTGAGACTTATTGATAGTCATTGCAAATGCCAATCTTATTGGAAATTGAAGACGTTTAAATTGAATTGGCACATCCGTGGGTATAATAGGGATCCGTGGTAGTAATATATTTTCACCTCGAAATTTGCCATTTAAAATGCCGGCTTAAACAACATTTTTCATTAGTTTTTTAATAACTAATCGCATGCCGTTACACAGCCGTGGTGGGTTCAAATTACGAAGCAAAATAACCGGAGATCCAACCTTCAGTTGTAAGTTATGCGGCGGCATGCTTGGTAAATCTAATGAGTTTAAAAACTCTGCTGGATAATTCACACCTTCGGTGGCATCGCAAACTGTATCAATAGATTTGTATGACACTAACTCCCCTGGTAATAAATGTTGCATTTTAAGATTCAGTTCGTTGACGTCTACATTTTTTGCTGCTAAAATTGCTCTTTCTGCCAGCCACTCATGATTAATATATCGTGTATGTACATCGGGAAATATCTGGTCAATGAGAGTATCTTGCGAATCAGTAATTGTGCAGAAATCGGCCGGTAATTTTATGCATCCAGTTTCATCTACAGTAACTTTTCCATCGCCGATATTTAACAGCTGTTTTGAAAATGCCTCAGCGGATAGATCTCGAAGTATTTGAACGCGCATATTTAATTTCAGTTGTAATTTTTCAACATTACGACACAGTGGCGATGATTTTAAGCAGGCGTTTGTTTCATCAGCATACGTTGAACGTGGGATGACGGGAAGTGTTTGTCTAAAATCTCCTGAAAGGAGTACCAGAGTGCCGCCAAATAGTTTGTCCTTGTTTTTAAGATTTTTCATTGTCCTGTTCAACGCCTCAAGCGAATGTTTGTGTACCATAGTGCATTCATCCCAGATGATAATTTTACACTGTTTCAGCACTGTGGCCATGGGCGATTGTTTTTTTATGTTGCACACTGCATCTGGGTTATTTTGAATATTTAGTGGTAGCTTAAATACTGAATGAGCTGTTCTGCCTCCATCCAATAAAGTTGCCGCAATACCAGACGATGCAACGGCCAATGCGATGCCATTATTCGATCGTATTTCGGCTAGGATTAGCGAAATAAGGAATGTTTTGCCAGTTCCACCTGATGCATCCAAAAAAAAAAAAGAATCCACCTTGCCCTGCCGAAACTGCGAGAATAATGCGATCGTAAATGCTTCTTTGTTCCTCATTCATTAGTGGTATATTGCGAGTAACAATCGCTGCCATTTCTGCAGTATTGTATTGTAGTTCTCGATTCATTTCATTATTTATTAAATCAGATACACTACGATTTGGCGAACGCATGCCGAAATGACTGAGTGGTAAGTTGGCAATGATAATGCACAGATCCTCAATAGCAATCAATGCTTCATTGTACATAGCGTCGCTGAATGGTAGTGTTAAATCGTTGCACCGTGTACGATGTTCATGCAAAATATCATCACTCATTGAATCTTTATGACTATCCCACAATGTCTCTGCTCGGGCCGGGAAACATGCAGTCAACACTATACCGAATAGTAGACGAATTTGTTTTGCCGTACAGTTCAATGCTGCTTCAGCAAGCATACATTCCCACTTGTTGTCATCTTCCAGCAAGCCTAGTGCAAGGCATGCTTCTTTATACGTTTGATATTGTTGTCCATTCACTTTACGTATATCTTGAAATGACAATGGGCCGGTAACATTAACCAACAACAGTCCAAGATAAAAGCACTCAGTCTGCTTTGGATTTACTGCAAATACTCGTCCCAAGGCGTTTGATTTATATAAACCGGGACATGCATCAATCGGTGTACCTTGCTTGCGAGGCATCCATTTTTTTGTTTGAGCCCATGTGAAAAAACTTGGTACTTCTGAATAGAGTAATGTCCGTGCAAAGGCACCAAAAGCATCCGCACGATTACACAATTCAAAAAATTCGGTGAGTGTAGTTTTTGGTGGATTTATAGCATGATCAATCGCTGTCTCGTTCGTAAAATATACGCGCTGGCCGTTCTCAAGATGGACGGCTAAATGAATAACTGCTGGATCCCGTTCATGAATCGGGAAACCAAAGATACGCCAAACAGCTTCATTGGAGCTGATGTATAGGCCCGTTTGATAGAGAGTTATTTCATCATTTTTATTCACTGGAGGAGCATTGTTATGGGTATTTTCAACTCGAAATACAGCCATATAACTGCCTTTATGTACATACTTACAAATCTATTTGATGCTCTTCACGGAACTGCAGAACTCAACGTTAATATGAGCGTCGTATGTTTTGCTCAATAGAGGTGAATATGGCACCACCCAACGATTGTCAATGTCAATATCTATGTTGTTGATATTTTTAGTAAATGATTGTTCGCCATTATCGGGACTCCTTCGACGATATATTGGATATCCGTCAACATTTGTGATCGTATCGTTAGTGAACTTTTTAGGGAAACTTTTGGTGGATTTTCCATCTGCCATGCAAGGCGATGAACGATTCAGATCACCGCATGGGCCATGAATCATGTTTGCTGTAACAATATCAAACAGCAATTGATCATTAGACGGGTCTGGACGGCCGGATGTGCCTGGCATTTATCTTGGTGAAAAAATTGCTTGTCTTGGCGGACCGCCCGCCTGGAAAATACGTATGTACCGTTGAAACTTGTGCATAATTCCCAGAGACCCATGACTGCAAAGCTCGCCAAAGTACGGGAATTTTTTAGGTTGGCGAGAGTGGGGGCGCTAAAATAGGAATCAACTCTTTCTTGTACCATAAAACACATCTTTGGAATCGAAATCTATCTTAAAATCGCCACCTGAAACTGTTTAGAATTTCCTCCAGGAATGTTCTTCCTGTAGGCATATTACAACTATACTGCAAAGACATTTTAAATACTGTTTGGAATGGACATCATAATCCATGAGTGTACCGTGTTTTCCTTTCTTGTTCCACAGAGCACTTCTTCGGAATAGAAATCTATATTAAAATCGCCTAATAAAACTCTTTTACAATATACGCCAGGCGTTTTCTAACTATACGCGAAATATATTTATAATAAATTGTCGCGTTTTGGCACCACATTTAGCGATCAATTATCAAAAATTGCAAACCTTGTGCGACTTTCAACATTTTATTAACTCCCCTCCCTCTCTCCACATTATCTGGCAAACACATTTGAAAAGTGATTCGACACGCTAATGTCTACACAGAAATCCTGACTGAAATTAATAGCACTCGGGGGCTAAACATTTTGGGGTGGACCGCCCTTATGACTTAGGGGTATGAGACATAGTTAAAAACCTATTCTATGACCTAACAATAACTATGACCATAGAAAATTTCATTAAAATTGGTAGAGTGGTTTCGGAGGAGTTAGGTGACTAACACTGTGACAGGAGAATTTTATATATTAGAAGATTGATCTTAAAAATGGCATTTTGCTACATTAAATCAAAGCTTTGATTTAAAATAAGATAATTGGGATGGGTATTTTCATGCAACAAATCAACAATTTGAGTAGCATTGGAAACAAAAAAGGTTAAAAATTTATAACCTTCTCAATATGAATACTGTATGTGTATATTTTTTTCTCATTAAGTTACTTTTGCTGCACAGAAGGTTGCAAATAAAAGATATTTCTAAACTGATGTGTTACATGCTACTTTATTCCTGAAATAATTAAGAAGAATATATGAATACTTTATTTTTTTCTCTATGTCTCCGAAAACAAATGTAAAAATTTAACTTGTATTAATGAACTAAATGTTTAATGCTTTAAACAGTTAATATCAAGTCAAAAAATTGTAACAAGCAAAAGTCTACTATATTGATCAAAGATTTGTAGTGATCAATTGGAGATTGTTATGCATTCAATATTGGTCAATATGGGGCTAAGATTTGTAGTGATCAATACATTTTAAAAATTAACATTTAACTTTAAGCGTGTACTATTTAAATAATTAAATGCTGTAAAGCCAAAAATATTAAATGAAATATGTCCATTAATATATATATATATATATATATTTGTGTTGATACAAAATTGTTCAGGATAATATTAATGAAAAGAAGCAACGTAAATTTTTAGACAAAGGAAAAAAAATACTTCCTAAAATTCCAAATTGAAAAATAATTTGGAATTTCTTTTTCATATCTTATATTGAAAAAAAAAAATGTTTACACAGCTCTTGTTCAGGGTAATGTTTCCGATAAGAATAATTTACTTCGTACACAAAAAGAAAAAAAAGTGTTTCTAGAAAAGTGTCTTAACATATCAGATATGTGGCACGAATTGTATAGCTGTGAAATCTATTGGAAAAAAACATGAACGGTAAAATAACGGCAACAATTGATGGATAACAGGGACCTGAATGTTTGGCGTGCGAAAAGAAAAGATTTATCTACCCACTCTGTTGGGATCTTTATCGCAAGAAGTCATTGTTTTGATGGATGACACTTCTTGGGAAACAAACCTCTTTATTAGAAACATCAACGACTAAAACAAGTGCAACCATATCAAAAACACAAACACATTTTGCTTATTTAAGACCGTACTTAATAGTATTCCCCAAACAGTTAACTTTCCTTACATTTGATACTAGTGTAATGAGGAATAAGAAAAGAACCAGTACTTTTTTTTTCCTGTATATACAAGATTTGTATCAGGTAATTTGGGCAAACTGTCATATAGTAGGATATTTTTTTGCGCGAAAATTGAAATGATAAGGTAATGCAAAAAATAACCATGCTCTCCATTATTTAACCCTACAAGTGTTTGTGACGTGAATTTTCATCCACTTCGTCCAATTTTTCACTGCAATGCATCTATAATTTAAATTATTTATAACACTCAGATATTATAAAATAAGTTTTGATATAAAACTTGTAAATAATTTGAGAACTCATTTTTTTAATATAATTTTAAAGCTGCATGAAAATTTTACCGTGAAAACAACTTTACACTATTTGCCCATTTCAAAAACGCTCAGAGTGTTAATTGGTTACGTTACTTAATACAGTACACTCTTAATAATTCGACATGTATGGCACCAAAAATCCGCCGGATTATCGGACAATTCTGGATTATCAAGATCTTTTGTTTTTGACACAATGCCATGTGCATTCATTTGGCATTACAGTACACTATATAAATTACATTAGACAAAGTACATTAGATCAACTAGAAAATAACGACGAAAGAGTGAGTGAAGAACAAGAGCGGGTATGCTTATACACATCCATGGCGGTCGGCAGATCGCAAGACAATGTGACACGTGCTTCCCAAGAGCGCCAGATTATTGACAATGCCGGGCTAACCGAAGACGGGCTTATCAAGATTGTACTGTAATTTATTTTATAGTATGTACATGGTAGAGAAATTTAAGTCAAATGAAGTCGTGCAATTGCGGCATATTCCCTCTTACATACGGAAATATGCACAGTAAATAAAAAAAAGTAAAAGAGAAACGTAGGAACACTAACTGCGAATGAATTATAACAATGGCAAAGAAATTTGTAAACTGATTTCTTTTTTATGCACGCAGACTGTCTTATAAATAGGACAGGGCTCCATTACACTACCTAATGTTACAAAGATTGGTAAACCTTGCAAATAATATTTTTATGTATAAAGTCCAAAAACTGTTCTTCTAATCCTATGTTGCATATTTTGCAAATTGTAGGAATTAGAAATTGTAGAATAGAAGGGTTTTTTCTTCTATTCTTGCAAGATTTAAAATTAGAATGTCTTTGACAGCCATTTGGATATTTCACTAATTCATGTTCACAGTTCAACCCTTAAGTACTCGCGCTGGTGTAAATCTCACACCAGGAACTTATCTTCACTTATTACTACCTAATAAAAGGGAGAGCGATTCTGTCCTGACTTGTATAAGTTTCAAAGTCAAGGTCTACTTGGGGTGAGACCCAAATGTGTACTTGAGGTGGGAAAGGTCAGTTCCTTGTTATCCGGAAGAGGAATGAATTCGACTTTGGGATTAAATACTCCCGCGCGAGTAGCAACGTTTCAATACGTTGTTAACGTCAACATAAAGTAAATTTAAAATGACGTTTCATTACAGGTATATATTTACGAAAATAATCAAGTGAAATGAATATCATATTAATAAAATAATTAGTGTTTTTAGGTATAAAATATATCGTATGTCATTTTTCTCTCAAAAAATGCGATATTTTCAGAAACTTCTAGAAAAATCTCTATCTATCTAAAATGTTGTATAACTGGTATATTTTACGATGTAAGTCCACAAATTTGTTTTTACAAACGGCTTCAGTCCAAAATATAACAGGAGACAAAATGGGGTAAAATTTACCCCACGCGAGTGCTTAAGTTACATAAGTAAGTGCGAGTGCTGACGAGTTAAAGACGAAGTTTTTCGCTATTATCCATGTCTAATGCTGTTTATTCCCCATTTTCTATTGTTATTTCTGGCATTTGTTCCACCAAGATACCAAATAGGCATCTTGCGACCTGCTTTGACCTGCAAAATTCTGTGCATGTTTAGTAAAAAATAATTTGGAAAATTTCTAGATTGCGACGAGAGCGATTTCAATGAAATTCAGAAAAAAATGTCCAGTACCACAAGTAATTTCCCATAAGACCGTTGAATACATCAATCATATTTCCATGTTTGTAATAAATCATAATGCAAAGTGGCCTTTCTGCCTTCTTTCACACGGTTCTGTATTTTACTGTCCACTTTTGAAAATTCGAACTTCGTTAGTAATGACAGTACACGGTTGTCATTCTAGAGAACAGATGATGTTTTATTGATTTTGCCAAGCAATGCATCAGATATTCATCTCTAAGAATTAGCTAATGATTTCAAGAATATTTTAGGGCATTTTTCCGTCAGATTATCTCCGACAGTTACAGTGGCACAAAATTCGTCTTATTGCGAAACGAACCACAGACACTGATACAAAGAAATTCTAAAAGATTCCACCCTTTAGTTGCTCTCTGTTACCCATCATGAAAAGATAAAAAGATAAACCGTTTGCTGAATTCAAAGAGTGCTATGATCTACTAAAAATTGCATATTTTTGTTTTTAATATTTTTAATGGGTGAAAGCTACGAGATTATTGGGAGGTAATATTAAATAAATTCTTTCATATTTATCCAAATTCCATTTTTCTTTATTAAAATATAAAATTTAGTATATTTGTATATATTTACAACTTGCCTTAAATAATTTTATTTTTTTTTCATTTATTTTGTCGGTATTTACTTCAACTGTCCTATAAATCGGACTGCCGTCTGGTATTGATTATAACAGAATCTTGAGAAATTTATAAATTTTCTTATTTTGAAGCTATCATTTATTTTTAGGCGACACAATTTTTATTTCGTAATGGAGAAGTAAAGATAACTTCAGAAGTTTTCTCAAATACTTTTGAAGTAAGAAATTGAAAACGAAAACACTCAAAGAAAACTAACTGATATTTGTTTATTTATTATTTTTTAATTCCGTGTATTTGGAATTGCTTAGGTCTGTTTACGAATTTGTAGCTTAGGTCTTTGAAATTTTCTAATTGTATGAACAATGCTTTTTTTTCTAAATACTTCTCACTAACTTTAATGACAAATGTAGTAAAATTTGTATTATCTTAGATTTAAAAATTCGAATTCAAGCATGTAAAATTTTCCGTTTAATATAGTGAATTTTAAACGAAGTTTTAACGATATTCTCGAAATATATTCGTGTGTATAGTCTGCATATGAAATAATATTTTTTCACATCATACTGTCTCATTTTAATGAAATAAAAACATTTCCTCCGGCACATTTTTTATTGCATTCGAATGAAGTGTGCGAAAACTAAGACTCTTTCTATACAGGGTGAAATCGAGTTGAAAACAAGAAAATGCGAAATTTCGCCTTTTTCACTTCAGAGCGTCGTGCTCAGAACGTTCTTTTTGTGTAGGTCCTCGAAAAAGATAGAGAGCAGCACTTCTTAACTTAGTATCATTCAGATGAAAGACTTTTTAGCTAAGATTCGGTGAATGTTGGTGAAAGAAGTGCGATTTTAAAAACAAGGAAAGGAAAGAAAACCGACTTAATTACTTTAATCAAAAATTATTATTTAATCTGTAAAACAGCAGAGCTTGCACTTTCTTGCCAATATAGAAGATATCATTTAGCTGCATACAGTGTTGGAAACTTATTTTTTCTCGCCAAACTAAGTGATAAATCACCAAAAGCGGCTAAAATTGGCGACATTTTACAAATAATGTACGAACGCCATTACCGGCAACTCTTTAGTAAAGTGCATAAAAGGATGTGTTTTTTTTTTCCCTAAGTTTTCTGATCATCACGTAAAATTATTCCCAGTGTAAAACAGGTCGGTTTAGGAATTGCTTCCCTAAACATAGAAGATATTACCAAGTTGAGATCGATTTCGGAAACATTTTTTGCAGCTAAATTCGGTTATAAATCGATAGAAGTGGCCAAACTTGTTCATTTTGACATACTACTACTACCTCAGGTACTAAGAACCATGCAAATATTTTTTTTTAATTGATGATAATATCATTTGAATGTGTGGACAAATTAATATGCGACAATCCCCAATTTACTCATATCGAATAACAAAGCGCTATCCAAACCAAACCATGTGGTAAAAATTATAGCTAAATATACCAATCAAACAAACAAGAAAAGCATTGCGCTTTGATACCCTTATTTTTTTTTTTTTTTTTGAAGTCGGTTAAAAAAATAAAAAGACATACGAAAAACGATATTCGAAAAAATATATGTTTTTCAAAATATTTACCTGTGAAGTACACGGGTTCAGGGAATGCAGCATAAATTTCTTGGAGGCTTTAAGGATTCATTTTCAGCATATTTCAACAAACATAGAGTTTATGGAGTGTACGCTAAAATTGCTCCGTCCCTCCCCTTTTGTGCAACACTTAAGTATTTCACGGTGAATTGTAAATTTATGTGAAATTTTTCTGTAATACTTTAGAGATTCAATTTATTATTTTGGCAAAGTCACATATAACGCTGCTTCTTATACTGGTCGATATTTTACAAAAGTGTGCTATACAAAAATGTGAGTAAAGGCATAGAGTATATCACTATATGACATTTTTTGTATATATCATTTGCCTTATATATAAAACGTATTAAAAGTGTGTTGACATATCATAGTGTAATACGGTGGCTCATAGCTGAAGGGGTCTGGCCGTACTTCTATGGTGAAACTGCACCCAATAGGAATCTATATCGTAATCTATTTCATATTGTAGAGGGTGCTAATAGTAGTTGATCCAGTAGATATTAGGCTATATCTTAGTCAATATAGGCGCTATATGAAAAAAATGTCCGGAGACAACTTTTTTTCAAAGCAATTAGTTATGGAAGCGTTATGGTGTACTTTAAAGTTTATTTATGGCAGTTTCCCATGGTCCAAACCTAAATAAATGTATTAAAAAATGGCAAATAAAAATATTGTCAATCGATTTTTGTAAAATCTAATTGACTTACCATTTTGGAAAAAATATAATAATTGTCTATGTGTTGCCTAAAGGCATGCCACGTTTCATTAAAATTCGAGGGGTGCAACATGATGAAAATATTTAAACTAAGTGGACCACCTTACCACTACTATGTTGACGCTTTTAATTTGTATTACATTTCAATAATTTTTGAAAAAAAATGCGTTTTGACAGCTCGTAAAATGTATATCAAGGCTTGGTGGTGTCAACCAGCCTATTAAAATGTTTTAATGTAATAATAATGTAATATATAATTTTAATTTATACTAAAATGATGAAAATCGTGTTGGACGATCCTCTTGGTAACCAAACGCTTTTACATCAAAACGATATCATAATTGCAGACTGCGAATTTAGAGACGTTGAGTGCCACATATTACCAAGAAAGGTCACAAACTACTTACCCCAGCAATAAAAGGAAGACGGTATCAACTTACAACTACTAATGAGTCTAGGAAAGTAACCAAAGTAAGATGGGTTGTCGAAGCAGTTCACGGCGTAATTTTGCATAAGTCCCAGCGTTTAGATAATGTTTTAGACAACAACGTATTACCGATCATAAGATTTCTTTGTCGCATAGCTGGATACCTACAAAATTCATGATAAGAGGCATATTTTCGATATAGAATTACGTGATAAATCATTAAAAATATGAATGATAGACAAAAAATGGAAAATATACTTCCGACTAGGTGCTGTGTACAATAGGCTTGTTGACACCACCAAACGTTGATATACATTTTATGAGCTGTCAAAACGCAATTTTTCAAAGATTATTGAAATGTAATACAAATTAAAAGCGTTGGCATAATAGTAGTAAGGTGGTCCTTTTACTTTAATTTTTCTTTTCAACATGTTGCACCTCTTGGATTTTAATGAAAGTTGGCATGCTGTTAGGCAACACATAGGGTATTTTTATATTTTTTTTCAAAGTGTTAATTCATTTAGATCTTAGATTAAATCGATTGAAAAAAAATTATTTACCTTTTTTTTAATATTTTTAATTAGGCTTGACTCGTAGGAATCTGCTATAAATAAACTATAAAGTGTACCATAACACTTCTATAAAGATTTAATTTCCTAGCTTTAAAATTAACTAAGGTCTATCGCTTTAAAAAAAAGATGTTCTGGACACGTTTTTTTTTTTTTTTTCTAATTGCTCCTCAATTTACTAAGATATACACCTGATATCTACTCAATCAACTACTATTAGCGCCTTCTACTGTACAACATAGGTTACTATATATCTTCCTATTGGGTGCAGTTTCGCCATGGAAGTACAGTTAGTTCCTTCGAATCATGGTGCATGCATAATTTTTCCACAAACTTAACTGCAAGAACCATTTTTTTCTCCAAATGTAGGTACTTACCCCTCACACATTCACCAACCACTAAGGCCCAAAGAATTACCCATTTTACAATGGGGAGTACCCAGTAGGTGGTCAACGTTTGTTTAACATGTTTGTATGAAATAACGAACAAGTTAACACACAAGCCCAAGCCGGGAATCAAACGCGAACCAATGTATCGATAGATACTGAATGACCAGGGAAGCTCTTTAAGCACCATTTATAGTAGATCAAAACAAAGTAGAGGGAAACTTATTTGTAATATATCAAATACTTATTATTGGGTCAAAGGGAATATTCTTACCACTTTTTGTATGTTAGTATCTTGTCTTGCCGAAACTATAGTAGCTAACAATATGAAATCTGTCACGCGTGTGAGTTTTTTAGCGTAGGCGCTAGATTGGAGAGAATTTTTCAAAATTCATAGGGTAACTCATAGGGTAATAGGTGGGTCAAAACGCCGTTTTTCCCATATCGTGGGTGATCTCAAAGAATAAAAGAGGTATCCATAAAATTCTTGCTGAAAACTACAATAGTCATGAATACCTAAAAATCAACCTCAGAACATTTTGAACATAATCCTCCAAGGAGGGTATTCATGAAAAAAAGGGGGAGTGTCACCCTTTTTCTCGAAGAAAAAAAAAATGTTTTAAATTCTCTCTCTAAAATTTAACAATGAGTCTTATACCTAAGCACAGTTTATTTGTAGTTCATTCCTTGTTGAAAATCTACTTGCATGAATTTTATGTAAAAAACGACATCACTTTCCCATACACCAAATGCATGTTACATAATGAAAACAACAGCGTCAAACGAAAGCAATTTCTTTCTTTTTATTCATATTTTAGGAATAGTTTCAAAAAATGCA
The DNA here is from genome assembly GCA_038373885.1 of Cheiracanthium punctorium. Lineage (NCBI taxonomy): Eukaryota > Metazoa > Arthropoda > Arachnida > Araneae > Cheiracanthiidae > Cheiracanthium > Cheiracanthium punctorium. Next base: position 306,970 of record JAWZYV010011717.1, read on the forward strand.
TACCGAGTTTCTAATACTTGTGCATTCTTCTTTTAAGCAAACCATGTCAGTAATCTTCAGAGGAAAGATTCTCTGAAGATTTTTCAAAAGGTATTTCAGCTCCTCCTTTTAAAGCATCAATATTTAACTTCAAAGCAAGAAAAACATTTTTCTCGAAAGGCAACGGATTACAACAAATCTTCCTATTGACTTTCTATCCAAGGTTATCTCATCTTTGTGTAGACATAAGAAACCGTTTTTCCCTTTAAGCAAACATTTGTCTCTGCAGAAACACTATTTCCCCATTCCTTTGAAAGTTTTCTGTGGAATAGAGATTAATTTTGGATATAAAGCTTTAAATTTATATTTTCGGATTGTATCCTTTATGATTAATGGCACAGGACCGGAAATAGTGCAATGGATTTTGCTGATATAGAAAGTAGTCTAATAAAATGCATTGCACTGTTCCTGATCAATCAGCCAATACAGTATACAAGTAAGACATTGAACATAATATTTTCATTATAAATAGTATATAACAGCGATTCTACTTTGTAATGCATGCAATATAGTGTTTCTTTGAAACAATGTTTGATTGAAAATTTTCTTTACAAACTCACACATAGGAAGAGTAGAGTATATCATGATAATAGAAAATAATGTAGGACCGTGAACAATGTTTTATTGCTCCAATTAATATTCACCTTAATCGTTAAAACATTCAACGAAATTTGCAATTTCATTTTCAGGAATCAGTTTTATGTCCGCTGAAGTAATGAAGGATTTGATAGTAAAAACATCGTAATTGTATTTAAATAATACACTGTTCAAAACAATTAAAGGATATTGTAAGTTTTATATAAAATAAAGATATAAGCGAAATTTTTTTTGCCGAAAATGGAAGAAGAGAATGACAAATGCAAATTTTTCTGATTTTCAAACTGTGGAGTATGCTAATTTTGAGTTCGACGTCAAAAACGTCGCTTCAGCGGCAGCGAATGAAATTGGACTTTCAATTGAATGAAAGACAATGAAGACAAGGATGATCGGCATTCAGTGACTGCTTTGTTTCGATGAGTACGATGTCTCAAGTCATTTAACTGATTCAGAAGCTTGGAGAAATGTCGGTAGGTTAGAAGAGGGCCAAACTCAAGCCGAAGTAGCGCAAGCCATTGGAGTGTCACAAAGTGTGATTTCCAGGATCTCGAACCGGTTTTTGGCGACTGGAAGTGCAGTCCGAAGACCAGGACAAGATCGTAGACGGGCAACAACAACGCCCAATGAAGATCGTTATTTAGTGTTAACGGCTCGGAGACACCGGAATACGAACGCTACTCTTCTCCAACAACACCTTCGCTCGGCTACTGGCACCACGGTTTCAACTCAGACTGTCCGAAACCGGCTCCATAGTGTAGGTCTGTATGCTCGCCGACCGATGACCGTTAGACCGTGTTAGACTAACATCAAGGCATCGTCGCGACCGCAGGGAGTGGACAACAGAGTATGTGAACTGGAGGAGAAATGAATAGAGCAATGTTCTTTTTTCTGACGAGTCCAGTTTTTCAGTTCATCCTGATAATAGGCGTATTTCATCTGGAGGGACCGTGGCATTAGGAATAATCCTGCGTTCGTGCACGAAAGTGTCAGCTTTGGCGGTCGGGGAGTGTTGGTGTATGGTGGCATTTCCATTGACGGGCGCACAGACCTCTACATCATTCGAGATGGACCTCTGACTGGTCGCCGATATAGGGATGAGATCCCCAGACCTATTGTAGTCCCTTATCGGAGATGACCTCATTTTAATGGACGATAACTGCAGGCCACGTCGTGCTAACCTGGTGGAGGATTTCCTTTTCGAGGAAGGAATAGTACGAATGGAATGGCCAGCGTGTTCTCCAGACATGAATCCAATAGAGCACATTTGGGACGCTCTAGGAAGACGAGTTTCTGGCTGCCAACCACCCCCACAAACTCTCCAAGAACTGGAAAGAGCTCTTCTGGAAGAGTGGGACAGAATACCCCAACTCATGATTAATAGCCTCATTGACTCCATGCCTCAAAGGTGTTCAATGTTGCTGGCCGTCCGTGGAAACCATATCCCCTACTGAAAATGATTTCCTTTGAAGAAAACAACTTTTCTTATTCTTTTTTTTCCCATATGCACAAATTGTGTTTTTTTCCTTTTCTACACAAATGCGCAATAAATGCATTTTTTTCTACCAAACACGTGTAATTTATTCTCATATAACCTACTACGTCTGTCGACCATGTATCAATCAACTAAAAAGTTTCCCAGCCACAAGATCCAGTAAACCGCAATATCCTTTAATTGTTTTGAGCAGTGTATAATGTTCTGTGAACAAATGCTATTGTTTGAGACCCAACTGAGAAATATTACTAATGTTTGAAACCTTCGAGTCATTTTTAGAGTGGTTCATACTTACAGAATTCAGGAACTCACATTGGTAAAACATGCTATTTTTGAAGGTTTGCAGGAGTTTTTTTGATACCCTTTGATATATTAAAATAATATTAGAAGTATGAGTATACGTATAGCACATGAGCAGTATATTGCACTACTAATGGTTCAAATAGTATGAAAATAATAATATAATGCTGCAACTAGCCTTTTTAACAGTTTTCGAATTATTTATAGAAATACATCGTATTGGATTTAAGATGGTGAAATTTTTGCATTATTAAATTTTGCAATCCGTTAATTAAATTAGAATTTATATTTAATATAAATTTTCACCAAAACAGTTACATTTTTTAACTGAAAAATATTCTTCTGAATAGAAAAATACCGAGAAAAATTAAAAATATGGCATAGAATTAAAACAATTACCACAATAAAAAAGAAATAAAAAATGCACAGTACATTCAGTTTATAGTAGGTAGACTAGACTGTCATATTTGTTTTAAAATATTTATTTAATTTACATTCAAAAGAACAATGTATTCTTACACAAATCATCTAGAGGAAGTATTCATTATGCTTCTAAAATCTCTTACTAAACTATGCCATTTACTTGCGAATGATGTCATAAATATTCATCATGAAAATATAAAGATCTTTTATAAGTACGTATAATACGCGTTTTGCAAAGTTAATTTACTTAAGTATGGCTTTTGTTTCCTAACTATTTGTGAAACGGTTTTCGGATGTTCAATACGGTTATGCAAAAGAGGGTTTTAAAGGATTTCTATTATATATACCGGACAGAAAATCTATTACATACACGAATGCATTATTGAATACATTAAATGAGTCGTCATTCAGGCTAAAAAATAACTGTTATTATAATTAAAGCTCTTAAGAAATTTCGAAATGTAGTTAGAACTAGGCTTTATAAGGAAGTTGTTTGTAGATTGTGTACATTTAAAATAGAAGGGTTATGAGTTGAAATAAAAGATAAAAATGAAAACATAATTTATTTTGTCTGGGAACGTTACATTAGACCGATTACGTTTAATATACAAGAGAATATTAAATTTTTAAACTTCAGTGTAGAATAATAAATTTTAATTATTTTTTCTTCTTTTAATAATATTCAAAAAATACTTTTTTGATAAATCGCATGCATTTTTTTATAGTTTAATGTATTTTGTAATATATAGTTCACTGTATAAAGCATAGACGTAGCTAAGGTTCACTGTTTTCTTTTTTATTTTTGGTCTTCTAATTTAATTTTTACACCTTCTTTGAAAGTCCAATATTTATTTTTTCTTTACCTTAAATTCAAATACTATGAACTATCAAAATATTAGAATTCATTTCCAATACATTACCAATAATTTGTTCAATTGTTTCCCTTTATCTCTATTTTAGTTCTAAATGTTTATTCTCCTAGTTTCAGTATCAAAAAGTATTTACTAGTCATTTAATTTGTGTGTGCATAACAATAAATATTCTGCTAAATATTTTATGAAAAAATTTATTCCACTTCATATTCTAAATGCAACCGAAACTGATAAAGTGATTTTCACATGATCTGTTTATAGTTCATTTCTTATTGTCAAATAAGACACGATCTTGGTTTGCAAAAATGTTAAATAAAAATTTTAACAAGAAGAAAAGTTTAAAATAGTACCAAATAAATTGCTAATTATTTTTAATAAAAAGAAAAGCAATTCGAACATGGTCACGCACATGGTTTTACAACCATTCCTTCACCATTATTTAATATATTTATTTGAAGTCTCCATTTACGAACAATTAATTAAGTACTGTTATGGCATTTCTAAATTCCACAAATATTTCCCAGTGGCATTACCATAAGGATCATTCTAAAGTTTCAGATGTAATGCTGTAATTGATTTAATTCCGATTCGAAAGAGACTTGACAGACTTAAAATTTTGTATTGACATGTTTCGGCTACAAATCGCAGTGTGTATTAAACCCTGAATCTACATATTAATCTTTTGATTGATAATCGGAAATGTAATTTCAGTCATCATATCTCAAACAGGTATATGGTGCAGAAACTTGTATGTCAGCAATTTCAGCCTCATTTTCGATTTAGAGTAGATTTAGAAATGTTAGAAGGGAATCCAATTATTACTAAATGACAATTTAAATAGTTTTATACAAATTTCTCAATAGCATTTTCTTCAGGGTTGATTTCACTTAGACTATTAAGGTAATTTTTTTCAAAGATTTATGCACAAACAAAATGACATGATTTCTCCAAGTAAGCTTTACAATATACTGAAATTCTTGACAAAAATTTCAAAAATACTTTCGAAAATTATTTATTGATTATTTTAGTATGTTAAAAGATATTTAATTGGTTTTTTCAAGGGAATTTTTAATAACTAAAGTTATGTTTTCATCAAAAAACCCTCAAACCACATGTTTTTATCTTATACATTGTTCGTTGGGACATATATAAATCCATTATGAAAATTTTTTAATGTGTCCATTCATTAACTAAAGAAACGAGGCATTAACAAAAACTAAGTAAGCAATAATAAAGAAACATATATTTTATTGTTTGTACTTCGCAACTTTTTGCAGAAAAAAAGTGTATACATAATATTTCCTTCTTATCTACATTAAACACTTCTAGACTGAAAACTTAAACTTTCAATGTAAGTATAACACTTTGGAAAATGTCCTTCAAACATGATTACTTTTCCAATATTTTTAAATCCCATAAGTACAATTTGTTTGCAGGACTTTACGGATCTTTCAATCCGTAAAATCTAAGAGAGCTTGACTTGACAATAAATCTAAGCATACTTAACAGATTTCAAATTCCCTATTGCCATAATACATCTATTTTTCAAATTCCGTATTAAAGTCCAAATATGAGTATTACAATGATCCTAATTATAATTTCAGTCATCTTCTATCCTGCAAGAAAATTTCTCAGAAATTTGTTGATCAGAAATCTCAGCCTCTCATGGATTTAGAAATATTTGAAGTATATTAAATATTATTAATTACTAGCCACCTCCGGCGACCAGTTAATTCGCCACTTAATAAATCTTATTCGGAGAGAATCCTGTTCCTAGCTGGCTTCCTTGGCACTGAATTCTCTCAGATTCTGAATGGAATTTAAAATTACGATAGTTACCAACAGGGGCGGCCCTAGGGTAAGTGTCGCCCCTTGCTTACGTAAAAAAGATGCCCCCCTTTTATGCTGTATTTAGTTTTTGAGTTCGAAACCGCTCCCCTTCGATGCGGACGCCCAGATGTGATGCTTACCGTGTCGGGCCGCCTCTGGTTACAAAAATAAGATGGTTAAATGATAAAGCCTACCAAAAGGTACAAATTATTTTCGTCCTATATTAATTCTGAAGAGCTTCTGGTTATATATGCCTTTATCAAAATGGAAAAGGAAAAGTAAGAAAATCTGAAACACTTTCAGATTTTAAATACGCACTAAAGTGCTATATACTAACAGCGTATTATAATCCATGGGCTTTCCTTATTTTCTTTCCTTATTCCATTAAGTTGGAAAGTATATCATTATTCATGAGTGTGATTAAACAAAATTAAAGCTGATATTTCTAACATCATTTTTCTGGATGTAACACATTACAAATAGATGGGAATAAGCTGCGCAGAAAAATGCACAATTCAAACTGAATGAAAGTTTCAAAAACTTATTCAGGTGTATTCATAATCCAAGTAGCAGACGAGAAAATTACGATAAATTGCTCGAAGCATTAGCCATTTAACGCGCAGTATGCCCGCTCTGGGAACACCAAACTCTATCAGCTGTCGTCAAGAAAAGGGTCTCTAGATCTGTGGCACGCGATGAACGTCCCGATCGTCCGCCATCTTGCTGGTAGTTAAGACGAGCGATGGCAACGGCTGCACTTTTGTCAGCATTGGGAAGGGGTTGCGCCTCAAAGGGTTAAAACCATCTCCTCAAAGTTGCACATCAACCATTTTATTCTTCGCCAAATTAAAAAGTTGCACAGTTTAGTCTCGGAAAATTTCTAAATCATATTTCTCTGTTGAGTACAAAACATTTCATTTCTGCTCTGATTTCAAATGCACACGATATTTTAATTAAAAAATAACCTAAAAATAACCTATTAATACCATATTACCCTATAATACACAAAAATAACCTATTAATACCATAAAAATAACCTATTAATACCTATAATAACCTATTTATATACATAACCTAAAAAATAACCTAAAAATAACCAAATAATCTAAAAAATATCATCATTCTTTTATATTTACTTCTGGAATCTGAATCATTTAATAAATTTGCCAAATATGGCAACCTAGATATGCTTAATTCTAATTTTTCCCACTGCGGAGTTACAATTGCGAAATGGCGGAGATAAAAATATTAGCCTTTTGCGACGACACGTTTTTTATTGATATCTTCTTAAATAATTCGAATTTCGAAAAAAACGCTTCGAGTTATGTCGGGACCCGTCCTGGAGAATTTCCATATAAAATTTGGTAGGTCTACGATCATCCTTCTCTTGGATACGCGAGACACAGACAAACTAACCAACCAACCAACCAACTAACTGACATTTTACAGTTCGTTTTATTTATATAGACTAGGGGCCAAGGCCCGCAGACTCGCTACGCTCGCTTTTCGTATGAGGCATTCGGCACCTAATAAGGCTAATTCGTGAAAAAGACATAATTTCAACAGACAAAACCCGAAGATTGGATCAGATAGAATGTTACTGAGCTACACATTGCTTGGTTCTTGCATGTTCATTGGTACATAAAAAGTTAAACTTCACACTACAGTAGACACCCTCCCCCTCATAACACGGAAGATATTTTGTTATGGGAATCCGTGTTGTACGGGTCCTGAGCTATACTCCACCTGGAGTGCTTATAATTGCTGGAAAAATTATTTGCACTCCTCAGAAACACAATGATATTTAATGTTGCCATTCAAAAGTTATATTAATTAGGAGCTAAAGCGTAATAAAACCAGAACATCTGTTTCAGCTGTACTTTTAATAATGTAAAACCTATTGGACACCTTGCGAATTTGCCACCCATTGCGATTTTTCATTATTTGGCGACTTGCGTACATGTAAAGTTAATAAAAGCTACGGAACAGATAGGATAGCTTGCCACCAATGGCGACTTTTCATTATTTGGCGATTTACACATGTTCTGCACATCTACATAATTACTGTTCATTTAAGGTTACCGGAAAACCGTTATCCATATTTTCATTTACGTAATCGTTTGCAGATTGGCGTACTTAGCACCACGAATTATACCATCTCGTCGCTCTAGTAAATATCCAAAGTGTACTATAACTGCTATAATGACATAGTTAACGCCGCCAAATATTTCTGCTGGTAGCAAATAATCCAGCTGGACCGAACTGGCTTTAAAATAATCTGCATTTGGTTGATTCCTACTTTAGAACCCCCACTCTCGCGAACGCGACGATAAATATTGATATACAGTTGCCGTAATGATTTTTGTACTTATATTGCAGCCATACGGCAAGGGTTTATTCGTAAATTTCTTGAGTTTGTTCGTAAATTAATTTTGCACGTGATCAGTCATGAGTTTTGATTTTTAATAAGGCCGTTGCCTACGAAATGCTCATAATATGTAGTAATACGTAGGCAACGATAAGGTTTAGTATCCTTTTACGCATTCTCGATCTTTGTTTAGAAAATTTCTATTGGCTTTTACCCAGTAAAGTATAATTTCGCAAACACTCGATACTAAATTCCTGTTTTATTTTCATAATTAGCATCGTCAAGCACAAATAAATCTGAAAAAGGAAATTTGGTTGCTAGGCTATATTTAAATATTAAACTATACATATGTATTTTTATTTATGCATTAATGATATAATTTAATATCACGGGCGCAAAAATTTCTGGCATCTGAAAATTGGTTGCTAGAACAATGTTAAATGTTAATATTTTAATTTATAAGAATTGAGTTCTTTTCAAATTTACTAATTGATAACTATTTCTAAATAGCGGATTCGGTGAATTTATCTATTCTGTTTCTTAATTTGGTGAGGTGTTTTAAATTTGCCTTGCAAATTTTTAAAAATCATTACAAATTAGTTCTTTTGTTAATTATTTTAACATTCTGATTCCATTTCCTAAAATTGTTGCGATTCAACATATTCATTGGTTAAAATAAAGTAAAAATTCACGAATCCGCTTTTAATAAAGGAAAAACAAATAAATTTAAAGAATCTGCTCATAAATTCTTGTCACATGAAGTCATTTGGAACATGTAATTATCTTCAAATTCCGTATTTGGTGCGTTGAATGCTGAATTGTTCACATTAATTTCATCCATTTTCTGTGAAGCGTTGAAACTTGTGCGCATGCGCGATCACGGACTGTTGACAGGAAGGTTGGCCAAAACGCGGCGATTTTTTTCGTTGGAGAGAGTGGGGGTCCTAAACTAGGAATCAACCCTGCATTTTAATTATTTTTCATTTTCAAGATATTAGTTATTCTGTTTTGGAAAAACGAATAATCGCCAATTCTAAACTTCTGTTGTCTAAGCGAAATTACTATTTGAAAATTGTCAACTTTGTGTAACAGATTTTGAGTTACTTATTTTTGTGAATTTGACGCGATTCTACTACATTGTTGCAAAGAAATGAATGATTTTACGCTAAATCTGGCAACCATTCTGTTTATTTTTTCAGTTTTTTATTACTATCTTCTAAAATAATTTGATTTTCGAAATTTAAGTCAACTTATCAGGTTCCTCGGAATTTTTCGAATTAGTTACAATTAGTTATTCTGTTTTGTAAAAACGAATAATCGCTAATTCTAAACTCCTGTTGTCTAAGCGAACTTACTATTTGAAAATTGTCAACTTTCTGTAACACACTTTGAGTTATTTATTTCATATATTTTTTTATTTGGCGTAAAATGGGCGTAATTCTATTTCATGTTTGTAAATTTCACGTGATTCGAGATACTTGGAAACGCTTTGTTGCAAAGGAATGAATGATTTTATGCCAAATCTGGCAACCATTCGGTTTATCTTTTCAGTTTTTTATTAATATCTTCTAAAATAATTCGATTTTCGACATTTAAGTCAGCTTAGTAGGTTCCTCGGAATTTTTCGAATCTGTGGGCACCTTAGTCGAAACTCAAATCCCCAGGGTTTAGGAGGAGATAGGTCAATAAGCTTTGACAGCGCCAGCGGCGGTAGCGGCCTTTACTTTTTTTTAGAATGGAGAGATTAGTTATTCAGTAATTTCAAAAGATTTTCGGATTCGTATTTGAAAAAAGTTCTGTTGTTAATATCTGATTTTTAAGTAATTCAAATTTATTTGTAAATATTTTGTAATATGATCATACATTTCCTTTTATTTTCTAAACTTCTTTTTTTCTTCTTCTTAAAAAACAGAAGATAAAGCCAGTTTAGAGGATATTACAACGGACAATACATTTAATCTTTGACCGCTTAAAGTAAATGACTTCATATTAGAATTTATTATCACAGTTACCGATGTAATAATGATAATACTTAAGTTGCTAAATTAATTAAAATTCAAAGCTTTTTGGCCACAAAACCCTATATAATTTCGTGTAGCTTTTAAAAACGAACTGTTTTCAGAATTTTTTTTGAAGAAAAACCTAAAAATAGAGGAACAAATGAATTTTTAGATATTTTACGTCACGCTTTTATTTATCAATATTAATTAACGTATTTGTGCAAATATGACAGTCGAATTTTCCAATTGTTTAAATCTTATTACATTTTTTGATTTATTACTTCCTTGTACGTAGTATAAGGAAGTAATGTGATCCCGAAAAATTTTGGGGGCAAAATTTCGACAAAAAAACCGATTTTGACTACCTCTAAATTTAATTTTAAAATTTTTTTCGATGCATCTCATCGTAGGCTAGCAGGCACGATCATATTAACGTGTCTGCAACTCATTTTGACCAGCGGCCAGTCTATTGTGGCCAGTTTTTCCATGCCGTCTGTACGTACGTACGTACGTACGTATGTATGTAACTCGCATATCTCAAAAACTATTGGTCGTAGAATGTTGAGATTTGATATTTAGGACTGTTCTATGATCTAGTTGAGCACCTCCCCTTTTGGTGGCAATCGAATGGATAGTTTATGTACAGGACCGCCCAAAATATTCGAAATACATTACGCTCTATGGGCCGAAAATCATTAAACTCGCCTAACTCAAAAGCTATTAGGCGTAGAATGTCGAAACTTCATAATTTGGATAGTTGTAACATCTAGTTGTGCACCTCCCCTTTTAGTTCCCTTCGTCTGTATAGTTTATCTACAGGACCGCCCAAAATATTCGAAATACATTACGCTCTATGGGCCGAAAATCATTAAACTCGCCTAACTCAAAAGCTATTAGGCGTAGAATGTCGAAACTTCATAATTTGGATAGTTGTAACATCTAGTTGTGCACCTCCCCTTTTAGTTCCCTTCGTCTGTATAGTTTATCTACAGGACTGCCCAAAACATTCGAAATACATTACGCTCAATGGGCCGAAATTCATTAAACTCGCATATCTCAAAAACTATTAGGCGTAGAATGTTGAAACTTAATATTTAGGATTGCTGTAACGTCTAGTTGTGCACCTCCCCTTTCGGTTCCATTCGACTGGATAGTTTATCTACAGAACCGCCCAAAAGATTCGAAATACATTACGCTCTATGGGCCGAAATTCATCAAAGCGTTTTTTAGAGGTATTGGGCTATTTCAAACGACTCAGAAGTGATATATGCTGTAAAGAGTTAGAAAATGAATTTCTCCATTAAAAAAAGTGTCTTTATCATTTATAGTTCTGCTACGGGAACACTCAAAAGATTTCCAATACATTACGGTCAATGGCAATTTTAGGGGCATTCATCCATTTCAAGCACAATACCGTCCTACCACATAAGTTAGGTAATGGTCCGACCACGGTCACGTGCCTCCCTCAAGAACTATGCCAAAAGTCGCCAAGCTTGGCGACTTTTGGTGTACGTGTGTGCATATTTAACTCTCAAATCTCAAAAACTATTATGAAATTTCATATATAAGAATGTTGTAACATCTAGTTGTGCATCTCGATTTTTGGTTCCAATCTACTGGAGAGTTTATTTACAGGACCACCGGAAAGAATTGCAGTACTTTAATGTCTATGGACATCTTCAATATAATACTACTGTAGATAGTCATTGTTTGGTACATGCCCAAAATCTCGCCGTCTGTCCTCGGCCTTGGCGAGTTTTGGCGAAATATCGCCAAATTTGGCGATAGTCAGTCATTTGGTCCATGCCCAAAGTATCGCCATTTGTCATCGTTCTTGGCGTGTTTTGGCGAAATATCGCCAAATTTGGCGATAATCTGTCATTGTTTGGTTCATGCTTAAAATCTCGCCAAATGTCGTCGACATTGACGAGTTTCGCCGAAATATCGCCAAATTTGGCGCAAAAAATTATTTCGTATTTTGTATAACTCTAAAACTTTAACCCGTAGATTTTTTAACTTTTTTATTTAGAACTATTGTAATATCTAACTGTTTTCAATATCTTTTTTGACAGCAATCGACTGAGAATTTATTTAGAGGGTGAGCCAAATGACTTCTAATACATTGAGGTGTATGGATGCATTCAATTCATTGAAAGTCTGTGGTCAATGACTACTTTGGCTATCCCCAAAATCTCGCAGACTATCTCAAGTTTGTCGGCTTTTGGTGAAATATCGCCAAATAAAGTGTCAGAAGGAAATCTTTCAAATTGAACTCAGCTTGGCGATATCGAAATATTTAGCTGGAAATCGCTAAACCTTACTATTATTGATATTTTATCTCTTTCAAACAAATAAATTTAGAGGAAGTGCGTCGAAAATATTTTTGATCTAATGGACGTGCAAGGAAGTCATGTGTTGGACACATCAGATTTTTATTATTATTTTTATAAAAATGTGAATTTGTTTGTTTGAAAATAAAACTATGACGTAGATGTGAAAGGTACTAAATTTTAAAACCAAATAAAGCAATTTCCTCTTTAGAAATAACAAAAAAAAAATAATTAATTAATTAAAAAAAAAGGCAAAATATAAGGAAATGTGTGAATTTTGCGATTTTTAAAGTCACTTCCATATTTTTCACATAAATTTGGAGAATTTCATGTTGATCGAATCAAAGATGTTCGATTTCATTTAGTTTTTAGAGAATAACTTTTTTAATCCTTTTGGAGTAGTGTCGGTAAAAATTTTGTTTTGGAGTTGTTTAACCTGAATTGTGACACTTAAAAAGTCCAAAGTTACCGTTGGCAATGACAATATAAATACACTTGTGAAAATTAGAAAATGGGAACTGCGTAAATTTTTAACGTAAATGAGGCTAAATTGCACCGTTTTGTAAAAATATATATATTGGTGTAAATTATTGTTGGCTATAAAGAGAGTGCAACGTACAGAAGCAGAGTTTGGAAAATTACAGTGTTTCTGCATGTATGTGTGAAATAATTACCTTAATAGTATAAATGAAATCAACCCTGAGGAAAATACTATTGAGAAGATTTTTATGGTATTAAAGCTTCCTTTGTAGTTAAAAGTTTACTGATGAGAGCAGTAAGCAGTTTGATACGGAACGGGGCATGAAATTTTAGAGATGGAAGCTGTGAAACGCTTGAAAAATTAATTTATTTTTATAAAAATAATAACTGTTTTTTTTCAGAAAAAATATTTCTGAGTATCCAAAAAACAATAGGAAAGTAAAAATCAGCATTTGATACTTCTATGTCGTTACTTTTACGAAACACATATTTTTTTTCAATAAAAGTAAAATTATAGAGCCACCTGCATTAGCCATTCATAACTATGGAATTATAATGGAATTATAATGATAAATATACTAACCAAATTATAGAGGTAAACACATTCTTCTTTAATTGCAAATATTTTAAAAATTGTTTTGCATATCTAAATATGCACATTAACGGAAAACGCCTGTGCATTCCCAACCTAAATTTTCATGATTATTTCGTTTGAAGTTTTTCTGGGAACAGGTCAATTCCGCAGAGGATTTTCACCCGTGATTCCACCCGTAGGACAATTCCGCCGCTCCATTTTGTCATGAACTGACCCTTACAGGACAATTCCGCCTCGCCATTTTCTTGTGACAGGAAATGGACTTTGAACAGCACGTTCATATTTGGCGATTCATCCAGCACTTGTTGGCGGACGACGGAATATCAATATGCCCACCGGTGCATATGCTATAAATTAGTGAACCTATTGATAATTTTCTCGACTCAGAATTTTCTCTGCCTTCAGAGATTATGAGATTAATTTCCGATGTTGTTCCGACATCGATAATTTTTGTCTGTGTGCCAACCCAGTCAGAAGGGGCACAAGAGAGATTCCTGATTAGCAGAGAGGTTCCACCAAATGCAGCATACATTCCTGATATTCTTTTTATTAATGTTGGTATATATACGATTGTAATTTGTGTGAGGTCATTGCTACTTGATGACTGTGTAGCGGCCCGATTGGGTATGAATTTTTCTACCATGAATGTTGAACTCTCCACCACTGAGAGAGAAAAAGATCTGGTTATTGTTGACGGTATTACTGACTATAGAAAAGAATACTGAAAAACGATGAACTCTTGTGGCAGTGCAGTAAAGAAAAGAAATGCACTGCAAAAGTGTATACACTTGCGGAAAAGACTTTTATCGAACAAAATCTTCCTTTTGAGCCGAGCCATTTTGTGGTAGATTCGAGATAGCTATTCACAACGCTATACGTGAAACATTTCCCAAGCTAATGTTCAAAGATGAAAATTTTACTTAGGTCAGGCCTAGATCCTTTCCTCATAGCTTTCAAAATATCCTATTTGTAGTCAGAGAGCAAATAAACATCGCCAACTCCTCGTTGCCAAAAGAAACACTGTCTGTAACCCTCTTCGGCGGAATTGTCCTCTCGAAAAAAAAAAAAAAAAAAAAAAAAAAACACCCGAAACAGAATCGGCGGAATTGTCCTATGGGGGAAAATGAGACGGAAAGTTTTCGGCGGAATTGGTTAGTGACCGTTTTTCTTATTGGTAACTTATAACTGTATTTTTCTAAAAAAAATAAATAAATAAAAAATATGTATCATATGTATACTAAAATATTGCATGTTTTAATTCTAAAGGAGAAATTTATTTACCTTCTAATTAAACCAATTTTGACGTTTTAAATCTCCGTATTAAGTTGTTGTAGCTACTCTACACATCACAATCAGTGGTAAATTCTGAAGACACATATTTATCTTCTGATTAATATCCGGAAATGCAATTTCAGACATTATATCTCAAGCAAGTAAATGGTCTAGAAATTTACGGTAGCAATTTTAAGTGTCACTACAATTTCGAGTAGATCATGAATCGACTGAATTCAGTTATTACTCAATGACACTTTGTGCAGACTTATCGATTGCTTAACAGTAATTTCATAAAAGGCAACTGCAGATTATTTATTGGTGTAGATTTAACTCACTTAACTCAGATTTAACTTCGAAAGTAAAATTTTAATGTTAAAAAACAACTATATATCTGTCTCTCCTAGGCAATGTTGCAGGTAACGGGTTATATGTAGAAATACCAAATTTCGTAAGAAAGGAATTTCTAAACACCAATTAAGTACCTCAAAGCAAATTTGTTAAAATTTGACTTGTACAATTTTTTATGGACGTCTGAGTAACTTTTCAAAGAAATCTCACAATAGGAATGGGAAAGCATGGCCATGTCATTAGAAAAAAAAAATCTGATTTTTTTCTTATAAAAACTATATATTGCGAATGTATAAATAGTTTATCGTTATGTTTATTATTTTCGTAGAAAGATAAATTTTATTACTAATTTTTAGAAAGCAATTTTAAAATTGACTTAATCTAAAACATATTGGTCATTTTATTTAACTTTTTTTTTTTTTTTTTTTTTTTTTTTTTTTTACAATTTGGATAAACGCAAATTTTAAAACCGCATTTGTGAAACTAAAATGTTTAGTTAGTCATCATGTATGTATAAAAAAGTTGTTACACAGCCTAAATAAATCTCCAGAAACTCATTCTCAAAAAAAAAAAAAAAAAAAAAAAAAAAAAAAAAAAAACTGACAAGGCACGAAGGAAGAATGATTGGAGCAGTAATTCTATATAGATTTATAGTAGTCCCGCAGTGGCCTAGTTACTAAACTCCGTAAGAACACGAAAGTGAAGCAGCGCTGGTCTTGGCCAGTGCTCTGGAGGGTGAACACCTCTCTCGGCTGACCTAATGTAGGACCGTGGAGGATAATGGGAGCTGGTGCACATAAAACCTGTCATGGCTGTAATGCAGTCCATCTTCAAACGATATCTCTGGGGTGCTGATTTCAGGTGGTTGGTCCCTCATCTGGAATTGGATCAAAATTAGGGAACCCCGACCCAAGTCGGACTTCCTCCCACTGGGGATCATTAAAATGGAAGCCGTCCCCTTTCATCCACAGGCTTCCTGTATGGAGGATCTGGCACCGCTGCGCGATTACGAGAGGGCAATAGAAACAAGAGATTTATGCCATGCAATCATAAGTTTTACTTTAAAATATTAACAAAGCATTATATCCATCAAAACCATAAAAAGCATCCGAGCAAATCTGCATCAATCATGAAAAACACACATTTACACATGATAAAGACAATATTACAGTTAAACAGCAAAATTGAAGATTACATGCGCTCTTTAACCATTTATTAACTATTAATATTAGAAATATAATTGAATAAATATTAGAAATATAATTGAATAGTAAATATTAAAAGCAATTTAGAGTGAAAACCACTACATACTGCCATACTTCAAAACTGAATGGACCTAAACATCATTGGAATAATCCAAGACATCAGAAAAACCAAGTTATAAACTAATTTTAGCGAAAAGAGAGGTCACATATTTAACTATTATTTGGAAATAAATAACACATAGAAACAATATATAGTACATAGTACGTTGTAGTTAGGAGGCAGCGTCAGATACGGCTTAGTGAAGCAGCTTATAAAGTTGAAATCCAATTCTTTGTTGAGTTCGAAGCAGAATCAAACTGATAAGATTACACTGCCATAGTCTGAACTCATCATTTTTATATCTCGAAACGTAATCTTTCCGTCACGGTTCTAAATCTATACGTTCATTTTTGTCTTAATGCTGAGTATTACACAATCTGTATCTTATGTACAGGGTAATTCTAAATTTCTTTTGACAAATTTAGAGGGGCGATAATACAAATCCAGACGACCTATAATTACACTGGAACACAGGCTCGCATTCCACTCTGAGAGGCAGAAAAGAGAAATATTAAAATTACAACCTGAACTTACATCAGTGTTGGGAAAGCGAATGAACGATCACGATGCCAAAAGCTCCACAATCACATTTATTGTTTGTGAAAAACTCACAGTAAGTGCTCAAAAATCCGACCACGCGTGTCGTTGCACAGTTGATATCGACGAAAAAACGATTGGTGAACCCTCTCAAAGTTTCCTGGCGTGGTGTTAATTTTGTCTGCGACAACAACGATTTTCATCACCGGATCTTTAGCTGAGTTCACAGGCTTCTCCTACACTAAAGATTTCACGTGCCTCCAGAAAAAAAAAATCCAGTGGGTTCAGGTGAGCGAGGAGGCCAAGCCACAGGTCTGTCATGTCCGATCCGTCGTGCGGGATTTGTGGCATTCAAGGAGTTACGGACGTGATGAAGAAATGTGCTGGGTCTCAATCATGCATAAACCACATGTCTCTCTGGATGAGGAGCGGAGTAGCCTGCAATAAACTGGCAAGTACTTGTTTCATAAAGATACGCTATGCTGCGCTGGTCAAATGATCTGGCAAGGTGTGAGGACCTACCACGTAATCACCAAGGATACCGGTCCAAACGTTCACGGAACATTTCTGCTGGTGTTTAGGCGTGATAGTGCAGCGGGGATAGCTGACAGACGAAACGTGTCGATTGAGCATGTTAAACATGCCTTCTCTGCTGAATCTTGACTCATCCCTAAATAGTACAATCGTGGATTCGTAGTGGCAATCGCAGAAAATCTTCATCCCCAGCATCCACTGCACAAAGTCTGCCCAGTAAGGATGATCAACCGTGTGCAAAGATTGCACTTTTTGCACGTGGTAGGGGTGCATAGTTCCTTGCATAAAATGCACCACACCACTGGCTGAGAAATACCCAATTCGTATGCCACCGTCCGCGTGCTTGTGGAAGGAGCTTCTTCAAATCTAATCAAAACTCCCTGCGTTGCTGTTTGAGATGGCAAACGAACCGCTTTCTCGCAATCGTCAATCAACACTAGAAAAGGTATAATGGTTTGGAATACGACGAATTGGAAACCGCTGTTCATACAACCTTCGTGCTTTGCGTGCATTCCTACTCGATGACTTAGATAAATCAAACATATTCGTTGCTGGAACGAAATACATAACTTCACCAAAATTATGAAACCATAAACCATAAATTATAAACTATCAAAGATGTAGGTAATATCAAATGCATTAATCGAACGGTATGATGAAACTTGAAGTAAGGAAATACTACAAATGAAGATGCAATATTTAAGATAATAATAGATGCACAAAAAATAGTAAAATATGCAAAATTAGACAATAGTCAGAAATAAATTGATTGAAGGCTATTCAAGTTTTAAATGCCAGCGATATGTGCAAATACAGCTGTTAATATCGATAACGTAAGATCAATAATTAAAACACTATTTCTTAATTTACTGTAAGGAAGTGTGAAAATAAATTTAAACATTTAACTAGCAAATAAGAAAAATGAGCATTAACTATTAATTGCTATTAGCCTGAAATGATTACAGCATGGTGCAATAAATTGAAATTCCCTAGTTCCTTTCATCTTGTTTGGAAAAAAACATCAGACATTCTAACCAAATACTTCTTTCAAAAGGAACTATACTGTGCTATTAACAAGATGTTTTCAAAATCAAACATGATGGGTGCAGTCATTTGCATGATTAATGCTTAAAAGTCACAGAATACTGATTCAATACTTAATGTTAGAGCAGCAAAGTGATTACATCCTCGAATTCAGTTTTGTTCGATTCAGATTGGTATCGAAATGATTAAACCTCCAGATGACGAGCTTTATGGCTTTGAACACACCCCTATTGGCGTTATGCTGTAAGATCGATACATAGATTTGTAACATAAACGCTAAGTGAAAATCAATATCGGAAGTGAAGTGCTTTATGTTTGGACGATATGTAGTCGCCATATATTTGCCAATCTCTATTATCAAAGAATATCTTTCGTTGCATTGCATGATAAATTATGAAATAAATCATTATTTATCTATATTTGATGTGATTTAATTGGATTAAAAAAATGAGGACAAAATGTGTGAAATGAAATGCCTTTAAATATTTGCAATATTATACAGAATAATAAAAATGATTAAGTATGCATGTTTTTTTAAGCACCAAATATTTTGTTCGATCAAAATTTTTTCTATATATAAATTAATGATACTTTTAAAGTGCCAATATAAATAAATCAATCAAAATCAAATCTATGTCAAAAATAATATAGATAAATCAATATTTATCTATATTTGATGTGATTTAATTGCTATTTAAAAAAATGTTGCGAAATGATATGAAGTGAAATGTCTTTAGATATTTTCAATATAATGCAAAATAATAAAAATGATTAAGTATGTATATTTCCTTAAGCACCAAATATTTTTTTGATTACATTTTGATGATTAAAGTACAACCATGCATCTATTTCTTTAAGCTGAATTCTATTATAAATCTAAAAGAGGATTTGCATTAGAAAGATTTATTTAGCCTAACCGGGTTCGGACTGGAAAATCTACAACTGAGCTAAAACAATCAGGAATAAGAACGATTATATTTTTTGAATAAAGTTAAATATTAGTTAAATTTTACATACACTTTCATAGTGCATTATTTATGACTTATGAAAAAAAGGAAACTTAATTTCTTACTTAATTTTTTGTCTTAATCTCCTGTCATTTTTTAATTGAAAAAGATGCGTGCTTTTTTTTAAACCTCGATGTTTTATAAATATGACAATAATTGTTTGCGCTACACTATTTCGCATATCATCTTTCAGATTACACTGGAATGTTTATTTTAAAAACTTTTTATTTTTATTTTCCCCGAATAGTATCATCGTAGGGCGCCATACAATGTCTGCGTTTCTTTATACTCTTTTAATTTTATTGTACAGATGTTTTGGCTCTAAAAAAATTGTACAGTGTATTTATGCTGCTAATAAAAATGTTTGTTAAAGAATTTATCTATGTTAAGTTATGTAACCGTCAATAATATGCCCGTGTTTTAGAAAGAAAGACGTAAAAACACAATTTAATAAAGTGAAATATTTTTATCAAACTATAAATGTGATAAAGGTTTAGCATCTATTATTAAAAAATAGTTAGGTACTTTGCTTCCATTTCACAGGAGAGTTTTCAGATTAATTAAAAATGAATTTTATGTATATTTTGATATTTTGTTCCATGAAAGAAGAATTTCAATAAAGGTTAGGTCAGACGTCTACCATTCTTTGAAGGCAAATTTCAAAATATTTTGAAATTGAATTTTAAGTATTCTTGAGTGTTGTATTTTACAGGTTGAATTTTGTGGATATCACTTATATTTCTTTGAGATAGAGAAAGATCTATGAAAAGAGTATTTTCGTCCCCTGTCCCCTACAGGTTACGAGGTTTTGGTAAATGCGGTCTAATCTATTACCTCTGTTGAAAACATGCACGCATGCCGAATTTCTTATTATTACTTTCAGTAGTCTCGCTTAAGTGAAACTCTAAAATGCGAAAAAATACGTTACTTTAAGGTCCCCTTAAGCTTTAGACTGCGGGAAGAATTTAGCGTTGCTGGTCTAAAACGACGGGAATATCTCGAGCATGCTTTCCCTCTTTCAGTGATTCTGCAGATGAAACTGCTGTCTGTACTACGATTGTTGACGGATTACACTTTCTCGCCCACGAAGAAAGATAACTTTTGAATAAGGGGATTCACTTTACGTGTATATTTAATTTTTTCATTTTTTAAGGGAGTGCAGCTATAATGATGGATGTATTCTGAAACTTCTCCAACCGTTCCTTACAGGTGAACCATGACAGTTGGTTTGTTGGTTGGAGTTTATTGCCTCAAAGTCCATAAAGGACAAATTGCGCCAGGAACCATAATAGAGTGCGAAAGCACTACTTAGTCGAAATATGATCCATGCCAGTCTTGAGATCCGTCGAGACTGGCAGTCCGTCTTGAGATCTAAGATGACCCGTGGCCTGGTTAAAAAACCTGGTTGTAAAACGAAAGCTTCAGAAAATATATCGCCCTTCTTCAAAGTGGCAATATCTTTGGCATAAAACTATAGCTTTATTTATCACTTTTCACACTTCGTTGAAGTCTCATGGGTCAGGTCTGCGCATATTCATTTGTGCAAATATCTTATGACTCTAAAATAAAGAAATTGTCAGAAACAGAATCATTGAGAGGAGTTTGGTTAATGTTTGAATTTTCTGATACATTTAAATTTATTTGCTTTTGGTAGAAACCTTAAACAGATTTTTTGGGATCTTCTGAGTGGAACACTTACATCGTCGAATTACTGAACGTATAAGTATAGCACGGGAATCAAAGATATTAATTTTATCATGGTCAATTATGGCTTTTTAGAATTGTTACTTAAACAAAGAACAAAAAGCTTCAGAAATTATATTAAACATAAAATATTGTTCTACGTTAAAGACATCGAGTCTTTTATAGTATTTTAAAACGTCATTTTTCATCATTGTATTCTTCTGAATAATTTAACCCTTTAAATTAAACATGTTATTTGTGTGACATGCCTTCTCAGTTATATACGTTTTTGGACAATCACTGATTTTGTTAGTTAGGGAATAGTTTTGATTAAACTTCCATAACAAGTACATTACAAATCTGTATTTATATCGATAAAAACTGACTAGAATTCCACCTTTTCTTTAGAAAATTAAAATTTTTTTGAGGATGAGAGACAGAATTTGTACAGTTTGAAATCAATTTAAGATGTGAGCTCAAAGATTTTAAGTGGGGCTAAGATTTGATTTTTACGATATAGATATACCTGTTATGAATGTTTTAAAAACGAAAGAGAAATAAGTTTTTTAACAAATCGAACACAAACGATTAACATATGTTCAAAGTCACCACGCATAGGTTCTCTCGCCATTGACAGAAGTTCAGAAATCTTGAATGTGCTGCCTATTTAAGAATTAATTTTATGATGGAAATTGTTTATTCTGCTTACCTGAGCTTTCTCCAGAACCAAACTTATTTATCTTTTCAAACCGACTCAAATGTAAAACATTCATTAAGAAAAGCTAAGTTTGTTTAAAGAAATTTTCTACATAAAACTAAAAATCATTTATTCATGAAACATAACATAAACGCCTTCAGTATCAGTTAAAATAATAGTAAATATTTTTAATATCCTCTAAGAACAGCCAGAAATAGTTTGATCGATTTCATGTTTCCTATAAAAACAAATCTCAGAATTCAGATGATAATGAGCCCCAGCTGCAAGTACGTTATTTGATTTGTTATCTTACACTTGATAAGACAATTTGGTGCTTTCTTTTAAATTAATCCTAAACTTTTTATATAAATCCAGCTTGAAAAGTAACATTTCTAAGAACCATCTTATGAATTTCATGTCACATTCTTCACGTGAATTATGAATTCTTCACATTCTTAGAAACATTTTTTTTTCATATTTTATCGTCTGAAGTTAGAAAAAATACTTTCTTTAAAATGTATGTTTCGTTCCCATTTGATTACTTGATGTAGTTAATTGGAAGTGGAAGTAAAATATGGGTTCATTAAATAAGCTTACACGTTGATATAGTGTGAACTAATAAAATACAATACAGTAAACCAATAATAAAATATAATTGTTTTACAAATACATTATCTCTTCTAATGATGTGCCTCACCATGGCACAGTGGTTGTGCCACTGAAAATTGTAGGTGGCCGAAGTGTGAAGGTTCCGGGTTCGGGACCCATCGCGCGGCTGTCGATCTAACGGTCTAGGATTTTGGTAGGTTTTCTCCAGATGTAACGTGAATACGCGTTAGAACTCCTTAGAAAGTCCTCCTGTCAAGGCACCTCCCCCTTGGCAGATTGCCCTAGTGTAGTGTTGCTTTAGTCACACACACACACACACACACACTTACCGCTGTTCATAACAATGGAATATGAAGCGACACAGCGAAAATGGTTCGTACTAGTTGTAATTTTTGAATATTAGACAGGAAAATTTAACTGTAGGCATATTTTTTTAAAGATATTCGCTTATTATGCTGAAAATACTGAAGTTCTTCCCTATTCGTATGAACAATAATAGGTTAGTCAGAAAAGGGTGAATACATTTAATAAAAACTTATTTAATGAAATACTGAACATAAAACAGCTCTTTTGTTGTAATGTACAGATTTTTAGCAGAATATCATCATAAAAGGTTTCAGTACGAGAAACTTTGGTTATTCTGCGCATATCAAGTCAATAACCAATCCCTAACCAGATTTTACGAAGCATGTTCCGGCCTCACATTGGCAATTGCATCTACAATTTGCCGCCGTAAATGTGTGAAATCCCGTATTTGTGCACTAAAAGCAATATCCTTGACATAATCCCGTAAAAATAAGTTGACAAGCGCTAAATCCAGGTTTCTAGAAGGCCACAACGCAGGATTGATTCTACTAATAGTTGTGTTTGGGAACTGACTGTTACGAACCTGTCAACCTGTCAGTCACATTTAAAAATCTTGAACATTTGCCAATATTTTTGAAAAGAGTATTATTACGTTTGCTCTATGTCTTTTAGAAAAATGAGCTTTCGAAATGTGTCCAACCTTTTACGGTGGCTCTGTATTTAAAAAAACAAAAAGTCATTCGTAGGACAGCACGTTAAAAGTGAAAACATCTTGTCAAGCTTTCTAAAATTTATATTCATGCAGTTAAACAGGTTTATCGCACATTACTGAATTTACATTGTTTTATTATTTATTACATTTATTTTATTAACAAAATGAAGCATTTATGAGCATTTATTCACATTTTTATACATCTGAAATTCTTTGTAAAAAAATCTTTCATGTTTTTTAAGGCTGTAAGGGTATCGCATTCTTATTTATGATATTCTCACAATTTCACATTTTTTTGTACGTTTGTACACATTTTAACGCAATTTTCACTGGATTAGCATAGGAAAGTTTTGAAATTTGAAGTTATTTGTATTTCAAATTCCGCGCTCGATTTGTGTGCACATTTTAAAATTAAAAAGGTAGAGGAAGTGCGCGCACAGGCCACAACGTGACACAGCTGGTATGTGCGTATTGTTACGAATTTTCGGACAACCCGCTGTTCTGGGGTTTAAAATAGTTTAAAATTCGTGTTCTACGTGTGAAATAGTTATATTTTGAATTTTGTTGCATCAAAACACCATTTCTAGCTAGACCGCGAGAAATACTGTTTTATGTTTCTCCTTTGGTTTCTATAGGGTTTTCTCGAAATCTCGAGAAATATGGTTGTTAGAGCCTCGCTAACTTCACTTTCGGAGACTTATTTTTGGTACCAAATTTGGCAATATTTCGCCAAAAAGTCGCCAAGAGTGCCAACATTTCGAGCATTTGGCACGAATTTTCCAATGGGTCTTTTAATGTTTGTTTTCCTGCATTAATATCACATAATAGCCTTGTATTCATTATTATTTTTATGACGTAATAGAAAATCGCGCTTTAAGGGGAACCTTTGGGAAATTTCTCATAACTTCTGCTTCATCTATGTGTAGAAGCGGGCGGTTCCGATCCAGTCAGTCTTAAATCTGCTTGATCAGAGAGCAGATGTCCGTGAAAGCTTAAGCTTTGTAGTGACGCTTTAGAAGCGTTATTTTCACTTGCTGTTTGAATGCTGCGTGTAATTTCTTCATTGCTGAGTCTTGAGGGACTGTATTCGATTTTCCTCGAAAGTTTCCACTGAATTTATGCCTATGGAAGTGTTTTATTTTGAGTGAGAAATACAGCATTTGTGAAAGCTTCTGTTCCAAGCGGACTGTAATAAGAACATTACTGGCTAATTGTGCTTGTAAATTTTGTACAGCTGAATGTTCGACGAAGTTCTATAAGCAATACAGTTCGTGATCCATCCTGAAAAGTGGACTCTTTACTAGAACTTTCTACACCTACTGGACTTTAGAATGACGAACAAAGGAATCTAGCAGAGAATTATGCAACAGTACGGTATACATCCGTGATACACATTTTTCTCCACGTGTTGGATTTTGTTCGATTTAACTAATAATTACGTAAGTTAATTTATTAATTATCAATAATTATGTACTTACGTTGTAATGAACAGTAATCCTATGTATTTGTAATGAATGGTGCACTTATAATTCAAATTCAAATGCACTATAGTGTAACACTTATAATTCATGTAATGTACAGTATATCAATTTTAATACTCTCCACATTATGAAATTAACTTTATTGCACGATAACTATATAGCTATCCTAATTAAGTAAAGTTTTTGAAATACCGAATCGATAATTATAGCACCTATACAGTCAGAAAAAGTCTGCACTTTTTTTGAAAAACATATAGATTTTACGCAATTTGTACATAAAATGTGGATATTTTTTAGTATTCTAAAAGTGTATACTAAAACAAACTAAAGTGTATACTAAAACAAACATTTACGCAGTTCGAAACGATTTTCAGAAAATAATCTCAAAATCTAATCAAAAAATTTTTCAAAATCTGACGCCCATAGCTTAAGTTCAGTAATCACCTATCATGACGTCACCAAGTTTCATTTCTTTCGCTTTAGTCGTTATTACGTGATGTGCGAATAAAAAAAGCGTCATTGACAGAATGACAGGCAGACAAACATTTTTGCTTTTTACGTTCGTACTGGGGTTGTCCCTAATGCTTAAAACGGATTGAAATCGCAAAAAAAATTTAATACCAAGTAGTGCACAAGCAAAGTCTAGTTTTATTTATTTAGATCCATAAAAGTTACCATTCCGAAACTAAAACAACAATCACTTGAAACTTTAGTCGTTTCATTCCGAATCGAACGCGTATGGTGGTTAAGACACTCGCCTACTATGCTTTGGGTGCACAGTTCGAGAGCAGTCGTGGAAGCTAAAATTCCGCAGAAAAGTAACTTGAAGTTATACGTATGGTAACAGATATGTCAAAATCCAATTTTTCCCGTATGTATCTGAGTGTGGCGGTCACACGAATTCAGTGATTTTTCCCAATCCCAAAAGAGCCAATGTGCCTAAAGAAGTTTTCACTTCAAAAATTATTTACTCTGTATTAATTTCTGGCTCTGTAAGAACTTACTGTACCAAAGATTTCTTATCAGCTCTTTGTAATTTAATTTTCCTGTTCTTAAACACTCAGAAATCATGTCATCGCCACAGAGTTATTTTGAACCATTTTTTTTTTTAAAATTAGTTCACTATTTTTTTCCTTTAAAGTTGGCAGCATGCTAACTTACTTATACTTTATGTTTGGTGGAAGAATTTAAATTAGAATCTAAAATATTATAGAGTGTTTTCTTTAATATGAATACCATTTCTCACATTTTTATCATTAAGAAAAAAAAATCATTTCAATTTATTTTATTTTAATATATTATTATTTTATTGAAGTGAATTTTTTGTGAGAGGTTTTCATGATTTTTTTTTAATAATTTATAGATTTAGAAAAATATTAATACATTTTCTGATAAAGTTATATAAAGTTAGTTTTAAACAGGAATCATTTTTCTCACATAAAATAAATAGAAATCCTTTTTAACAAGTTCATATTTTAAACATTCTTTCAACATTTTATTTCATATGCATGTTTTTATGTTAAAAAATTTGCACTTATTTTAATGTTAAAAAAATTGCACCATTATCTGAAATGTTAGCCCACAATGCATGCGAAAAATATTTAATAAAATTTCGTAAAAATAAGACTTTCTCTCGATGGGTATTATGTATTGCATAAAAATGCAGAACAGTATTGATTTCAATTACTGAGTATCTTCAGATAAAAAGTTAAGGAAATTATATTGATCTCCTGCTGTTTATGAAAACAAAGTAATTGTTTTAGCAATTTTTATATTTTGTTTATACTTTGATATTTGGCTTTTTGAGCAAAATTGATTTATCCTGAATTCTTAAAAAGGTGATCTCATGATACTTCAGAGATTATTTTTAAGATTTTATGCAGCAGAAAATTTCTGAAGAGTAATTTATCACATTATGTACATTCTAGCAAAGAATTCTAAAAGCTATTGTGTAACCGCAAAAACGATTTTTATTAAAGTCAATGCTGCATTCAAATATTGAAATATATATGTATATTTCATAATTATATAAAAAGCGTGCGTCACAATTTCCGCCTGGGTCTGGAAGGCTCATAAAAAATGTATTACAAGTAAAGCAACAAAGTTGATTTTATTGGATAAAAAAATATGCTAAGTTTTGTTTATAAATGTTTAGTATGTGAACCTTTCGTAATGCGGTAGATATCAACTCTAAAATCAAATTCTTCCCTCCCCACACTCGCTATAACATGTCACGATCAATGGTAGCAAGTGCGGTTGTGATCCTTTGGCGTAAATCTTGTAAACCACGTGGCATAGAGGGCACGGGCACACAATCTTTTATGTAACTCATAAAAAAAATCGCATGGAGTTAGGTATGGATATATAGGTGGCCATGGAAGAAGGCGATTGTCGTCAACAGAACCTTAAATTTTTGGCTTGATTTCTCCTGAATTTTGAACATTATATTTTAAAACGTTATTTACATCACTAAATCTTTTGTAAACCATATTTTGCATACATAAGACATACTAATACATAAGACACTCACTAGGTCTAACTATTTAATACTGAATCACATGCATAATACGAAAAAGCGACAGTTTCTTCGCAAAATGTATTTAAAACTGTTGGAAGAAGAAAATCTTAATTTTGAGCTGAAACCCTCACTCATGAGTTAATCAGTTTCCCACTTTCAGGAATCTTTAAATAGACATCATTAATAAGAGTACGATATATTTGTTCATAGATATATTGCTAAGGTATATTGAACCCTTTGAGCACTTAATATAAAAAAAAAAAAAAATTCTAAGTCGTATTTCTGAGAAAATACTTATACTGTAAGAATATATATAAAATGAGTACAGCACATATTTAAGAGGTTACTTTGTATGATTTAAAAAAATGCTTTAAGATTAGACGGGGATAGGGGCAATTTTTAGTTATTCATATCAATACATATTTTGTTAATGTTTTTAATAAAATTGAACAACACTTTTAAATCATAGGTATTTGGCTAGGAATACCCAGATGTTTTGTGTTTGTATTATGCATAGTTTATATAGCGTACGCCTGAAGTATGAGAAAAATTATATACTAACTTTCCCAATCGCAGGGCAAGTTGTAGTTACCTACACATTTGAACTGGCACATTATTTGTAAAAAGTTAATTGAAACTTAAGAAAGACATAAACTTAATTAAAGAAGAAATTAATTTTATTTTTACTGGCATGTTTGCGCGATCGCACATTTCATCATAATGTGATCTCTAAATTACTCTATTGTCAAAATAATTAATGAAAAATGAACTTCGAATAGCGTATGCCCAATTTAAAATCATCAAGAGTTGAAATTATCACAAAATCACAAATATAAAATTGATTGTCTTTGTTGTGCAGGTTTTATGAGCCCAAAGTTTTGAAACCAATTTTCACCATGTTTGCAGTACTTTTATGATTTTTGTCTGCACGCCAGTGGCAGTTTAGTTCTTACCACTCCTTCGATTATGTTTTATTGTATAGATCGTATTTACCGATACAAATAGATCAGTTGAATATGTCAATTCTGAAGAACTGTAAAAGTTTGGATCGTCTTTTTTTATTACGTTTTGACTTTAATAGAGAAACACTTACTGTACAATTCCTTGGTTAATTCATACACACTGATTTATCTATAAAATGGGATAAAATTGTAAAAAATATTCTGGAATAATGCAACGGGATTCAGTGGCTCACAGAGCTAATTTGCGCTGTACTTTGAGCGCCGACTAGTCACAAACTTTTCACAAAATAACAAAACATAACCTTCTTAAATTAAATAATTTGAAAAAAAAATAACGTTTGGAGTAGATAGAGTTTAAACACTTAAAACAACTGCATAAGTTAAATCACTATTATTAAGGAGAGTTTTAGAAATTAGAAAAATAATGAGACAGAAAAAAATTACCTTGCAGTGCCAAAAAAAAAGGAGGTAAAATCTTTGTAAATTATCCAGTGCGCATGGGTAAAGCTGCAAAACTATAGGAGCACTTTGGCAAAGAAAGAATAAAGTTATTGTGTAACTAGTTTAGCAATCTGCCCACAGACAGGTGAACTATGAAGGCTGTGCCTACTTACCCTTGTAGTACACTATACCTGGTGTCAAGATGATAAACCACTCCGTTAACGTTAGTGGAGTATCATCTGTGTTTTTAAGCTAGATATGAAGCCCAACAAATATCAGTTTCTAAAAAAGTAATACCTGAAAACACTAGAAGGGACACACTTAAATCATTCAAACCAGAAAAAAACTAAATATCTGAACAGATGCAGAGCTGCGAAGTCTCCGGCTTTTTTCGGAAGATTTCCCACTACTAATTTTTACTTACAACTTCATGCTTAAAATAAGTCCAAATATTTAATGCACAATAAAACTGTCTAAAAATTGTGGTGGGAAATCTCCC
This sequence comes from Cheiracanthium punctorium, assembly GCA_038373885.1. Lineage (NCBI taxonomy): Eukaryota > Metazoa > Arthropoda > Arachnida > Araneae > Cheiracanthiidae > Cheiracanthium > Cheiracanthium punctorium. Next base: position 336,254 of record JAWZYV010011717.1, read on the forward strand.
GGAAAAAGCCGGAGACTTGGCAGCTCTGCAAATGCTACCGAAAAATTACCTTATCTCATGCACATTTCAAACACTAGCTTGTTTAAGATAAAAACATTGGACTCTAGCATACACCTCTGGTTAGTTTGAATCTTAATGTTAATGTGTAAATATATAGTATATGCATATATTACACACACACACATATATATATATATATATATGTGTGTGTGTGTGTGAGTGTGTGTGGTTGATGCGACGCGACACCCCAAAATAATTTTAATGTATATATATTAATGAGTTTTCAAAATTCAAATGAACCAATGTATATTTTGAAAAAAATAAATGTGTGGAATAAATTGGAATAAATATGTTAGATAATAAAATTAAATAAACAGTGTATTTATGATTAAATTTCCCCTAAATTTCCCCATTCTGTCACGGTGTACAGCGTAAACGACTGGTGAAATTTTCAAGAAATTTTCAGGAAACTTTCATGAAACCATAGGAGAGAGACCTCTGTGGGAAAAAAAATATAATTATAGAAATCATCACCGGGTGAAGTTTTATAACTTTATGTTTACTGATATGAAAAATTCTACTACCGCGCAATGTTAAAAAATTATTTGCTTCACTACTCTGAATAGTTTTCTTCGCTTTAAACGATTACTGATCTGTTTTATTCGAACTAAAACATTGTGAAACGACACTGGATTTTTTAAACTAATTTTTTATCCATGTAATCCTTTCTCCACTGATTATTAAGTTTTCCTTCAAATTTTGTAGCACTCTGACCAGCCGTTTTTGCCATACACCTCTGTTAATATTGGAATACATATTATATATGAACTTACATGGCAATGCCAAAAATATTTGAGTGAACGATTTTATATAAAACTCCAACATTCTTTTTATGTAAATTAGACTATTTTCAATAATTTTTCCAAAATATTTATTTTATTTTAATTTATAAGATCAGAGACATAAGCAGAGAAAAAATATCTGACGCTTTTTCTTTAAAATCCGTTGAAGGGATGATAGTTGTCACAATTTATCATACTTTGCCCGAAGTGTATTTTTTTGCGTGCTTACACGAAATCTATAGTGTTCAAATAGTGTTCACCCAAAAGCTGTACTCCCTTCGTCCTGCACAATACGCAACCATTATGTTAAGCTGATTGTTCTACTTACCGTCTTATCTCAGAGGGACAGGTTACTTCAAATCCCTCTGAGGTATGTTTAAGGAACGACGGAAGAGGACGGATGATTGTTCTGTAATGAATGTATAAGGGAAACATGCTACTCGGTTTGGCTGCTCCGCATACAGGTTACCAGTTCACAATTTGATGTTTTGATTCACGTTTTTTTTATTGTACTGAATGTAAATTTTATTTTTATTTTAGAAGTTTAGCTGATATACATAACAGCTTTTAAGTATTATTATATACAATGACATAATGAGCTTTTAATGGATTTATAACATTTTTTTTTTCGAATTAAAAATCAGTTTCAAAAACAGAAAATTTCACTTTTAATATCGTGCATAAATCCATTTTAAAAAAGCTGAAAATCTTAATTTCAATATAGTCCATAATGAACAAGTACCTTATAATTTTAATACAAGATTTATTACTAATAATTTGGTATCCTATACTTATCGTACTTTAGAAATTTATTATTTAAATTTTTAGAACTACTGTATCCCAGTTCCACAAATGAATTCAGATAAAATATATGTTAAAATAAGTATAAATTTCATTTCACATCAAAAGAAGTATCGTTTCACTGCGTTAAATAAATTGATGTAATTAATTATTATCTCTAATATATTTCACTGTGTTCTGTTTTGATGATTTTTCTATATGAATCGCACAAGACAGTAAAAACACATTAATTTTATAGAAATATGTTTAATTTTTATATAAAATAAACAAAAATGTAGGAAACTGATGATAGCATACACCATTAAAAAGATGCCTTATGAAATAACATTTGCTTTCACTGCACAAAATTTACTCATCAAATATTTAAACATACTTTACAGAGTCTTTTTATATGTTAGAATATGTACACCGTAAAAATATTTCGAAAAATTACAGAATAAGGACAGTAAATTTTGCAGCATTTGTACCATTTTTTCTTTTATACGGTAAAACTACAGTAATTATACAGTATTTGATCCTTAAAAATAAGGTATATGTTCCACTTCTATTCTAAATGGCATTTATACCGTAAATTAATGGATTTTTGTGAATGCATGGAAGACATACCGTTAATTAACGGCACTGTTCATATGCGCATGTGCAATATTTGGAAATGCATGAGAGTTTAGCGTAGTCGGGAATTCCATTCGCGGGAGAGGTTGAAGGGGGGGGGGGTGCTCATAAGTACAAAGTTAAAAAAAAATTCGGGATTAAATGGAACTTCGGAAAATTCGAATTTAATGAAGACTTCACTTTCAGAAGGGTATTTAAAATCACATTCATAAATGCGGAAATATCTTAGTAATTTCTGTTTTTTTTACACATATTGACGAAAAATCCGTAAAGTAATTTTCAGATATTAGAAATTCGAAACCGATTGGTCCAGTAGCTTACGAGTAAATTTTGAACAACGCACATTTGTGAAAATTGAATTTAATTTCTTCCCAACCCGTTAATTTGATTTAGTTAATAAATAATAACTGGACTACACTTTGTCATGAATATTTGAAATCGTAAATTCCATGAAAAGCATTTACCCCTATCCAAGTCGTTTTCTGAGACTGAAATTACCTTCCCTTCAATGTTCGGTGATCCGCAGGCAAGGCGAATGTCGTGTAGTAGAGAAGACCAGAGGGACGTGCAAGGATTATTTTTGCCACTTACTAGGACTATTTTGTCACGTGCTTCCAGCCTCACTTACACTTGTAAGGACTATTTTGCAACGTGTACTCTTCTCATTCTGACTGAGTGCGTACTATTGTCACCCATGAGAATGCCAGTGAACAAGCACCACCTATCTATGAATTATGTGCATACATTCAATCAACGCGACAACAAGGATAACAATCCACACTACGAATTGTACCTTGATTTTCTCCGCTTTTACGACGGTCTAAATAACAAGTACAGTGCGGAAATAGCTGACTCAATCCTAGACATAATTGCGCAATCTTCCATTGAACTGTTGATCCACAGCCCGGGGTTTTTGCACTACTACGCTGTAAGGCAACCTATCAACTTGTTGCAAAAATACGGAATTGATTACACCATCACACCGCATGTTCGCATACGCGGTAATCCCAAGCGCAAGCTTACTGATGATGAGGACACAGACTTATTGAAAAAACACCCGCACAACGATGGGAAAATAACTGAGGAAACTCTAACACCAAACAGTCCTTGTATGGACGTAACTGAAAATACAGAAAATGAGAATCAGACAGAACAATTCGACACAACTACCATGGAGGCCTCCCCGAGGTCCCCAGTCACCAACCATCTATCACGACCACCGCAAATGCGGTCACTGTCAACCAATCTGAACAAAAACAAGAAAACAACGTCACCACAAATGACAACACCGGCTTTAAGCTCTCCAGCAACACTACTAAAAGCACCAAGCACCCTGTCTTATGCGAGCTCAAGAACACAGACTACGGCAAGCACCTAGAGAATTTATCTAAAATTCTAGGATACAGAGTGGAATCCAAACTAACAGGAGACCTCTTCCTCCTGCAGCTGAAAGACGACTCCAAACTACGTGAAGTACAATCATACTTTAAATACAACCAAATCGGCTGCCAGACTACTGACCCGAAGAAAGAGCGTCCCCTCAAAGTTGTTGTTAAAGGGATACCTTGCTCCACCCCCACTCAAGAAATTGTAGAATTCCTACAAGACAACAAATTCAAGCGCATCAACATCAGCTTCATGAGAAGTAATAAGACCAAGGAATTGCTTCCCAACTGCATTATCGACCTCGAACGAACACCCAACGTAGAGGACATATACAACATAACGGACTACGGATACCTCAAGATCCGGGTCGAATCATTCAGAGGGAGGGCCGTCAAACAGTGCTATAAATGCCAAAGCTACGGCCACTCCTCATTAACATGCTATCTCAGGCCCGAGTGCCTGAAATGCGCGGGCGACCATTTGTTTCGCAACTGCTCTACTAAGGTGAAAGATCCCGTGAAGTGTGTAAATTGCGATGGCGGCCACGTGGCCAACTATCGTGGGTGTCCCAAAACCCCCGAAAATAGAAACAGACACCCCAAAGCAATTACCGACACGAGACAACCTAACAACACAATAGCCAAAAAAGTCAACAGTAAACTCCAACAGTTTATCCCGGCTCCTGCTCCAAAAATCAACGCCTTGAATAAACCTCTAAATTTCAGCCAAACTACCGTGACTGACCCCCAGCACGGAGGTTCGGACAATCAAATGGATACCGAAAACCAAATGGACAACGAGGTATCCAAGCCAAAAGCACCCAAACAAACTGCAAAACGACCTGCTCCAAAAAAGGGCAAAACTAGAAATCTCCTGTCTAAGAGATCTCTTAAAAAGAAAAAATGCACAAGCCAAATCTCTACCATCTTCGAAGTAATGGAAGTCATAAAAATCATCTCTAATCACGTCAACCTGAGACATGCTCACATTCTTCAAGAACATAAACAACGAAATGAACCAACTTGACGACCCCCTTGACAAGACTTTCGTCTTCATGGAGGCGTGCAGCCGTCAAATTAACAACTAACATGACCAAGACGTCACACATTAAAATTCTATCCTGGAACGCAAACAGCCTGCACGGGAAGATAGACGAACTTCGTCATCTTCTGGCTAACGGAGACTTCGGCGCTGTTTGCATACAGGAAACCCGGTTCAGAAAAACTTTCTCCTACAAAATAGACAACTACATACTATACCGAAACGATAGAGATAATCCCGGTATATCACAGGGAGGAACTGCTATGTACATTAAGAACTCGATTCCCCACAGTGCCTACACCAACCAACTCAGCTGCCTAGAGGCAAACTCCATTATTATTCACGGCAACAAGCCTGACATACTACTTACGTCGGCTTACAGAAGACATGGTAAACCATTTCCCGAGAGCGGCCTATGGACTCACCCCAAGACCTTACTCACCACAAGAACAGCATCGTGGTCGGAGACTTTAATGCCCACCACTATGCCTGGAATGGCAAAAAGAACTGCCCAAACGGGAACAAGCTCTTCAAGTTGCTCATTGACTGCAAATTTAGGATGTCTTTCCCACCCACACCCACGCATTACACCACCGATTCCAGCGGTCACATCACTGGACATTCGACTATTGACTTCGCACTGCATAACTTACTACAAACCCCAACTTGTCGGACTTTCGACATCTTTAGCTCGGATCACCTGCCCATTGCATTTGAAATTAATGTTGACATCGACTTAAACTATCCTAAAAGGACAATCACCAACTGGATCAATTATACGGAGTCACTCATTGATATGTCGTACGCATCCAGTGTGACGGACATAGAAATGAAAGCCAAGACAATCACGGACAACATAATTCAAGCTTACCACAGGTCCTCCAGAAAGATTAACAATATATCCTCCTACCTTCCTGCTGAAATCCGAAGCCTTATCAAACAGTGAAACAACGCCAGGAAGTATTACCAAAGATCTCGTGACCCACGGGATAGAACCAGATACAACCAGCTCTGTGCGCAAGTCAAGAGAGCTATACACGCTCACAAAAATCAAGAGTGGACGAACTATCTTACCAACCTAAATGCAGAAAACAAAACGGTGTGGCATGCCATAAAAAAATACCACCAAAAAATCTGAGATGCCACCCCTGAAAAACGGTAACTCTTATGCATTCAAGAACACTGAAAAAGCCAACATCCTCGCTAAAACCTACGCGACCCAATTTAGCGTCAACATTGATCTCACCAACAGTTGGTCAACTGAAGTGCAAAGGACTGTCTCTAATTTTGCCACTTCACCTCCAACGTCTACTATCACTCCGGCTCTTCCCTCCGAAGTTGCCACTATCATAAAAGGGCTACAAGTTAAAAAATGCCCCGGAATTGACATGGTAAACAATACCATGCTCCGCAACATCCCCGCTAAAACACTGTTTGCCATCACTTCGCTAGTTAACGATGTACTCCGACACCAGCACTTCCCGGACGCCTGGAAGACCTCCATAGTGTGCCCAATTCCAAAGCCGGGCCAGGACCTTACTGTAGCTAGTTCCTACAGACCCATCAGTCTCCTCAGCAGTATTGGGAAGATTACTGAAGGGTCATACTCAACAGACTGAACAGACACATGATCGACGCTCAAATCATGATCCCCGAACAGTACGGATTCCGCGCAAAACATAGTACCGTCCACCAATTGCACAGGGTAATTGAAAATATTTCAGACGCGTACATCAGCAAGGAGCACACAGCCATCGTACTACTGGACTTTGCCAAAGCCTTCGACAAGGTTTGGCATGACGGACTGATTTTCAAACTTATCGAACTACGGTTCCCCCGATAGCCTCATTAAGCTCATTCATAACTACTTACAAAACCGCAGATTCGCCGTCCGAGTTGACAATGCCCTGTCTGACGAGCAGCCCATCTCAAGCGGGGTCCTCCAAGGATCCATACTTGGGCCCACATTATTCAATATTTATGCCACCGATATTCCACAAAGCCAACATACAACTTTAGCATTATTCGCGGGCGACACGGCTATTATCGGCCGATCGACCTACAAGACCACGTTACAAAAAACAATTCAACACCACCTTAATCTTATCCTGCAATGGACTGCCAAATGGCACATCAAACTCAATGTTGATGGCCAATGATGATGCCAGGCAATCTACTTTTCAAATAGGCTACCACCTTCGAGAATTATGATCGATGATAATCCCATCAACTGGACCAGTAAAGCCAAATACCTTGGTGTTACGTTAGATAAGAATCTAACTTGGAAAGCGCATATCACTGATTCCAGAAACAAAATGACGGCCGCCTTCCGCCGTCTTCATCCTCTCATTTTCAACAGCAAAGTCTCCAGACATAATAAAGTGCTATTCTACAAGTCCATCATTAGACCCACCGCTACTTACGCTGCCCCAGTCTGGGCAAACACGGTTAAATCCAACCTCAGCATTCTTGAACGATGTCAAAGCACCATATTAAGATCCATCAGACACGGACATCATTTCCTGTCTAACCAGACTATGCGACGGGACCTCAAGATCGCAACCTTAAAAAAAAACTGTGCACAAACTATCACAACGGTTCTATTCAAGGAACAGAAACTTACCAAATGAATCTGTGGTTGAGTTACCGGATTACGATCCGCACTCCCAATGAACAGGAAAAGGCCCATGGCCTCTCTCGCCATCCTCCACTGACAACTGCATCGACTATCTGATTGATTGAACTAACGCCCGCGATGCTTAGGGCTTCTATTTAAACACAAGGTCAAAGAACTCATTGATCCTTCCACATACTGGAGATAAGCACCTCGAGTGCAGGCACTCCATTGTATACCCCTCAGTCAGTCAGTCAGTCAGACCAGAGGTATCTTACTCCGTAGATCGAGGGTTTGATTCTATTGTTAGCAAAATAAGGCATGTTAAAAATACCATTATTTGTCGCAGTTAGATAATGTGCAGCTAGTTAAAAAACTGTAAATCAAAATGCCTTTTACGGTACATATATATACTTTTTTACAGCACATGTACTATGAAATATTTTACGGTACATTTCCTATATATATGACACTTACGGTATATTACTGGTCCCACTGCTGCCAGTATATATACCGATATTTGGTGTGTACTTGTTTAATGCACAAAAAATTGAATAACAATAAAGCTTTCAAAAATATATATGATAAATAAAATTTTGATAGTGGACATATAATATAGATAGAAATAAATCTAATTAAAGAGAAATTTACTGTTATACAAAATAAAGAAGAAATATTCCAGGGAACAACAACCTATAATCAATGATATGTTCTGGAACGAAATGAAATAAAGAGCCAAATGATGCTTTCCACACCTGCTTTTTTTGCCGATAAAGAAAGTGCTTAGCCGACTTAAATTACGGAAAGTTTATCATATAGATTTAAAATGCAATTAATTATTTTATTTCTTGTAAGAACTTCAGTTTTCATTGTATAGTGTGTGTATAGTTTCCGTTTTGAAACATGTAATCCATTTACTTATGTTATTTTTATAAATTTCTTTAATTATAACTTTTATGAAGATTTTTACAGATTTAATTTATTTAACAGCGTTTTCGTCTTTTATTGTCATGTACGTACATGAATTAGAGCTTTTAGTTTGGTTAAGACAATGCTAAATGCTATACGAGGAAAATTTTCCTAGGTGGGATTCAGGGGCGTAGCCAGTGTGGGGGATATCGGGATACATCCCCCCCCCCCGAAATTTTTGGATTAGTGATGAAATTCCGTCTATTTACACACATATAAGTTCATATCCCCCCCGAAAAACTTTCCATGCGTATATCCCCCCCCCCGAAAAACTTTCCTGGCTACGCGCCTGGTGGTAGTCCTTGGTTGGGGAAATTTTTATGTAGTTCCAACGTGCATTCACGATAGATCTGGAGAAAACTGTCCAAAATTCCAGACAGATATATCGACAGCTGCTCTAGACGCCAGAACACTGGGCCTGTACACTTCAGACATCTCTCAATATTCAGTGTCTTTTACACTCGGACACTGGTTGGCCCTCAATTAAAACTGAAAGAGATAATGTTTCTTCTTATTTCGTTCACAAAATTTGTTAAACTTCACCTGAAAATTTATTTTAACGTTATTTAATAAATGAATTTATTTATCATTAAAAATATACAAGTGCGTTATTATTCACGTAAGCATTTTCCGCTCAATGGCAAATATATGCTCTGATATCAACATTTCCTTCCTTTGTGCATATTTTATTCATTGTTATCTTCCTTGCTAAGAATATGATAATAGGTATAGGTATAATATATGTATAATAATAATAGGTATAAAGGGTATCAATGATAGAAGAAGTAAAATGTGGTTTTCTTGTTAACAGATATATATATATATATATATATATATATATATATAGATAGATAGATAGATAGATAGAGAGAGAGATACACTAATAGATATATAGTTAAATAGATAGAAGAAAAAATACATTTCACAGTGCGTAGGCAGTAATTAAAAAATATGTTGAAATGGTACATTATTCCAAAGTAGCCTAAGAAAATAATTTCATGTCACCAACGAAAATATACTTTTCTACTGTCTGATACAAAAATAGTCTAAAAATTTAATTTGATGATAAAATAGTAGCCAAAATCTCCAATTTCCAGATATGTGACTGCATTCAATATTTTTTAGGGTGAAAATGTTACTAATTCCAAATAAAGCCTTCTAAAACGGGTAAATATTACTTTATCAATTAGCAAATATTATCAAATCGCAAACTCCCAGTTTCTTACTCAATGTAAGATCAAGTGCAAACCCATCTAGAATGTGGATGCTTAAATTGACATTTAATCTAAAACTACCCCTCTAGGTGACTCTAAAACCACCCCTCCAGTGGTTTTTGAGTAATAATTTACCGTTTTCTTTAAGAGTATACTTATTCGTATCAGAGCATATTTTTTAAAAGCGCTAAATTCGCAAGTTTTTATTATTGTACTCTTACTGCTGGTAAAGGATTTATAAACGTAAATATGCATGTAATAACATATTGCAATGAATATATTTCGTATATAAACATGCATTATGCATTGATGTGTCTGGATTCATTACATGATCTATTCATACGCTTTGAGTCTGGTTATTAGCAATAATTATAATCTGCGATAGCGCACAAGCTATATGAATATGAAAATTTCAAAGGGAGACGTTTGAAGATCGCATTAGTTTTAGATTTGCAATTAAGTGTATATAATAAACTAAGTTCAACTACATTACTCTTAGAACTGGAAGTAATTTATTATTCTTAAATATTCTTCATCATTAACTTCCTTCCTTTAAAACCAATTAGAACAGCCGTTGATACGTAAATGCTTTTGATCAAAACACATCTACTTGGATTATTGAAAACTAAACTGTTATATAACACTTTGAGTGTACTTCTATAAATGTATTTGTCAAGTGAAAGTTATTTTTAAACTCTATTGGTGGGTATTTTTCCGTTTACTGCTAGGCCACCTACTAAGACCGGAATTTTAGACACTTTATTATCCGGGCACCATAAAGATGGACCTATATTTCCCATGCCAAGGGAAGGAAATTTTAACTACCAGGTTAAAGCCAGGAATCGAACCAGAGCCTTGATCGTAAAGAGGGATATGCTGACCTCCTTACAAGCTAGATCCACCTGGTAAGCAAAAGTGCAATGTGTTACTTTATAAATTATTTTATTAATTAGTTATATATAACAACGATAAGAACAAAATAATATTTAGATGAGAATAAAAACAATCAAGTTTCTACAAAAGTATTTCCTCAAACAAAAGTTAAAGTTTAAAGATGTTCTTTTAAGAACTTTTGAACACCTTTTAAAACAATCCAATTTAGCACCAGAGAGAAACAAACGGAAGGTCACTTGATAAGCTGTACTATGCACGATAACAATAAGTGAACTTATTAAAAATTGCAATACATTCAGGAAAAATTATAAAACATTCGGAAATTTCGATATTTCTCTAAGCGCATAATAGTTTGTCCCATTCTTGAGGACGACTTATGTGCTTAATATTTTTAAATGTAAACTGCATGATAGTATAGGTTCATTGCTCATTTAAGTGTTTAGTGCTTTTGTGGAAAAATCAGTCTTAATTTTTTTCGATTATTTAACATCATTAGTTTATTTCTAAGCTGTTGGAAACTCCAGCAACCCTTATCGTTTTTTAAGAGAAACAGCTTTTAGGCGATCACGTGAGTTTGAACATATCATGACAAAATTTTATTATATGGAACACCTATGTCATTCAAGGATACATTTCCAGTTTCTTAGTTCTGAACATATCCTTTATTAATACAAATTACTATATGCATCTAAATTAAAAGAAAGCTGGCTTTGTAGTGTTCCGTCCACGCTATGGCATAGGCGAATATTTTTCCCTATCGTAAACAAGTTGTACTCTAATTATGAAATGAATTTTTAAACCATATCCAACGAATAAGAATCTGATTTCGAAATTTAAAGAAAAATCACCAAAACAAAGATCTATGGAAAAATGCAGCAAACGGTGTAGTTATTCAGTAATATGTTAGACATTTATACAGAAGTTTTGAAGTAGTAATTACAAAAATTACTAAAGCAAAACTGTTAACCAAAAAGCTCTTATTATCACGTATAAATAAACTCGTACTTTGCAAGTAGTCCATGCAATCACGATATAATATTTTCAAAATGTCCATCGTTCGACATGCAGGGTTTGCGCAAGCGAATAATGAAATTTGCCACCAGATCTTGCAATCTCTTCACGAAAAGGATTTACATGCCACAATTGGATTTTGTGCAGCGTGGTAGGGTTCCAGTAGACAATGTCTTTCAATGCAGTCACAGACAGTAGCCACAAGGAGTCAGATGAGGAAGCCAATTGATTCCTCTTCCAATACATTTCAAATGGTCCAACGGAATTACAGAGATATGTGTTAACAGTTTTCTAACAGCTATTCTGTAACTTTAGTATAACAATTTTCCAGCTTACATAATGATTATACTTTTGTCGGATTCTTCTACTGATCTTTGTTTTCAAATTTTTAACTTTAAAACCAGGTTCTTATTCGCTGGGCTCCTTGCAGAAAAGGAATCATTTCACAAATTCCCTATAGTGCGCGCAGCGAATTTTATAGTGTATTGAAAACAGAAATGATAAAATGAAAAAAGAAAAATCATAGTTGAATCTTTTATAGACATAGAGTGAGACATCCCAAACAGGCGGTTGCATTTATTCTAAAACTAAAGCAGTTACATCAACAGGTGAACTTGAATATCATTTTAGAAAATTGCATTAATGAATGTAGATACTTCAGTAGATTATCAGTTCAGTCAATGGTGTTTATCAAACTGAAAATCTAAATTACATATAAATTGAATTTTCAAATAAATATACAATAAAAAATGATAATTTATATTTTACCTATTGCATTTTTATTTTTTATTTTTTATATCGGAAACATACTGTTATGTAGTCATATTAAGTATTGGGATGATTATTAAGAGGGAATTGAAATCAAAACTAACAAGCGCTAAAAATAACGTTCTCGCCGAATCAATTTTCCGAGATTTGAAATAGTCTTAATCTATTTTACTTTTACTCGTTTGTTTCGGGCATTTTATGAAAATATTAAACGTTGTTTATATTCTAATTTATGTATCATTCTGCAATTAACATTTTATTTTCAATATCCTCTTTTTCAAATATGACAAACATTACAGATACCTACATAAAAATGCATCCATTATTTATTTTTTTCTGAAGTTACATCTACACTTGTTTATCCACAGTTCAGATTTAAAGAAAAATTCTATAATTTATATACCAAGGTTTTAAAATCGCTACCTCTTTTAACTAAAGTAGTTAATGATTTAAAATATTTGAGGTAGTATTAATTTCGAGAAACAGTTGCAAGCACATAGTTGGAGAAAGTGTTATGTATATTTAGTAACGCTCAACATGAAAGTACCATTTATCACTATACTAACTGTAGTCTTTGGGCAATAGAAGAAATGGAATAGAGATAAGTATCTTGTTATGTTATATATATATATATATATATATATAACAAACTTTCAAAGAAAAATCCGACACCAGAAGAAAAACTCTTTTTCCAAAACAAGAGCTTTTCTTTTCACGTCAAGGGGATTTTTTGTACAATGCCGAAGCAATTCTTTATTTGTAGTAAAGCTCTTGAAAAGAGCTTGGAAACAATAGCTTTTTAAGTATAGTAACATTCTCTCACTCTTTTTTTCTTCGGTAGTGTTATCTTTGGCATGGTACATATATTTTTCTAAGTCTCTGAAACTGATGATATGCGATTCTCACAACATACGGCGAAACAAAATCCTGCTGTACTATAACAAAATGAATTTCTTTTAAGTAAATTTGATTTTTTTTTCCTTTAACTAAAAATGTCTCTTCACATCCGAGGCAGAAATCTGATTTTTTTTATTTCATGAATTCAAGTCTGTTTTCACACGATATTTCTACAACGCTGATTACAAAAGTTTACTTAAAATTCTTTCAAAAATAAATAAAACTAATTTCATGATTTCAAACATTTTAATGAATTTTACTTTTAACTTTTATACAGTTTAAATTCGATAATTATATCGTATTTAAGCAACAATATTTTCTAAGCATTTTCCCCATTATCTATTACATTTTGAAAACCCATTGGTGTAAGCACATTGTGCTGCCGTGTCACAAGTTCGGTGTTCAATTCCCGGGCTGGCAAAGGTTAACTCTGCCTTTCACCCCTTGAGTGGGTCGATAAAATGAAGACCGAGCTGCCTTGGGTGATAAACACTGGTGGCTTCGTGCCAGACCGAGAACCTGGCCGAGGCATATGCTCCCGAACCCCAGAGATCATGGCCGAGAAGGTGTGGTTAGTTAGCGCAGATCTTGGCCTCGCATTAGATTGTTGTGCCAGTGTTTAACATAACTACAATTTTCTTTACAAACTAACTTTGAAGCGCCTTTCCTTGCCTAATTATTTAATTTATTGGGATCAAATATATTATTAAATAGCAACTTTTATTCTTATATGATGATTATTTTATAGATATTAAGTACACAGTTAAATAATCTGAAAATTCAAGATAGTTTTGTTTTTCGAAGAAATGTCCATTTTTATTACTAGTAAATAATTTTTCATAAAAAGCAGGAAAATGTAAATAATTTGAGAAAGTTCTTCTAAAAACTGTAAATTTCCTTTCCTTCTTCATGTTTAACTTTATTTTGGTAAAATAGATTTTGGATAGATATCTTTAGCTAGAAAGATACACTGACAACAAACTCACACTGATGAATTATCAAATCAGTATTTTAAGTTGCAATTAATGTAGTCACGGACTATTTAGATTCATTATTACGTGGTGTTTCAAGTCACAGACACAAATAAGACAAACAAGAAAAATGACAGAGTTTTTTTTTTTTTTTTTTTTCATTTCACAGCTAAAAGCTTCGATTGCAGAGATGGGAAAACATAGTTTTATGTATATGAGGTAATACGCAAGTTGGAGGAAGACGGATTTCTTTTGCTAGTACACTTACGTGTCAGCAGATAACAATACTAACCGAAATGTGTGATGCATCTAGCCCCACTATATACGTGAATAGGGAATTTATCTTAATTAATCAATTTTAATCATTGCTGTCTTTGGATATTTTCAGCATTTAACATAGTGAAGTAAAGCCCTTTTAATATCACGCTACTCATTTAAAGTTCATAAAGATTTGTTTTATTTTATGTAACATGCTAGAATCATATTTGAATTCGACAAAACGTTATACAGACAAGGCAAGCAGAAACGGCATTAACTTTGCAGCAATACGAAGATAAGCAAGTATGGAATCTACACTCTGTACTTAGGAATCTACAGAAGAAAAATATACTAAACTTCTTCATCAGAATCAATTTTAATTCCATTTAATAGTAAACTGTTAATCAGAATTAAATTTCTATTTTACGTAATGGATAATTTTACAAAGTTTTATATGTGATTAGATTCAGTGCATCAAATACCAGAAATGGTTGCACAAAGATTTCAATTGCAATCTTTTGCATTGAAGGAAAAGCTGTAAATCTGTATCGTAATTAGTTTTAGGAAAATAATTCTGAAAAAAGAGAGAAATCAGGTTTTCTTCCACAGTTATTGTTATTCGCATGCAATGCTTCTATGTTTGTCTTATTTTTCTTATTGACTTTGATTTTCCATCATCTCCGTATATAGGAGGGAAAATTAAACAAATTTTTGAAATTTTAAGCTTTTTGAAGTGTAAATTCTTTATAGGAACGAATTCTTTCACGAAAAACCTCAATAATATGTTATTGCCGATAAGACCGCCAATTATGAATGCATTACATTTATATACCAAGGTGCGAGTTGTAAAAAAAAAAAAAAAAAAAAAAAAGTACTAGCCGGCAAGGCAGGCAGATTCGGACCCCACCCGCCCTGATACTTCATAGTTTGCTTCACTGTTCGTTTACATTGCCAAAATATCCCCAAAGTGGCTCTGTGTGTGTTACTATTTTATCCAAGCATATCAGGATACTAAAAAAATAACGAATCCTCGGGATGCCTATGTATCAAATAGTGAGGTTTCTACAATGAAGGGAAATTTGCACTGGGGACACTTTTATTATCTTAAACAAAAAAAATAAACATTTATTTAGGTCCTTTATAAAAATAATTAAATGACTTCACTTAAATTTAAACTGTGCAAACATTTACATTAAAGTCCTTAAATCAGTATATAATGTCACCCATGCATTTGCATTTAGATTGGTTAATTTGCATCTTTGACGCTGCCCACAAATAAAAGAGGATTCTCGACTTATTCGCAAAATAAAATTTAGTGTAACGTGAAAATTGTACAAATAAGAGATTTGCATTAAAATAAAAACTTATTTTAGCTAAAATATAAGAAAGTCAGGTGTTAACTACCCTGAACCTTAATTCAAAATAGCTTATTACGATCGCTCGTGTCAGTTAAATGAAATATTTTACATTACATTTCAGAAGTTCCACTATGAGTTCTGTAATGAACAGCTACCTAAAATTGCTTTCAGCGAAATAATATTTTATCTTTAATAGAAGAGCCTTTCTCCCGGCTTTAAAGGTTCAGTTATGCAGACTAATATCAATATATCTTTCTTGTGTACCATGGATAAAGCTGAGCTGAATTCTCGGAAACTTACGATTCCTTAAATAGTTTTCATACTTTAAAATGATAGTTATATAGCTTTGAAACAATTTCGACATAAAATTTGACTTGAGCAATTTATTAAATAAAGAATAAAAACGCATTCCTGAAATATCTAATAAAACTTTCTATATGTCATTTAATCTTAAAAATTTATTAAACATGGTATTTTTATTAATATATATGAAGTATTTGAAAATAGAAATGTGATTTCTGCTCTTTCGTTACATTAAGTTTAACTTCGAATGATTCGTATAAAGTCACTGCAACATATTGTAAACCTCCAAATATTTAAAGAAATTTTTCGGTAAAATCTGCAATTTTACAAATGTTGCTGTATTACAATTTGCAAACTAGTGCTAAATATTGATTGCCTGCTGAGGCGGGTTATATATTTTATTTTCATATTAGAATATCAATGATTAATTATTCAACTCATCACTTCTTAAACACTGTGAAAATTTCCTAAATTTCAATTTATAACTTACCAAACGAAGTATGTAGACACGATATTTTTCTTTATCTCATAAAATCTAATATTTTTTTTAAATTCTGCAATTGAAATGACATGGAATATTATACTTAAACCTTAAAGAAATTTTATAAATTCACAGTCATTCTAAGGGTTGAATTCTCACCAAAAGAATTTTAGTGCATATCAGTGGCGTAAACAGAAATTTTTCGTGGGGGGGGTTACGACTATTTCAACTCACATATATGCATACATGTGTGTGATAAGGGAGTACGGTATATACATTTTGTATGGCAAAAAATTCCTCATGGGCGGTGGTTATGACCCCCTGACCCCCCCTCCTTGGCTACGCTCCTGGACTGCATATTGATAAACTACATGTCTTAAAACGTTCGTAAAATTACTTTTTATCAAAATGACATTCGCAACCATAGTCAAAAGTAACTTGTATTCATGAATTCATGAACTTTTCAGAGAAAGGGAATTATAAGCTTATGTAATTACTTCGTAAGGTACGTAACTCATGTACAGAAATAAAAAATAACAATGTTTCATACAATAGATATCTGTAACATGAAACAATAAAAATAGCAATAATGTGAGACAAAAAAAATCAGAAAAGGAAGAATATGATGAAAAAATTTAAGGATTTTGAATTATTATAGAAGGTGATCATCTCTGATCCTCAGATACGTACCACATCGTGTCTTTGTACTGATAGCAATTTTATAATTTGCAATTCTTATTATTCAACTACAATTACCCAGGGAAGATTTCTTACGTTTCTAGAAGCACAGTGCATCTTTTTTCTAATAATTTATCGTTTACATTTCAGTTTCAACGAATTATCAATTTGTCCAGTTATCAAATAACTTTATACCTTTTACACTAATTGTATGTTTTCTTATTGGACATAATGTTACAACTATTTCTACTTATTTGTAAAATATGTTAACATTCTACTTTATCTACATGTGCATTTATTTATATTACGTTAGCTTTTAAAATGTTGCATTTCTAGAAAAAGAGAGTTTAATATCATTCAACTAATCCAAAAATAGAAAAATTTTACGAAAACTATAAATAAAAACGTGCTTTTTACTTTCAGGATTTTTTTTTTTAACCGCAGAGGATAAGTAAATGTTTTCAAATATTATTATACTTGCATTTTATCGTATCGCTGTGAAAGTTTATCCAAGCATTCAATTATCTGTGAATAAATTCATTTATTATGCATTCAGATTTATTGGACTATTTACTTATACACAGATTCCGCAAGTTACCTCCGCACGTTTTTCGTGTGTGTTTAAACAGGTATGAAATCAAATACCGTGACTTACGTTGCGTGTACTCGAATAAAGGATTCAATTATTAAATTTTAGAACTGAAGAGAAAAGAATGCACTTGTCTCATGCTGAAAACCATTTGCTTTTATATTATTATTTTTTGAGATTTTACTAGTGAAATTTTTAAATATAACTCAGATGTATATTCTATTTAATTTATCCATATGACAGCTTTACAACTACACAAACGGTCACTCGCACTTTAAAAGGAAGGTTGACATTATTATTATTATTATTATCATTATTATTTAATTATTTTAGCAAAAGCTATGAGCTTTTGCAACTTTTCGCAGAATGAAAATGTGTATTAATAAAAAATAAAGAATAAAGCATAAATTCTAAAAGAAATAAGAATTTAAGTGCTAGAAGATTTTTTAAATGTCTTTTGCGCTTCAAATTTTAATTTTTCAGTTTTACTCCTTTCAATTTCACCTTTAAATTTTTAACTTGATATTTTTAGATAATTACTTTGCAATTATTAAAAATATGTTCTTAAAATATTTGGGCATTACTTAAGAGATTTATTGAATAGTTTATTTTTAAAAAATACTTTTTATGCTTTAATAGTTAATCTTTACCAGAATTTTATGTTTTTATAAAATTCTATTGAACTTTCAAACTCTTAACTACCGAAAAATTAAAATGGATACCGAAATTTGCTTTTATGTTTATCAGGAGTCTGTACAGTAAATTTTAAAAGATTTCTTTAAAAATTTAGACGTGCGGAACATTTAAGCATTAAAATCTAAAAAATACTCATTTCACAAAAAAAAAAAAAAAAACTTTATAAAATTTTTACACTTGCCTTAAATATAATCTTTTCACTAATTAAATTAGATACATGAAGCTTTTTTGCATACGATTTAGTAAAATTCATAAAATATTAAAACATAAAATTACATATAATATTAAAATATACAATTTCCGATATTTTGATCGATTTTTGATAATTTTAAAACATTCTCTAAGTACCTTCTCTTAAAAACTAAAAAGATATATACGATAATCTAAAAAAGATACTAATTCTCATTCAACTTTTGGAAAAAAAATGAATCTTTTAAATGTCCACTGAAGTTTTGATAGAAAAGTGACAAGGCAGGTAGTTACATTCTGAAAAATGGTCTGTTAAATCATTCGATGTTCGCCTCGACTACTTAACGCCGTATCATTAATTTTCTTCCTCATCCTTTAACACCTTATTTTTACCTTCCACCTGGTCCTAGAAATTTACCAGCAGTGTCAAATCGGAGTTGACACCTAAGTGCCAGTCAGGACGGGTATTTTGGATTTGAGCATATCTCTGTTCAAATCATCGAACAAAAAGAAACTTAAAATGCGTTCTAGCTCCCAGATCAGCTGAGAAGCAGTATGATCTGAAACAATTGCGTCGGATGTCAAACAGTGTAAAACCAGATGCAACAATGAAAATGTTCCATTCTTTCAAGATTTTTTTTTCGCACGCCTTTTTGAAGAAGCATTTATTAAAAATATTTTATTTTATTTATTTACAAGTATTGCAAATTCAATATTTTAAAGCTGTGAAAAAGTTCAAAAGATCTTGCATTTTTGTGTATCCATTATTGTTACATTCTAATCTAGCTACTGTGTGACATATGCTTGCTCCATTTGACTGTTAATTTAGATATTTGCACATGCGTTATTGTTATTGCCCTAATGTTTACATCTAGCTCCTGCCGTTCGCAGTGCAAATAACGTCGATATTACGTTAGGGTATTATATAAGTAGATATACTTGCTCCATTTGGCGTCATTAAACTGTTAATTTATATTTTTGCTCATGCGTTATTATTATTACACAAACATTTACATCTAGTTTTGGCATTCACAGCGTGGAAACGCATACGTTACCGTATTATATAAGAAAATTTATTGTATAACTAGTATCAAAAGTAACAATTTTTAAAGTAGGTCTCTAGCTCAGTTTACTAGGTTCGATTTTTCTGGTCAGAAATTACTCAAAAAAACTATATATTATTACTTTTTTTGTTTCATACATATGTTTCTTTTCACCATTTCAGAATATTCTCAAATGGAAATTTCAACATATTTTCAAATAAGTGAAATTAGAAGTTGTCTAAGCTTCGTGTTTCTAAAGTAATTTTACATATAGTGTTTCCACTTCATTATTGTGAATTGTAAGTAATTTTAGTGAAAATTACATTGCAAGATAAATGAAATGTAATAAAAATATAGATAATAAATATAAAAAAGATTTAGTTTTACAAGAATGTAAATCTATGCTTCTTTCCCCTTGTCTCATTTTGTAAGAAAAATTGCTTTATTTATTGCAAAAGATTGTAAGCTAATAAAGCACATATTTCATATTAAAATTATTCATAAATAGCAAGTTTAACTTATTTAGGTAAGCATATATCTTCAATAATAATAGAAATATCAATTTGTAAATCTTTATAATATGCATGTTTAAAAAAAGAGAGAGAAAGCGAAAAGTAAATGACACGATTTCTCAAAAGTTGGCGTCACTGAAAATTCTCTTTTCTGACATACTAATAGGTGTGTATTTGGTTCAACTCCAAGTTCGATCTAGAGATAGAGGGCGCTCCCCTCCAGAACGAAATGCATTTACACAAAAAGAAAATGAACTTTCTGAAAATGACGTCATAAACTATGCAATTCTGAACTGGTATCCAATATTTGCAACCCTAGTAAAAAAAAAAAAAAAAAAAAAAAAAAAAAAAAAAAAAACCCTCAGTTTTATTTGAAATATTTCGTGTAATTAGGATCGTATTTTGTTGCATGCAAACGGGGTACGAGCACCATTAGGTATGCTAAGTGAAGGAGGGGGGTGATCAGGTATACTTCAGTGGAAGCGAGACGCTCTACTTAAAGTTTACTCCAGGTGATGTAAACTGTTGTTGCGCCAATGTTCGTAGAACATTGTAAATTTTACAAGCGTAATTTACAGGGGGTAAAAGGATTTTCTGTTAATTAAAAACCACTGACAATCTCTTATTAAGACTCCTCCACATAATTAAAACATTCCCCATATTTTCAGCAAATGATTTTTTTAAATAATAATAATAAAGATTTGCGCTAAAAGGTTTGCTG
Organism: Cheiracanthium punctorium; assembly: GCA_038373885.1. Taxonomy (NCBI): domain Eukaryota; kingdom Metazoa; phylum Arthropoda; class Arachnida; order Araneae; family Cheiracanthiidae; genus Cheiracanthium; species Cheiracanthium punctorium. The sequence continues at coordinate 357,102 of JAWZYV010011717.1, forward strand.
TTTCAGGTAATCGCAAATGTTTGTGATCGTTATGCTATGAATCAATAATCTGCTATGAATAGGAATTTTTAAACCGCTCTTTATGTATCTGTTGAAACGAATATTTCTACTCAGAAATATAAATTACCCAACCTTTGAGCCTTCACTTATTTTAGGAATTAATTTCTATAAATAAGTCTTCTATTCTATATTACAGTCAAAGCAATGTAACATCAGACGATTAGTCCGAACCTATCAATTATTTATCGTAAATTGGTAACTAGAAAATTAAAGCACATTCGCCTCCATAAAGAGCAAACGGCCTTGTGTATTGCTGAAAACTTCTCATAGTTTACGGCTTCTTAGCTTAAAAGTGAGGTATATATCGAAAATTCTAGTGATTAGTCCACTTTCCAAGATTAAATACTAATTTTATAGGTTCTAGAAATTCGATAAACAATCTTCAATACATAATTCACAAAAAATAACAAGAAATTGCTCGCCTTTCAACGGCTAATTAATAACCGTGTAGATAGAAGTATGTTTGTTAATCTATATATATATCATTTTAAATTTACTTTTCTTATACTTTAGTCATTAACTTACAATCAAACGTGAAAACACCTCTTTTTTAAAGAAAATAACATATCCTTGGGATGCATATATATCAAATACACTGCCCTCCAAAAGTTAAGGAACAACCGGTTTCTTGCGCCTAATTAGCAAATGAAAGAATGTAGAGACACCAAATTTGGATGCTTTATCCGCAAAAGAGTTATGTATTGATTGCAACATAGAAGTTTACATAAGAAACACGCAAAAATGACTTACAACAATAAAAAGGCAATCTCTCTGGAAAAGTCCATTCCTGTAAAAAATAAAATATCACAGTTTTACGTGGTCAAATGTCATTGAAACATAACAAAAATGAGTTTTAATACGGGATATGTCCACCCCTTGCTTGAATGCATTGCATAGCAATGGCGTGGAATACATAGCAATGCCGTGGAATGCATAGCAATGCCTTTCCACGCTGTCAATAAAGTTGCCAGTTACCGAAATGGGAAGTGAAGACCAGACACTGAGTAAGCTTTATTCCAGCTCTTCTAAAGACCTTGGAGGTGAACTTAAAGCAGCGACGTGCCCCCCAATATAATCCCAAAGATGCTTTATGAGATTCAAGGCTGGAGATTGAGGTGGCCATTCCATTCTCTCTAAACCAAGACCCTCAAGGTATTCCTCAACTGCTATAGCTCGATAAGGTCGTGCATTATCATCCATCAGAATGTTATTAGACCGGCTTGTTATTAGACCGGCATGTGGGCGGACATATGGATCAATGATCCCTCCAGTCTCCTCCGCATCTCACACCAGTCAGAGTTCCTCCCTACAACAAATGCGGTCAGTGTGCACACGGAGTGAGATCTCTGACCAAACCATTATTCCACCACCTCGGTAACTGTGTCTTTCAACAGCGTTGAATCCATGGTGTTTGCTGCTTTGTTCCCTCCAGATCAGCAGGCGTCCTGAATTGCTCTTCAGTGTTAATCTGGACTCGTCTGTAAAGAGCACAGAAGCCCATCGCTGTCTGGTCCAGTAAACGTGCTCTCTTGCCCAAGATAAGCGGGCCTTTCCCTTTCGTCCTCTGAGGGGGCACACAGAACTGGTCACCTTTCATAGAGACCTCAATTGTGAAGACGCCTTCGCCTTTGCCATACTAGCGGTTATTTCTTCTCCCTGATGCTACAGAGTGATCTACAAGTTCCGGCACAGAAATGCTTCTACTCCTTCGGGCCGAAATAGATGTAAAACTGTCTTCTGCAGGTGTTGTAGCTCGTGATCGCCTGGAACATGTCTTCTGGACCCAATCTTTGGTTTGATATTGATTCCAGAGACGGTGGATCACACTGCGTGACTCATTAAAACGCCTGGATGCATCAGTCTGTGACATCCCCATTTCCTCCCATCCGTCCGCCCAACACCTTACCGAATCAGGGCAAACGGTTTCCCTCTGACACTACGGGACCCTACTGTCTATCGTCAAAGAATCTGCTAACAAAAGTTCTAAAACGTGCAATTATGATAGCCTGATATTTGCAGATTTTTCTCTCACTCATTTATGCCTGTTCTTTTCTATAAAAAGTGGTCGCTATCGTTTTCGCATAAATTTGCATAAAGTTTATATACACTCATGTCCATAAATTAAGGATAATTCAGAATCACACAGAAATTGATCTCTAAAATAAAAATTTCACCTGTGGAATGATCACACACATCTTGAAGAAGAATATGCAAATTACAGGAAACCACCAGATGGCGTGGATGGTACGTCACAATCACGAGAGTGTAAGAGAGGGGTATATAAGGAATGGTGGCAAAGAAGTAAAATTGTTCACAAGCGCTGTGAAAGCCTTTCAGTGCAAAAACCGCATAGTTATGGCACAAAGGAGGCATTTGGATGATGTTTTACGTGGCAGAATTATCGGACGACTGGAATGTGGACGTACCCAGCTCGAAGTATCCGAGGAACTTGGAATCGCCCAGAGGGACATCTCCAGGCTTTGGCAACGATTCCAAGATGATGGTAATGTGAGTAGACGTTACAGCACAGGTCGCCCCCGAGTTACAACGCCGAATGAGGACCGCTATTTGGCAGTTACTGCCAAAAGAAACAGACGGATTACAGCATCAGGCCTGTCTCGTCAGCTCTCTTCAGCTACCGGTACGACAGTTTCAAGGCAGACCGTGTACAGACGCTTAGGGCACATTGGTCTATATGCTCGTAGGCCTGTCAGATGTGTTCCACTTACCGCAACTCACTGTCGCCTGCGATTAACCTGGAGTAGAGAGCATGCATTGTGGACACCGCAACAGTGGTCTTGTGTGATGTTTTCCGACGAGTCGAGGTTTAGTTTGGAGTCTGATTCTCGCCGGACATTCATCTGGAGAGCGCCAGGTACCCGTTACCACCAAGAGAACACCTTTGAAAGACACCGTTACGGTGGTGCAGGATGGCTCGTTTGGGGAGGAATTATTCTTGCATCCAGAACTAACCTGCATGTTCAGTGTAACGATGACAGGCCACATCTATCGGGATGTCATTCTGGAACAACATGTACGTTTGTTTCGGGGCGCCATGGGTGCTGAATTTGTGTTTATGGATGACAACGCCCGTCCTCACCGTGCAAACATTGTAGACGAATGCCTTCAATCGGAGGATATCACCCGTATGCATTGGCCAGCATACTCACCGGACTTGAATCCAATAGAGCATGTGTGGGATATGCTTGGCCGACGAATTGCAGCCCGTCAACCCCCTCCCACCTGTCTACCGAAACTTCGGAGTGCATTGCTTGATGAGTGGTGTAATATTCCCCAAGATCAGATTGATCATTTGATACTCAGCATGCCTAGGCGTTGTCAGGCCTGTATTGCATCGTCCGGGAGACGTACTCCGTATTAACCATCCTACTAATCATGTTATACTGTTTTTTGTAAATAGGTTCTTTTTTGAAATTTGGTCAAGGGAGTAAAACTTGCAATTTTTATTAATTATGTCAAACATATAGCATCTTTTTTGCTCTTTACTTTTTGTTTAATAAATAGACTTTACAAATAAGTCAAATTTGTTTTGCTTCTTTCTCTTTCTTTGCCTGAACTTCATTATCCTTAATTTATGGACATGAGTGTATATATCTCTTATATAAAGTATGAACTTTGTTGTCAGTATCTTTTTTTGGGGGGAGCTTTGAAAAACATGTTGTTCCTTAACTTTTGGAAGCCAGTGTATATCAATGACGTTATTTTTAGTAAGAAGTAAAGTTTGCATTGGAGATACTTTTTTTACCTTAAACCAAAAATATTTATTGAAGTTTTTTATAAATGAATTAAATAATTTAACTTATATTCAAACAGTGTAAACACTCACATTAAAGTCCTTAAATTAGCATACAAGGTCACATATACATTTGCATTTAAATTGGATAATTTGCATCTTTGACGCTGCGCACAAATAAAAGAGGATTTTCGACATATTCGCAAAATAAAATTTATTTTAACGTGAAAATTGTTCAAATAAGAGTTTTGCATTAAAATAGAAAAATCTATTTTAGCTAAACTATACGAAAGTAAGGTGTTAACTTCCCTGAACTTGAATTCAAAATAGTTTATTACGATCAACTGGGGCAGCTAAATGGAATGTGTGTTTTACATTATATTTCAGAAGTTCCTCTATGAGTTCTGTAATACCAACCTAAAATTGCTTTCAGCGAAATAATATTTTATCTTTAACCACAGAGCTCTTTCACCCGGTATTTAAAGATTCAGTTATGCAGACTAATATCAATATATCTTTCTTGTCTGCCATGGATAAAGCTGAGTTGAATTTGCGGAAACTTACGATTCTTTAAATAGTTTTCATACCTTAAGATGATAGTTATATAGCTTTGAAACAATTTCGACATAAAGTTTAACTTAAGTAGTTTATTAAATAAAGAACAAAAACGTTTCTGAAATAGCGAATAATACTTTCAATTCGTTATCTAATCTTAAAAATTTATTAAATATGGCATTTTTTATCAATACATATAAAGTATCTGAAAATGGAAATGTGATTTCTGTTCTTTCGTTACATTAAGTTTAACTATTATGATAAAAGAGAGTATGATTTTTAAAAGTCACTGCAACATACTGTAAACATATTGTAAGCTGCCTTAAAGTTGCGAAAAGTTATGAGTTCTTAAATTCCTTAAGGTTTCCATACCTTAAGTTGATAGTTATATAGCTTTAAGTGAATTTCTACTTAAACTTTGACTGAGTAGTTTATTAAATAAAAAATAAAATTCGTTGCTGAAATATCTAATAAGGATTTCAATATGTAATTTAAACTTAAAAAAATATTAAACATAATAATTTCATTATAGAAGTATTTAAAAATGAAAATTTAGATTTTTAATTTTTCGTTACATTAAATTTAAACTTCTAAATCCACGTATAAGTCAATGTCACAAATTTTAAACCTCCAAACATTTAAAGAAGTTTAACATAGGATAAAAATAAATCAATGCATAAAATATTAAGTATAAGGAATTTTCTGCACATATCCTGAATATGCAATTTTACATTTGTATCTGGGTTACAATTTACAAAATAATTCGATATACTGATTGCATGCCGAGGAGTTTTTATATTTTATTTTCATATTAGCCTCTTAATTCTCAAATATTTAACTCATCAGTTGTTAATCTAATCTTCAGGGATCTTCAGACGCGTATCACAACATATTCCCACTGATAATAATTTTACTAAACACATTTGTATTATTCAGTTACACTTCTCCAAACTGCAAAAATATTTTCCTATACAGCCGGGGGCGTAGCCAGGGGGGGATATCGGGATATATCCCCCCCGAAATTTTTGAATTAGTGATGAAATTCCGTCTATTTATGCACATATAAGTTCATACCCCCCCCCCCGAAAAATTTTCCTGGCTACGAGCCTGCTTACATCACAGTGTGTGGGTAAACGTATCGCCAACGCGTCTCAATTTGTTGTACAAGGTTCTTCGTGATTGGCTGATGATCGTAATTACGTCATTTTGTGTGGGAATTTACAGGATACAGTGTGGTACTCCAAAACTGCAGCACTTGTCCTCTATTATTTTACAGCAATATGTGTGGTAAATTTACAGGTATTTCTTACAGTGCAGTGAAAACTTACTTTTCTAGAAGCGCAATGTATCTTTTCCAGTAATTTCTATTGTGTCCTTCCTCCACAAAGATTTCTTGATTAGTCAAGGAAAATTAATACTTCCTTGTCATTAAATATCTTAATTGCAGCTTTCGTGTCCAACAGAAAGCTTGTTACAACTATTTCTACTTATTTATAAAATATGTTAACATTCTACTTTATTTTATGTGTGTTTATGTATACTGCATTAGATTTAAAAATGCTACATTTATAGAAAAAGAAAATTAAATTTTATACAACTAATCCAAAAATAGAGAAAATTTAGAAAAAGTATTTATAAAATTTTTGTTTTGTACTGTAGGGAAATTTCTTCTTTCGTCTACAGAAGGTAAATAAATGCTTTAAATTGTATTTAACCAATCGTGCAATCATACATAAATAAATTCATTTATTATTTATTTAGATTTCTTGGACTATTTACTTATACGCAGTTTGTAAATTACCTGTGCAGTTTTCTCTGTGTCTGTGAACAGTTCCCTGTCCCCGTATGCAAGATTTATTAATTGAAATTCCCCAACTGACGCTGCGTGTGCTCGTATGAAGGATATAAATATTACATTTTAGGAATGAAGTGGAAAGTACGTACTTGTCGCATTCTGAAAACCATTTGTTGTTATAGTTAGTTTTCTGACTTTTAATAGTGAAACTTTTAAACATAACGTAGGTACATATTCTATTTAAGTTATCCATATGTCAGTATTATAACTATACCGACGGTCGCTCGCATTTTCAGGGGATGATGAAGTTTATTATTATTATTATTATTTTTTTTTTTTTTTTTTAGCAAGAGTTATGAATTTTTGAATATGCATGTCGCAGAAAGAAATTTTGTAGCATTTAAAAAAAAAAGAAAAATATTTTAACAGTCATTATTTTCATAATTTTTGTAAATGTCTCTTGGCCTTGAGTTTTTAATTTTCCCTCACATTTTTCTTTTTAATTATCCTAACTAACACTATAAAAGGAAAGTGAGATTGTTTGCTCGTTTGTTACGCTTTCACGCCTAAACCACTGAATCGATTACGATGAATTTTGGTATAGAGATAGATGTGACCCTGGAGATGGCTATAGGCAACTTATAATTTTAGATTTTTAATTACTTTTCTAATTATTAATTAAAAGCTGTATTTACGTTGCCATGTTTTGCGAGTTTGCACCGTATCAAAGGATTCATGTTTTGAGCTAACAGGAATGCTATTACTTCAATGAAGAATCGCGTTCATTTATAAAACATTAAATACCACTGAAGTTATGCCAGTTTTAAGCCAAATCTATCTAGCTATAATAATAAAAATTAATGTTCTCCACACAAATCTTCAGAACGCAGCGCTTTAAAAATCTGAGCATATAAGCCCATGACTTCGGTAATGCGCACCTGAGGTTCAGAATTTTGAAATTTAATTACTTTTTAAACTATTAATTAAAAAAGTGTTTAGATGGTCGTGCTTGGCTAATTTTGCCAGCACAAAACGACTTATGCTTTTGAAATGCATAAATCGCAGGAATGCATAAAGCAGGAATTCTGTTTGCAGAATTGCGTGCATTTGAAAAACATGAATAGTAATGGAAATTGCGTTAGTTTTAAGGAAAATTAAAAAGCATAAGAAAGAAAAGCCCAAATGTGTTTCTTAAAGTTCATAAATTTCAAATCTTACCAATAATGTGTATGTATACGCTTGTGTGTTTGGATGTTTGTGATTGAGTAACAGAAAATTGGCTCCGAAAATGGATAAAATTTGAAATGAAGATAGCTTATACCCTGGATTAACATACAGAAAACCTTTCATGCATACAGCGCAAATAATTCTTTTACAAAGGCACTCAAAGAACATTCTAATACTTTACGCTATATGGGTATTTTGTAGCTACTGAACAGATTCTAGGACTTTTTTCACTGATTGAAATTCACACTACTCCTGAGCAGTAGCGTAGCCAGAAAATTTTCATGGGGGGGGGGGGATTACAACTGCTGCAACTAACATATATGCATACATGTGTGTGATAAGGGAGTGAATACATTTTGTATGGCTACATTTGTTATAGGTGTTTGAGATATATTTATCAAGTTTGAAGGCTGATTTTTCTTACGAGACCGTACGTGGAAACCAAATAGAAGCTACAAAGCCTCGTTTCTAGCGGATAGTTTCTAAACTTCGCCCTTATGCTGCCTCCCTAAAAATTCTATCCTTCTTGTGGCTCAATACTTGAAATAAGCTTTAATTTAGTAGTATTTCAATGGCTTTTGAAGATCATGGAACAAGCATATAAATTGAGGAAGAGTTTCGTATTTTTCTGTAGCTAAGTTTTGAATTGCAAGTGAGATTATAACTGTATCATTGCCGAACTAGAACTACGTTTACGTGACATAAACACACATGTCTAATTTTCGAAGCTGTACAGAGAGTATCTGCGTGCATTTAGATACTGCGTCCACAGTTGAGGCCAAAAAACATATCTAAACTACCTCTGTTTATGTGATAACAGGGTCCCCGCTATCGAGTTAAATTTGCTACGTCTTTTGTGTTTCCCGCTTGCTAGCGGGAAAATCGATAGTTTTTGTTTTATTTTCATGCTCTTTCACCTGATATTAGATAGCTATCACACTACATCTCATACCATTACCATCATCATACCAACCTGAATTCAATGTGCTGTCTAAGCAACACATTGAATGAAATAAAGGAAGTTACCTAATGATTAAAAGAATAACATATCAATTACTTTTTAACATTAAATTACAAAAGTTCTTTTTTTTCTTGGGTTAGTGGTGCACAGAAATACAATAAAATTCTGAATAATAAATAGTAGACGTAAATGCATTACTATAAAATGCATAATGTAGTAATTTACTGGTATTTCACCATAAAAAAAACAATACCCTTTTGTTAAAGACTATTGTGTTCCTAGTTATTAGCTCTTTTATATTAGTTTAGTATAATAAATCAAGCTTATAAAAATAAGATTAAACTTCACCTCATAGTTTCGGAACATTCATCAAATATATTATATCTCATTGTACCATAAAGTAGTTAAATTAATAGCATGCCTTTGCTTTTAGACTACAGCCAATTCAAATAAAAAGGGTCGATCAGGTAAAAGTTATTAGCTTAATGTTAATGCATTTATGATAAATTTAAGGTTGAAATGGTTATTGCCATGCAGTGTATAAAATTGAGAAAATTTTCAAATTAATGACCATGTATAGTTATAATTTGAAATTATTAATTGCCTTCGATTAAAGTAACGAAATGTCAAAATGCGTTCTTAGAGAATAATTAATTTTTTTAAATGAAGTTTATGATTAAATGTTTTCTTTGTTTCATGAAAATACGGAATGAAATATTAAAAAAATACATTAAATTAAACTTTTCTTAGGGCTAAATATAAATATTTTCTAGAGTTATAAATTATATTTATTCATGTTATAATAAACGTGATAAGCACACCAAAATAACTGCAGCCTTTGAAAATTAAATTGAGGTATTTGAAATTTCAATATTTTGTAAACAAAATTATCCTAAGTATACTGTGAGAGAAAATGCTTATCAAGCAACACCAGTAGTTCCACCCACAGTCATTCGAAGAATAAATTAAGGGCTCCAGTATCGTATAACCATGATGTAAAGACAAGGAGGTGTTTACACACAAAATAATATTATTTAATTACACGAAGCTATCATCAAACACCAAAAAGTAATCTAACATCTAAAAAAATCTTCTCTACTATCCAAACCGAAGCTGCTAGAACTTGCATTTCCCAAACATCACGCATCACTTTCTGTTTCTTCTTTTCTATCTGGCCTTGTCCGATGCATTATGCGTGATAATGATATTAGTTTTATATTTAATGATAAGAATATGTATAAAACAATAAATATCATTTGAGAAGTGATTTAATAGTGATTTAATAGTATTTTAATATGTACAGACGAATAGCAAAGGTATTTGACAAATTTTTAAATTTTGCATCTTGAAATTAGATGGCAATAAATATAAGAAGAGATTGATTCGAAAAGAAAGTTTATCGATAGTTTATCAGAGGATGATTGAGTGAACTTTATTTAGTACTTTATAATGCAAAAATTCTACTTACAGTGTTTCAATACACAACAAACTTATTTCAAAGAACCACTCTATAAACGTTTCTTTTGATGTATTTCATTGACAAAAACACACAAATGTACAAAGGCAATATATCTCTCATCATAATTCTACGGAAAAAGGAATCAACTTAGGCTTTGAAAATCTGTATATGATTTACTAGAGTTAAAAAGTACTTTGGAAGTTTATTAAAACTTTTGATATTGAACATTTAATTTAATTTAATATTTTCTAGCATTTAACTTATTTATTTTTAATTCTTTGTTTCCACCATAATTACTTCAAATACTCTTTCTGTATAAATCATGTTAGCATGCCTGCCAACGTGCAGAATTAACACTGACACTTTCAAAATATATATTCTAAAAATTCAACCATTTAAACATGATGAACATACATTTGAAACGAAGCAACATGTTTTTTTCTAAATTAAAATAAAAAGGTAAGATAAAGGTTTAAACATGTTCAGAAGACAATTTTAGTTTAAATAAAAATTGTGCATGTTTAAATCATTACTGGTACGCTTTGTCATGCAGCTACATTTTATTTTTCAACACATTCTATATACGCATTAATATTTTATTTCCTTTTTTAAAACTATATCAGAACAGCACAATAATGTTATTTGAGGTATGTGAAAAAATCGCAAACGGAAAAAATACATCAGTTACATTTAATTTATTTAATAATATTTTTGAAAGCAGAGACAGCTGAAGTTTTTAGCGTTTCTAGGTACACCCTCCAAAAAAAGTATTCGAGCAAGAGAGAAATTTCCTATTTTAGATTTACGAATAGTAATTGAGTTTTTGAAAAACGCACAATTTGATAGAAATATAGAAAGTCATATCTAAACATAGCCTAATTCATATTCTTTGATAAATAATTTTTAATATACGAAACCAACGTAGGAAATTTCTCGCTTGCTCGAATACTTTTTTTGGAGAGTGTATGTGGATTCTATGGCACATAAAAGAAAACAGAGATGAAATGTTGAAATTAAATTTTTATTTATTGAATTATACAGGGTTACTTTACTTAAAAAAAGTTTGTGCATATAGGTTGCCCCAACACTCTCTCGTACAATATAAAGGTTGTTTTAGGGAGTAAATATAATTTAAAATCACACAGCAGTGGAGGGCAAAAACACTTTATTCCTGTCCTGGGTAATACGTACTTTCAAATTGAGTTGAAATGGTAATAAAATTTGCAAGCATTCTTTTACTAAATATTTTTAACAAAAATGTATTGAATTTTATAATTAACTAGCTGAAGTACCCGTTCTTCGCACGGGAATGAATGGACTTTTTGATATTACAATTTGTGGTGATTACTATTTATTGTAATAAAGAGATATAGCAAAATGGATATCGCTTTATATTGTGTTCAATAACCATGCATACCGAATTTCAAGGCAATCGTTTGTACGGTGAAAAAGGTCATGCGGCGTAGCGCAATCTAGTGGCGAGTTTTAGCAAAACGGATACGGCGGAAATATTCTTCGCATTCAGATATCGATGAATACGAAATTTCAGGACGATCGGCTGGACAACCCTGTGAAGTTCATATGTTGACGCGACATCTAGTGGCAAATTATATAGGAAAATGGATAGCACCAAACTCTTCCCCGTGTTCAAATATCTATGTATGCCTATTTTCATAGCGATCAGTTGCACAGTCAAGAAGTGATGCACTGTAGCGCGATATATTGTGTCCAATAATCATGCATACCGAATTGCAAGGCAATCGTTTGTACGGTGCAGAAGGCCATGCGGCGTAGCGCAATCTAGTGCTGAGTTTTAGCAAAACTGATACGGCGAAAATATTCTTCGCATTCAGATATCGATGTATAGGAATTTTCATGACTATCATCTAGTGGCAAGTTATAGGAAAATGGATAGCGCCAAACTCTTCCCCGTGTTCAAATATCTATGTATACGTATTTTCATAGTGCACAGTCAAGAAGTGATACACTGCAGGGTCATCTAGTGATTAATTAAAGTAATGATTTGCTACAGCGCCGTCAAGTGGCGAGTTATAGCAAAATGGATAACGCCAAAATATTCTCATTGTTCAAATAGCTATGTACACTGATTTTCATAGCAACCGTGTTCAAGTATCTATGTATACCAATTTTCATAACGATCATTTCCACAGTCAAGAAGTGATACACTGCAGGGCCATCTAGTGGTTAATTAAAGTAATGATTTGCTACAGCGCCGTCAAGTGGCGAGTTATATAAAATGGATAGCGCCAAAATATTCTCATTGTTCAAATAGCTATGTATACTGATTTTCATAGCGACCGTTTGAATGGTCAAGAATTTGGCCTGCTGCAGCGTCATCTAGTGGCGAGATAAAATAATAAGGCATTGCAGTGTCATCTAGTGGTGAGTAACATCAAAAGGAACGCAGTTAGAATATATTCTTCGTGCTCAAATGTGTAAGTATAAAAAATTTTATGCAGTTCGGTCGAACGGTATAGAAGTTGGTGCGTTGCAGCGCCATTTAGCGGCAAGTTACAGCAATATGGATAGTGAAAAATATTCTCCGTGTTCTAATATTTGCGTGTACCAAATTTCATCGAAATCGGTTGGACGATATTCGCATAGCAAACGGCTAAACGGAATAGAATTCGACGTTCTGCTACGCCACCTAGTGGCAAGTTAGAGGAAAACGGATAGCATAAAAAGCTTCTCAATGATAAAAGACTTAGGTGAACCAAATTTCATGGTGCAACGGTGCTAGAGTTTTTCAACCTCATACACACATACTGACATTCATTTTTATCTATAACCAGTGTCATTATATATCCCAGTCTCAAATAAAATCCAGTTTAAAATCTAAGCCTCGCCAAAGTGCCAACATACGCCATTGTGCAAGCGTTTTTTCAGAAAATCATTCGAAGCATTGACTTAACAGCAATCAATATGGGAAATGGTTCGACCGCGAAAAAGTAAAGCAAGCCTTTATTTCAAAAGTGGAATCCCTTAATACAGCCGAAATTTTTAAAATTATCAACTATAACGTGTTTTATTCATCGTTACTAAGATGTAGTAAATGAGAAGATTTCAATTTTCTGAAATTTGGCGGAATTCCCCCAACTTAAATCAAATGTACTCATTTGGCGAGAATTCTGGAGATAGATCGCTTGAAATCCCTTAACAACTGCATTCTTTCTTCACGGATCATTAAAATTTAACGCTGTATTCTAATAAAACCTTTACACTTGTTTTCAAAAATCTATTTCCTTAAGCTCTCAATAAATTGCGCCAAGCCGAAATCTGTGCAAATCGCTAGAACTCACTTTCTCAAAATCGGCATTTGAGCCATTTTATTTTTTAGCCAAACTAAAAAAAATTACCTATTAGCCTCGGAAATCTTCAATTCTTATTGTTTTGCGTATAAAACATTTCATTCCTGCTCCGATTTCTCATGCACACGATATTATAATTTAAAAAAAAAATAACCTCACGAATATAAACTAACAAAAAAAATCATTATTATTCTTTTATTTTTACTTTGAGAATTTAAAACATCTTATTCGGCAAAATCGCCACACATGGCAACCACGATCCTTATTTCACACTTTTTTCACTACAGGGGTTACAATTACGGAAAGCTTTTTGCGTGGAGAACATAAAAAATCTCTTAAATTCCGGAAACGGGTGGACTTTCAAAGTTTTAAAGTGGACTATGATTTATTCTATATTATTTTACATATCTGTGCAAAATTTCAGGCTGATATGTCCATTTTTGTGGATTTGTATACAACTCAAATCCACAAACAAACAAACAAACAAACAGAATTTCATTTTTATTTATAAGATAAATTAATTTTGTTTTAACTGGCTTAATTGTATCATGTAAATTTAAGCGCAAACAATTTTACAATATTCTTCAGTTCTTGAAAGGTGCCAAAAGAGATAGATTTTATTTGCAACATAAATTTCAGGACTAATATATCTTATAAATAAAAATGAAATTCTGTTTGTTTGTTTGTTTGTTTGTGGATTTGAGTTGTATACAAATCCACAAAAATGGACCTATCAGCCTGAAATTTTGCACAGATATGTAAAATGATATAGAATAAATCATAGTCCACTTTAAAACTTTGAAAGTCCACCCGTTCCCGGAATTTAAGAGATTTTTTATGTTCTTCATGCAAAAACCTTTCCGTAATTGTAACCCCTGTAGTGAAAAAAGTGTGAAATAAGGATCGTGGTTGCCATGTGTGGCGATTTTGCCGAATAAGATGTTTTAAATTCTCAAAGTAAAAATAAAAGAATAATAATGATTTTTTTTGTTAGTTTATATTTGTAAGATTATTAATTTTTTATTATAATATCGCGTGCATGGGAAATCGGAGCAGGAATGAAATGTTTTATACGCAAAACAATAAGAATTGAAGATTTCCGAGGCTAATATGTAATTTTTTTTTTAGTTTGGCGAAAAAATAAAATGGCTCAAATGCTGATTTTGAGAAAGTGAGTTCTAGCGGTTTGCACAGTTTTCGGCTTGGCGCAATTTATTGAGAGCTTAAGGAAATAGATTTTTGAAAGCAAGTGCAAAGGTTTTATTAGAATACAGCGTTAAATTTTAATGATCCGTGAAGAAATAATGCAGTTATTAAGGGATTTCAAGCGATCTATCTTCAGAATTCTCGCCAATTGAGTACATTGATTTAAGTTGGGGGAATTCCGCCAAATTTCAGAAAATTGAAATCTTCTCATTTAGTACATCGGAGTAACGATGAATAAAACACGTTATAGTTGATAATTTAAAAAAATTCGGTTGTATTAAGGGATTCCCCTTTTCAAATAAATGTGTGCTTTACTTTTTGGCGGCCGAACCATTTCCCATATTGATTGCTACTAAGTCAATGCTTCGAATGATTTCCTGAAAAAACTCTTGCAAAATGGCGTATGTTGGCACTTTGGCGAGGCTTAGATTTGAAACTGGATTTTATTTGAGACTGGGATATATAATGATACTGGTTATAGATAAAAATGAATGTTGGTATGTGTGTATGAGGTTGAAAAACTCCAGCACCGTTGCACCATGAAATTTGGTTCACCTAAGTCTTTTATCATTGAGAAGCTTTTTATGCTATCCGTTTTCCTCTAACTTGCCACTAGGTGGCGCAGCAGAACGTCGAATTCTATTCCGTTTAGCCGTTTACTATGCGAATATCGGCCAACCGATTTCGATGAAATTTGGTACCCTCGAATATTAGAACACGGAGAATATTTTTCACTATCCATTTTGCTGTAACTTGCCGCTAAATGGCGCTGCAAAGCATCAACTTCTATACCGTTCGACCGTTCGGCATAAAATTTCTTATACTTACACATTTCAGCACGAAGAATATATTCTAACTGCGTTCCTTTTGATGTTACTCACCACTAGATGACACTGCAATGCATTATTTTAACTCGCCACTAGATGACGCTGCAGCAGGCCAAATTCTTGAACATTCAAACGGTCGCTATGAAAATCAGTATACATAGCTATTTGAACAATGAGAATATTTTGGCGTTATCCATTTTGCTATAACTCGCCACTTGACGGCACTGTAGCAAATCATTACCTTAATTAACCACTAGATCGCGCTGCAGTGTATCACTTCTTGACTGTGCAAATGATCGGTATGAAAATAGGTATACATAGATATTTGAACACGGGGAAGAGTTTGGCGCTATCCATTTTCCTAAATAATTTGCCACTAGATGTCGCGTCGTCAGGGCTGTCCAGCCGATCGTCCTGAAATTTCGTATTCATCGATATCTGAATGCGAAGAATATTTCCGCCGTATCCGTTTTGCTAAAACTCTCCACTAGATTGCGCTACGCCGCATGGCCTTCTGCACCGTACAAACGATTGCCTTGAAATTCGGTATGCATGGTTATTGAACACAATATAAAGCGATATCCACTTTGCTATATCTCTTTATTACAATAAATAGTAATCCCCACAAATCGTAATATCAAAAAGTCCATTCATTCCCGTGCGAAGAACGGGTACTTCAGCTAGTATATATATATATATATTTTTATATATATATACATATATATATATATATATATATATATATATATATATATATATATATATATATATATATATAGATATATATATATATATATATATATATATATATTGTACTTTTTTGCAGAAACCTAACCCTTAAATGCATAGCGATGCATATATGCATCGTATTTTTCAGTGCCGGATTAGAGTAGAAGCCAAATTTCTTACCTCAGTTTCATATATAAAATATAGTTTTTTTTAATAATAAATGATTCATATGGATTCATTCATATGGAATGATTTATATGATTCCTATCGTGAGTAATAAAAGTTTCACATAATTCTTTCAAACTGGTTGTCCTTGGAGAAATGAATTAGTTATTCATAAAACTGATATAATAAATTTAACTTATACTCGTGGCTATCGTGCGAACGAGAAAAAAATTCATGCATTTAAGGGCTAAGATTTTATTGCTGAAACTGAGGTAAGAAATTTTACTAACGCTCATACTTTTTGCTACTAGCAGTGGAAGCGCTGGAATTTAATTGCAACCAACTGGCATTAAAGAATGGATTGAATGGTTAATTTGTTGTAAAGCTTATATATATATATATACCGTTTATTCCAGCTACTTTAGTGAAGTGTTTATTATGGGGTGAAAAAATAAATGAGTATTAATTTGTTCTTTTAGAATCACATTTTAATTCTGTTTCATAGGTGATTAAAAGTACTCGAGTGATCGTCCAATTTATTAATACGCAGCTGATTGTGTTTTTACTTCCCTTCGGGTTATACAATCTTGCAATTTTACAATTTATTTTACATTATTTTCATTCTGAGTCTGTTAACGTTCTGTATTATTCTTTCAATATAAGGATTCATTTTCTTCAGAAATTGTACGTGTAACAAAATATAATAAATTTTTGGGAAAAAAATAATGGTAACTGCAAACGCTGACTTGACTCTTGAAATCGGCATGTTAACTTTAAAAATTGAATATTCATTAATTTTTATATACAATGAAAAATATAGAAACCAATGTAAAAAGAGCTATACATTGATAAAAACTAACTCTCAAATTTGTTTAAAAACTTTTAAAGAAACGAGTGCAACGAGTGAGATATAGCATCGCCACACGCCATCTCGGAGCTCCATAAAAGTACGACCACATAGTTAACAATCAAACGTAGAAGTCTAAAAATTTTATACAAAAAAAAACGGCTTATGACAGTCTGGCGAGAAAAAGTTCAGCCACCAATAAGCGATAACCCGCATGATCTTAAGTGACAAATAGGCGTAACACATATGAAAAAATTAAAATAAACGGTCAAAATTATTTCGCCAAAGCAGGAGTGATATAATTTGACGAACGCCATTACAAAAGCCTAGCAAGCTTGCAAAACCAGACGGCTTCAGACGGACAGGCGCCTAGAATTTGCAATGTATATACTAAACCGAGAGTTAATATAGCAGGAGAAATACTTTAATTCGCAGAAACGGAAGCAGAACTTTTTCGTCAAGCAGAAAAGCGAAAAAGGTAATGAATAAAACTGAAATAAAGAATAGCTTACAAGAACGATACAAAAAAAAACTTGTTTCAGAATTGAAATATCACAGACCCCGAACAAAAATATTCCCAATAAGCAAAATATGCCTCATGCACTAATGGAGTGATGAAGAAACTTTGAAAATTAAATACTAAAAAGTATTAGAGGTAGCAAGATAAGTATATGCAAACTTAAACCATTTTTCAACGGCTCTCAAAGAGGAAAAATCCAGTCTGATGATCGTATTTCAGAGGGCAGAAACATATTCTTAATGAAGTCCTTTCTCCTATCTTATATTGAAGATTTTTTTCAATTTACAATGTCCACATATTTCTCATAGTTAACACTAGGAAGACTGACAATTACCTAAAAAGCCGGGAGGAGCTAGTCTGACCCCTTCTAGATTTTCAGGTGTAGACCAGTTATTTATATGGAAAATCTATAAATATGGTTAAAATTAAATTATTAGAATATAATAGAAAATTAACCATCAAAATTATATGGAATTTTAAATTTATATTGATAATAAAAATACCTTATTAAACAGATTTAATAAGTACTTTTTCAATCATATTTATATGCTCATTGCTGATAAAATTGTTTCCCCAATCTAGAAAATAATAATTACAGATAATAATAAAATGAAATAAAATACGCTAGTTTAATTCACAAAACTGAAAATTCACACACTAACCTGATTTATTTCACTTTTTACAGTTTTCATAACAATTGATGCCCCGCACTTCTCTCGAAGCACATTTGCCACAAACTGCATTTTTGCAATCCGGACATGTGTTCCATGTATGGTTACCGTTGCAAGATATTTTTAACCTACATTTGATTCTCTTTTTTAGAGTTTTGTCTTCTCTGCTTATAGATTGCTCACTCGGTTTCCTTGAATTAGTTGTATTTCTCGATGACACGTAGGGACCACGGAGTTCTTCACATAACTGTTGGATAGAATCTCTGCGACTAAGGGCGAGATTCAAGTGAAACACAATTCGAACGTTTTCCGCATCGAAGAGGGGGAACTTCGAAATATATCAATGTTTTGTATTCAACTGAAACAAAACAATCGCATTTTGATCACGTGACAGCGCGATAGGTTTGTTCATTGGAAGCATTCTGGGGACTGAACTGGGAACTGGGGACTGAAAAACGTTCGATTCGAACTCGACCGCGCGCGTTTCACTTGAATCTCGCCCTTAGTTTTTTCTTCCCGGTAACCTCTTTATATAAAATCCACGCATTTATAGCAGATATATCCAAAACATTAAAGAACACATGCATAGGCCAACGACGTGTCCCGGATTTGGTGCTATAAAGGCGTACCATTAGATCAACTACGTCTACACCGTACTTCGTTTGATTATAATATGTAATAGTTTCTGGCTTTTTCTTCTCACTGTCGTCGATAATAACGTTTTTATGGAGAGAACTTAGCAGCAAAACATTTTATTTTTTTTTCCCTTGATAAACAGTTAATGTTATTTCGTTAACTCCCCTGTATATAATAGTGGAATAAAGATTTTGTTTTCCCAGTTTCGCTGA
The DNA here is from genome assembly GCA_038373885.1 of Cheiracanthium punctorium. Lineage (NCBI taxonomy): Eukaryota > Metazoa > Arthropoda > Arachnida > Araneae > Cheiracanthiidae > Cheiracanthium > Cheiracanthium punctorium. The sequence continues at coordinate 376,055 of JAWZYV010011717.1, forward strand.
TGGTGGCACCTCTCTGCGATCTCTTCTGAGAGTTCCAACTAGGCTTGTTGACTGCGACTTCAATTTTTCACATAATTTTGCAGTAGTAAAATAACTGTCGGTAGTTATATTTCTTCCTTTTCCCAAGTAAGGTTGAGCCAACTTCATAACATGCTATGTTCATGAGCAGCTTAGTCAGCTGGCTGCTCTTTGTCTGCACGTGTGTACGGAAAACCATTGAGGACATATTTTGAATCGACGCAAACAAGTAGCCAAAATTTTATCCCAAACTTGTCCGGTTTGCTTGGAATATATTGTGTGAAAGGACATCTAGCATTTGATGGAAGATGTTGTTCATCTACAGTGAGATCTAATCCTGGTTTATAACAAGATGTACTGTTTTCAATGAAAGGGTATCATAAATCAGAAGCCAGAGCAAATTTATCGGACTTCCGTCGCTCCGATCTTTCCGTTTTGTGATCAAAGCGAAGGAAACGCAAGATTTCTTTGTAACTATCTCTATGCATAGTCTGTGAGAAAAATTTTGGACCCCAAACAGTCGACCACATAAGAATTCAAAGGAATGTTTTTCGCTCCATACAAGCCTCTTGCGTACATAAACGAAAAAACAGCTTCAAGTTCATGAAGATACATTCCAAGTATTTTTATTTAAACATCGGCGTGCTTCCTCTTCTGTGCATTCTTTTATATGCCTTACCATTTGATTGCTGAAAATTAGTCTCCAAGCACTTAGTATACTATTTTTACAAATATTTCCTTTTGCGTACGATGATGGACCTTGTGTTTCTTTCAATACATTTTGGGCTGTAAATCGGCCTACTGTCCCAGAAGGTGAAATTACTTTCCATAATGATTCGTCTGCAGAAATTTCTTCCTTCCCGATTGTGGGTGAACTATTCTGAATGGAGCATTTGCGACGTCGTTTTCGACTAACACCACTAAGTACATCCTTTGTATTTGCACGTTCAAGTCTTTGTCTACTGTCTATAGACTCTTGGGGGTTTGTTTCTGAACATTCTTTTTCCGAGATGTTAATTTCATGGCATTCACCGTCATTCTCAGAAGCACATTCAGATTCATCATCAGAATTGTTCCTTTTTGTGCGAGAATATTCTTCGTCTTCGTCCAAATCACTAATTTCACTATCACCAGAATCAATTTCATCTAATTGTTGTAATTCTTTTAAAATTTCTTCCTGATAAGTCCACGTGCTCGGCACATTTTCCCCGGTGACTAAATAAAACCTGAAAATAAGTATTACTGCGTTATCTGTACACGACAAAAACAGCATATATTTCTCTCTGGGAGAGCAATTGCTTTTTTTCACGTGTCCGGCTCTCACCACAGTCAGCAGTGGGGGGGGGATTGAATTTTTATCCTATACAAAAGAAAACTATAGTTCAAAATGCACTCACTGAATACCATTTGCCATGTGACAGAGATAACGTGAAAAGAGAAATTTCTCATATCATTGTAAAATACCCCAGGGGCCACTTTGGCTCCTGCCGTCATTCTAGGTAGAAGGTTCAATATTTAAACGTGTGTGAGGCTAACAGATAAATAACAAAATAAATAATGAAATATGATCAAATTATGAAAAGTCAGAAAGTTGCACTATGTTCAGTTAGTTATTATTGAAATTACCCCTCCGTCTTTCTAGTGTTAAAGAATTAAAGCGTGTTACCACATTTTGGGGATACCCTGTACATATATATATATATATATATATATATAAGTGTGTGTGTGTGTGTATAGTATACACACATTGCATTAGATTAATTATTAAATATTATTATTACAGTACATTAATGTATCTCGAGAAAATAATATTACATTAAGCGAAATATAATGAAACGTTTCTCACATCTTTTTAAATGTATCCACAAAAAGTACAAAAGAATAGGTCGTTGTCATTAATTTTATTCTTCCCTGCGAGATGGCTTATCAATATTACCTTATCTCTGTCTAGCACCTTTGCTTTCGAATAAACCTCATAATGTTCCGCTATAAAATACCGTAATAACGTCATTAACCTTTGTTCAAAATGATAAGATCCCCTAAAAAAAGAGAAAAAATGTATTTTGCAAAAATTTTTAAAGTGAGCTATGAAAATAATCCCTTTTTCAGTGTCTTTTTCTTTATTAGATGCAAAAGAATTATCCAGTTAAGAACAAGTTATTCACAAAATAAGATGAAATGAATTGTTATAACACAATAATGAAGAAGTCACTAGAGCGAAATTTGCGTTAACCCATTTATGCCTAGTGTCCCTTTTTTGGGACGGCATTTTCGCTATTAGTCGAAAACGTTATTTATTTTTCCTAGCCTTAATTCATGAGTATTGAGCCTCAACTCTACAAAATATTTTTACATGACCAAATAGGATGTTAATATTTCGATTTTTATGCATAATGATTTTAAAAGAAATCATCCCTTGTTCAAGACGTTGACATCAGAAATTTATCTATTATTTCTGTTATCAGTAAAAATCGAAGAAAGTCGCAAAAATATGCAGGCACAAGTGAGTTAGGGTACTACCAAAATTAGCTGTAAGTACAAATGTAGGATTATTGGCTATTTTTGGGGCGTTGAATAACCAGAAACTACTCGAAACTATCGAAACTACCAAGAACCAATCATTTAGCAGCAATTCCCGGGATGAAAGACAACTACGTGTAAAAGAATGATATTGAACTCGAAGGACAGAGCGACGAAAGAGAAGCGAGGTATCGCTGTTGAATGAGAATCATGCTGTATGTAGGAAGTAGCTGCATTTTAAATTTATGTTGATTATGTGATAAATTACTTTCGATTTTATAAAAGTCAGTTTCTTTCTGCCCAAACACTTCATTATTGATTATTGTTAACTTCAAAGAGCTTGAAATCTGGCGATCTCTTTTAGTCTCGCATCTTGTGCATTGTTTTCGCGGATTGTAAAACAATGGACGTCAATGGAAAATAACGTTTGCCAATTAGCTGAATTTTCATGCGTATTTACACTGTACGCTTGTGGGTGGAATCTGAGAAAGAGGAATTCATTACTTAAAAATTCATTCAATTCTTTTTCTTTTTATCCGTATATGATATTTTGAAGCATTTATACATCGATTTACATCTCCTATAAAATGTTATTATTTCGTATAAAGTCACAAGTAAGATTTATTAGCCAGCGTACAATATACTTTTTAGAACATGTAATTATCGCAATATTGTGTAAATAAAATTATTCCATGTTAGATAAATGCTGCATATTTACAATAGATGTAAAGTTGTCTTGTTGCTAATTCTAATTTTAAAATCAGATACACTGAAGAGCCAAAAAATCTGGTACAGGCATGAGTATGCAAATAAAGAGATATGGAACCAATCAGACTACGGCGCTGCGGTCGGCAACGCCTATATAAGACAACGAGTGTCTGGCACAGTTGTTAGATCGGTTACTGCTGCTACAATGGCAGGTTATCAAGATTTAAGCGAATTTCAACGTGGTGTTGTAGTCGGCGCACGAGAGATGGGACATAGCATCTCCGAGGTTGCGATGAAATTTGGATTTTCAGGTACGACCATCTCACGAGTGTACCGTGAATATCGGGAATCCGGTAAAACATTAAATCTACGATATCGCTGCGGCCGGAAAAAGATCATGCAAGAACGGGACCAACGACGGCGGACGAGAATCATTAAGCGTGACAGACGTGCAACCCTTTCTCAAATTGCTGCAGATTTTAATGCTGGGCCATCAACAAATGTCACCGTGCGAACAATTCAACGAGATATCATCGATATGGGCTTTAGGAGCCGAAGGCACACTCGTGTACCCTTGTGGACTGCACGACACGAAGCTTTATGCCTCGCCTGCGGCCGTCAACACCGACATTGGGCTGTTGATAATTGGAAACACGTTGCCTTGTCTGAGTCTCGGTTCCAATTGAATCGAGCTGATGGACACGTACTGGTATGGAGACAACCTCATGAATCCATGGACCCTACATGTCAACAAGGGACTGTTCAAGCTGGTGGAGGCTCTGTGATGGTATGGGGCGTGTGCAGTTGGCGTGATATGGGTTCCCTGATACGTATAGATACGACTCTGACAGATGACAGGTACGTAAGCTTCCTGTCTGATTACCTGCACCCATTCATGTCCATTGTGCATTCCGACGGACTTGGGGAATTTCAGAAGGACAATGCGACACTCCACACGTCCAGAATTGCTACAGAGTGGCTCCAGGAGCGCTCTTCTGAATTTAGACACTTCCGCTGGCCACCAAAATCCCCAGACATGAACATTATTGTACACATCTGGGATGCCTTGCAACGTATTGTTCAGAAGAGATCTCCACTCCCTCTTACTTCTACTGATTTATGGACAGCCCTGCAGGATTCGTGGTGTCAGTTACCTCCAGCACTGCTTCAGACATTAATCGAATCCATGCCACGTCGTGTTGCGGCACTTTTGCGTGCTCGTGGGGGACCCTACACGATATTAGGCAGGTGTACCAGTTTTTTTGGCTCTTCAGTGTATTATATCCCATATAGCTCAGATCTAAGTCAATTAACTTTCTAAGAGGTACATAAATGCATGTATATAACGTCGTAGTCATTGAGCTCTTCTTCTTATATTGATCAAACTTCCATTGCTATAAATACAGGATGTCCATAAATACCATACTCCGATTTGGAAGGGAGGTATATGATAAAAATGAAGAACCATAATTATAAAAGAAAACATGGCTTGAAATTCTTAGCTGGCAACGAAAGGGAAGTTTTAAGATGATTTTTAAGTCAGACATGCATGCCTTGTTATTTGATGACATGGAATAAGTTTATCAAAAAAATCCATGCACGAACGACAGGTTGACTGCTGCCCACTGTATTGTCTATGGTCTAGGTAGTTTATACCGACGTGTTACTGAACCATTGTATCGGAAAGTAATATACAACGAGTCTCTTACCAACCTGATATTCTTTTTTCAAGAGATTCCTTAGAAAACGATAAACATTCTCAGGCGCATGTTTGACGTGGAATGAAGTGTCAACATGATGAATTATCATTCAATCACGCAACAATTCATACATGAAATATGAGTTCAGGCTCATTTTTTAAAGTCCGAGCACGAAGACTTTTAATTCAAGCCCGACCGATGTTATTTAGATAGAAGCCTGAGCTTGGAATTTCAGCTAATAGACACTAAATAAAAGTCACTTACTTCATTGTTAAAATATCGTAAAATTTGCTAATTCATGCAAATTACAGACAAATTATTGGAAATACGTTCATTTCTCCCATTAATTACTTTTTAAAATATGTTTACAAGGAGTATGTTCACTAGAGGAGAAATTTCTGAAGAGTCCGAGCCCGCGCACAATCGTGTATTACAGAGCCCGAGCCTAGTTTGCAAACGGGCTTGGGCTCGCGATGAGCCTGCCTCATCTCTGTCGTACATGGCTATTTGAACAGTACATTTAGAAGCAGTAAGCAATTGTATTGGAACATAGCAGTCCGCATGCACTCCTCTGAAAAGAAACTACTTTATCTCTTTTTTTTTTTTTTTTTTTTCTCTTAGCTTCAAAGAAAAATGTCTTTTTCGGAAAGACAGTTATTTCCGAAATGGCATGAATTTCAGAGCAGCTTCTATGATAGACAAAATTTAATTTATATTCATAAATGTTCGCCAATGCACGTAGTTTACTTGCCATGCTTGAATCCTTTCCAAAGGGATCAGTTTTGAACATGTGTGGAGGTGTTACTTATTGAAAATTTTAAGGTTTAATAAAGATTTTCTCACAGTTTTCTGTACTGTATCCTTACTTTTTATTGCTTCTTTTTTTGTATCTTGTTTTATATCTTTTTCTGGGTGGGTTGCGTTTCCTGATTGCCTTTCAACGACATTATTGTTCCAAACAATATCCTTTCTCTCTAAATTGGTGCATAAAATTTACGGACTCCCTTCATAAACATTATTGGACAGAGAAATAAAAGTAAATACTACAGGTGTTTTTGATTGTACTACCACAAGTATTAATGCAGGTTATGTACATCACAAATATCACCTCAAATATATGTTCACACTGTCTAACATTGCGAAAAAGAAGATTTGCAAGATTTTTCAGTATTATGAATTAGTGAAATATTTCCGTAAAATACTCTTCTGTCATTATACAAGCAAAATGTGTGGTTCTCATTAACTTTAAAATATTATTAAATGAGTACTTATTCGAAACATCCGATGATGCATTGTAAGGAATTTAATACTTTTCTCTTTTAAAATAAAGTTTACTAAGCCACGGTTTTAAAGATACACAGCTTGAAAGTATCTTTCTAGATGCATGTATTCTAAGTAAATTTTCTAATGTTTATGTTATTAAGCACTTGTCAGGTATTAAAGCTTTAGGAATAAATTACGGCTGCTAATCACATAAGTTTGTTACACAGCTAAGCTTTAAATACCTTTTAAATCTCTAGAGAACTTCACTCGTAAGACTAATTTTAAAGTTTCAGTCGCTGAGTGTAAATTAGATGAACGCAGAAGATTGCCCACATGAGATGGGGACACCTATGTACCAACAAACACAATATGTGAACACTTGGGCTAGATATTAGATCAAATTTCTCGAATTACTATATTTTTTCAAAAACTGTATATTTGGACAAACGAAAGGACATATATTTCCTTAATTTCATAAAGTGATTTTTTTAACTTATTGTTTACGGTATTCTATAAGATAATCGAGAGTACCCAATGATTAAATGTAGTTGGAATCAGTTTGTTCTAATTTTTTAGAAACTTGGAGATATTGCAGATAATAATGCTTAACCTTCTGACACCTGCAGTTGCCACGTGCAGTAATGTAGACCAAAAGTCGGCATTCGGGTCTACCTCTGTCTTAAAGATTCCTTCCCCATTCCAACTGGTGTGCTTTTCTATCCGGGTATTTTTACAAAAGAACATTTCAAAGAACGTGGTGAAAAATCTAGATTCTGCAAAATATCTTGCCATAGAGTAAGTGTTTAGTATAGCGACAGACTCAAAAGGTAAAATAAATCTAGCAAAATTAATGGTATATTTGCACACAGTTATAGGTAGGTGCGTATCAATCCCAACGCGGAAATTTTTGTATCGGATTTTGTGATCTAAGACAGAAGCATCAAATTTGTAGAACCCCTTGTTTTATTAGTACAAATGCATCACTACATCATCTTATGTGATAAAAATGTTCACGTATATTGGTTAACGACGTCTAGGGTCCCCCGCCTAGTCTAACTTTAGGCGGGGCAAACAGAAAAGCAATACTTGCACTACGAATGTAGTTTAGTTTCCTAAGATTGTTCCTTAAACAAATCTGTACTTACAGTTCTTGGCCAAATCAGTGTAACTACAATGTGACCAGTGAACGATTTTTACATTCAGAACGTGCACCATGTAAAGAAAGTGTTGTAATAGAATAAAAATTTGGCTTTTAGATTTTGATATACTTAAGCGTTTTCAGGTATTCAGGATTCATTTATTCTACACTGGTTTCCAAACAATCTATATCGGTAAATCGCTCAAAGAATAAGGCAGTTTGTATGAACTTGGAATATGTTGTCAAATGCATATCTTATAAATAAAAATGAAATTCTGTTTGTTTGTTTGTTTGCTTGTTTGTTTGTTTATTTGTTTGTTTGTGGATTTGAGTTGTATACAAATCCACAAAAATGGATCTATCAGCCTGAAATTTTGCACAGATATGTAAAATAATATAGAATAAATGATAGTCCACTTTAAAACTTTGAAAGTCCACCCGTTCCCGGAATTTAAGAGATTTTTTATGTTCTCCACGCAAAAAGCTTTCCGTAATTGTAACCCCTGTAGTGAAAAAAGTGTGAAATAAGGATCGTGGTTGCCATGTGTGGCGATTTTGCCGAATAAGATGTTTTAAATTCTCAAAGTAAAAATAAAAGAATAATAATGATTTTTTTTTGTTAGTTTATATTCGTAAGGTTATATTTTTTTTAATTATAATATCGTGTGCATGGGAAATCGGAGCAGGAATGAAATGTTTTATACGCAAAACAATAAGAATTGAAGATTTCCGAGGCTACTATGTTAAAATTTTTTAGTTTGGCGAAAAAATAAAATGGCTCAAATGCCGAGAAAGTGAGTTCTAGCGGTTTGCACAGTTTCCGGCTTGGCGAATTTACTGAGAGCTTAAGGAAACGGATTTTTGAAAACAAGTACAAAGGTTTTATTAGAATACAGCGTTAAATTTTAATGATCCCTGCGAAAATAATGCAGTTATTAAGGGATTTCAAGCGATCTATCTTCAGCATTCTCGCGATTTTGAGGAGGATTCTAACGCTTGGCGCTATTTATCGTAATTTAATCGTCTGCTATTTGGGTTATGAATACACCTGCGTATAAGTTTTTGAAATTTTCATTCAGTTGGAATTGTGCATTTTTCAGAGCAGCTTTTCTGCATCTAATGTATTACATCCAGAAAAAAGGATGTTAGAAATATCAATTTTAATTTTGTTTAATCACACTCATGAATAATGATACACTTTCCAACTTAATGAAAGAAGGAACGAAAATAGGGAAGACCCATGGATTATAACTCTTTTTATATATAGCACTTTAGTGCGTATTTAAAAATCTGAAAGTGTGTCAGATTTTCTATGATTCTAGCGCTTGGCGCAATTTAATGAGAGGGTATTTTTTAAAACAAGCGTAGGTTATCTTATAAATAAAAATGAAATTCTGTTTGTCAATTTGTTGATTTGGGTAGTATACAATTCCACAAAAATGGACCTGTCAGCCTGAAATTTTACACAGATATGTAAAATAATATAGAATAAATGATAGTCCACTTTAAAACTTTGAAACTCCACTTAAAAACGTTTTCCTCCTGAAGGGTTCCCTTAATTTCCGTTCCCGGAATTTAAGAGATATGTTCTCCACGCAGAAAGCTTTACGTAATATTAACCCCTGTAGTGAAAAAAGTGTGTGAAATAAGCATCTTGGTTGCCATGTGTGGCGATTTTGCCGAATAAAATGTTTTAAATTCTTAAAGTAAAAATAAAAGAATAATAATGATTTTTTTAGTTTATTTTTTTAGGTTATTTTTTTTAATTATAATATCGTGTGCGCATAAGAAATGAGAGCAGGAATGAAATGTTTTATACGCAAAACAATGAGGATCGAAGATATCCGAGACTAATATGTAATTTTCTTTAGTTTGGCGAAAAATAAAATGGCTGATAGGCCGATTTTTAGAGTGTGAGTTCTAGCGGTTTGCACAGTTTTAGGCTTTTTGGCTCGATTTACTGAGAGCTTAAGGAAATAGCACTTTTGAAAACAAGTGTATACGTTTTCTTAGAATACAGCATTAAATTTTAACTATCCGTGCAGAAATAATGCAGTTATTAGGGCATTTCAAGCGATGTAGCTTCAGAATTCTCGCCAATTGAGTACATTGATTTAACTTGGGGGAAATCCGCCAAATTTCAGAAAATTGAAATCTTCGCATTTAGTACATCGAGGTAACGATGAATGAAACATGTTATAGTTGATAATTTAAAAAATGCGGCTGTATTAAGGAATTCCACTTTTCAAATAAATGCCTGGCGGTCGAACCATTTCCCATTTTGATTGCTGCTAAGTCAATGCTTCGAATGATTCCCTGAAAAAACTCTTGCAAAATGGCGTATGCTGGCACTTTGGCGAGGCTTAGATTTGAAACTGGATTTTACTTGAGACTGGTATATACATATAATAAGACTGGTTATAGATAAAAATGAATGTTGGTATGTGTGTAGGAGGTTGAAAAACTCCAGCACCGTTTCACCGATCACCATGAAATTTGGTTCACCTAAGTCTTTTATCATGGAGAAGGTTTTTATGCTATCCGTTTTCCTCTAACTTTTCACTAGGTGGCGCAGCAGAACGTCGAATTCTATTCCGTTTAGCCGTTTGCTATGCGAATATCGTCCAACAAATTTTGATGAAATTTGGTACACGCGAATATTAGAACACGGAGAATATTTTTCACTATCCATTTGCTGTAACTTACCGCTAAATAGCGCTGCAACGCATCAACTTCTATACCGTTCGACTGATCGGCATAAAATTTTTTATACTTACACATTTGAGAACGAAGAATATATTCTAACTGCGTTACTTTTGATGTTACTCACCACTAGATGGCACTGCAATGCATTATTATTTTAACTCGCCACTAGATGACGCTGCAGCAGGCCAAATTTTTGACCATTCAAACGGCGGCTATGAAAATCAGTATACATAGCTATTTGAACAATAAGAATATTTTGGCGTTATCCATTTTGCTATAACTCGCCACATGACGGCGCTGTAGCAAATCATTACTTTAATTAACCACTAGATGGCCCTGCAGTGTATCCCTTCTTGACTGTGCGAATAATCGCTATGAAAATAGGTATACATAGATATTTGAACACGGGGAAGAGTTTGGCACGATCCATTTTCCTATAACTTGACACTAGATGTCGCGTCAACACATGAACTTCAAGACTATTCAGCCGATCGTCATGAAAATTCGTATACATCGATATCTGAATGCGAAGAATATTTTTGCCGTATCCGTTTTGCTAAAACTCGCCACTAGATTGTGCTACGCCGCATCGCCTTCTGCACCGTAAAAACGATTGCCTTGAAATTCAGTATGCATGATTATTGAACACAATATAACGCGATATCCATTTTGCTATATCTCTTTATTACAATAAATAGTAATCACAACAAATATTAATATCAAAAAGTCCATTCATTCCCGTGCGAAGAACGGGTACTTCAGCTAGTTGTTGAATAAATCTGAAATACGTAAATTAGTGGCGTTGGAGTCCGAATAATTAATTTTGCAAGGAGCATGAATTTGCATGTTTTGACTCAATCCTACATTTTTCGTTGTGATTTTTAGGTAAGAATTTGGGAATAGCCAATTCGTAACAATGACCTCCTGGCATCATTGCCCGGAAAACTGCAGTCCGGAGTTATTCGGAGACTAAAGGCATGAAAAGTCAAGCACAACTGGCCAAATGGTTAAATGTCGGTCCTTTAATGGCTCACAGACTTAGGCAAGAACGTCTAACTACAGATTCCTCATCTAAGATGTTCAGCCAAGGAAGTCAACTGCTATGATTAGCGCTGATGACAAGCATTTTTCATTATACGCACGAAGGTAGAGAACCGTAACTCATACTCATCTCAGATAATCCACTGCCGCAGTCTCTGGGAAATTAATGTCAGCATCAACTGTGTGTAGAAGGCTTTAGGAAGGTGGTCTGTACGCGAATCTAACAGTTATTTGCTTGTTACTCACGTCGCACCACAGAAGGGAACGTTTGGTGTGGGCACATGAACAAATCCGCAAGATGAACAATCAGTGGAAAGTTGATAGCTTTCCGAATGAGTCAAGGTTTAGCTTCCAAAATGACAGTAAGCATTGCTTGATTTAGAGAGAACTTATAACCATTAATAAAAGAGATGCGCATGCAGGAGTCAGTTTTGGGAGTGGAATCCATTTGGGTAGACGCATAGACCACCATGTCTTTTCCCGTGGAACCGTGAATGTTCAGACATATAGAGATGACATCCTTGATGCTTATGTGCGCCCTCATTTTGTGGCAGTTCATGATAACTTCCAGGACGCAATGCTATACAGTGCGGAGCTTGTATCGCCACGGATGATTATCTTCAGCACTGAATAATTCAGAGAACGAAATGACCGGGTTAATCAAGGGACCTAGACCCAATAGAACATGTCTTGGGTGTTTTCCAAAGGCGTACAGCTGTTCTCAATCCTCCTTCTCAGACCCTTGACAAGCTTACAACTGCGTTCCAGGGACAGCTCAGCCTCGACGCTCCCGATATTGCAGAATATTAAAAATAGCTAAGGCTTTTTATGTTTGAGTTTTTTCATCTTCTCCAAAACTCAACTTGGGGAATGTTGAAAACGGTGACGTCATGTGACTCGACGGCAATAGGAACAAATTTTAATTTTTCTTATTACTGTCCTTGGTTTTAGAATTTTCGTTCGTATTTTTTCCTTCCAGCATCGTAAGTCAGAAGAGCTAAAATAAATGTTTCTATTCGATTCAAGATCATTGTTCCAACTGGATGTATATTTGTTCTATGTCAATTTAACCCATTTATGCCTAGCGTCCCTTTTTTGGGACAGCATTTTCGCTATCAGTCGAAAACGTTATTTATTTTTCCTAGCCTTTATTCGCGAGTATTGAACCTCAATTCCACAAAATATTTTAATATGGCCAAGTAGGATGTTGACATTTCAATTTTTATACATAATGATTTTAAATTAAATCATCTTTTGTTCAAAAAGTTGACATCAGAAATTTATCAATTACTGCTGGTGTTAGCAAAAATCGAAGAAAGTCGCAAAAATATCCAGGCACGAATGGGATAATATTAAAACTAACTTCGAATGGATTCAGCATATTGAATTGTGTCTTTATAATGATTATTTTGATTACACAAACACGGACCGGACCGTATTCGACACTTTAGCTTTGAAAAAGGTAGTAGAATTTATTTTCTCTTATAGAATCGAAATTTACATTTGAACTTTAGATATAATTATTTTTCACCGCTAATAAACAGTTCGTTTGAGTGAGGTGAAATTTTTCGGTATGTATCGTACATAGAGTTTTCTACAGGGTCAGAAAAAATTCTTATAATTTGTGGCCTATGAACTCAAATGTTTGAAAATAAGCTAGCATCTAGATGATTCACCTTCGAAAAAGCGCAATTTGTGTATACATATTATATGTCATAATCACACGACCTACATGGATTTCGGTGAGTGTAGACCTGATAGTTTGTGCTGAACTGAACAAGACTGACAGTTTGTACAAGACTGAAAACAACATATTATTCATTTACAAAGTTCTAATCTCTAAGTGGTGCATTCTAATAAGCTAAAATTGTGTATGTATGTTATATGTCAACGTCGCACACAACAGGTAAAGATTTTGGTGTAAGTCGGATGTAAAGATTCTGCATAGAGCTATAAAAATTAATTATTAATAACGATAGAAATATCAAGAGGAATCACCCTTTCACCTACCTTTTATAAGTTAAAACTTCTCTATGAATAGGAGCTGTAAATATTTTATACAGCAGGTTAATTTCAGAAATTTTTCTTAACAAATCTATGCTAATTTATTTTTTTATTTATTTTTTTTTTCAGAAATAAGTAAAGAAATAAAAATAAAACATTGTGTAATGACTGTCATTAAGACTATTTCACAATACATTTTTATATATTATAAATATATGATGTTTTAAGTTTTTGTTTTTAGTCATTACCAAAATGTGAATGTTCTTTGTTTTTCAATATTCATTGTTGCCATTTAAATTTGCAGAGTTCCATACAAGGTTTGTCCTTTTGCGGTTTCTATTACATTCATTTATAGATGTGTTTAAGTGGTATTGTCAATTTATTAATTAATTATAGTAATATTTCTACCTCCAAGTAAATAATTAGTATTAATGAAAAATAAAAAATGGACATATATATTGCACCTTTTTTTTGTATTTTTTCAAATGGGAAAGGCAACAGTCAGTTTCTGATTCTAATTATATCAGGACACACGGAAACCGCCATTTTAATTCTTTTGTTCCTTATTAGCGTGTATACTATAGCTATTTATAGAGGCTCAATGAATGCATTACCTGTGCTGACATTATATGGGAAAACAATCATTCACTTCATACATATAATACATTTAGAATAATGAACTGCTTCCTCAATTTCAAGAGCCATTAATTTTGAATTCCTTACACGACCAGTGTAATGTGTACCGTATGAAGATTTGTAGTCCATCAATGTTGAATACGTAACGCTTGCACTTAACGAAGATCTTTGTATTGTATAGAATTATTTATTTTTTGTACGCATATTAAAAAATTCATTTTTCCAAAAATATGTATTATTATGCATCACACGTATTGTTACGAGTCACACGAGATCTAGAAAATCTTAACGAGGTTTGCGAAATATATTTTTTATGCTTTTAACTAACTTGGAGCTTAATTTGTCTGCTTCTTAAAAGAGTTCGTGTTTTAACATGTTCCATCATTTACTATAAATTGAACAAAGGTTACCGTCACAAGTTTTTTTTTTTTTCATTTTTATAAATCAGGAATTTTGTATAGCATTATTTATGTTTTTTGACATATGTTTATATAGTGAAAAATTGATTTCCAAATTCACCTTATACAAACTTTGAAGATATGAACTTTTGAAAGTATTGGGAAATATATTCCAAAAATTTGAAATTCACTAAAGCTGAATTGAAGTTTACATTAAGGGTAATTTTTCGGGAATGGGGAGAATCTTTATTTAAAGTAATAATTTCTTTTTAACGCACGCAGTTCTTTTCATTTTAATTGCGTAGCCAGGCAGCAAGAGAGCTAGGTAAAAAGTCGGCCGACTATCTATTTAATCGGCTTGTAGTAGGCTGTTTTTCTCTCACTTCGGTAGAACGTCCGCTGGAACTCACCTCCCAATGTCCGATTCATCCATCGCATTCAAACGTTGGGAGATGACCCTTACGACCTCCCATAAGAAGTTTTCGGTCTGTCGTCCATTCCGCACGTCGTACCAAGGTCCATGGAAAACTATTGCAGGACTATTTGCAGATGGCGCTGACAGTTTCCCCGCCAGTTCTATTGTTTAGCTTTTCCCCAGGACTGCTTCGTCATTCTGTGACGTAGTCGAGTCCCCGTTCCCGTTCGTGTTTCTTCTTTTGTTTGCGCGTCAAGCTAGTCAAAGTTAATCCTGGTAAGTAAACATTTTAAAATTTATGTTCCTTGTTGTATTAGTTTTCATATTATAGGTCACGGATTAAACTTGATCTTTAAAAAGCGTATTAAGTATTTAACTTTATTCGGCTCGATAAAAGTTATCGAAAGTTACGTTATGTTCTTGTGCAGCTGCACTTGCCTCCATTACCGTGTTTCTTATCTTGGATTACTGTGTATATAGGCAGAATCGCGGTATGCAAACAAATTGACGGGAAATCGTCCGGAGACGCGCAGAATTGCTCCGCAGGGAACAGTCCAGGGACCGTTTCCCAACCTGACATCCCCAAGCTACAACGGAGGTGCCGCGCCGAGGTCGGGCGGGGGAAATAGGGGTCGCGTGAAGACAGCTGGCCGAGATGCGGCCGGGGATTTCTTGCATACATGTTTTCTTTTAGGTTTTTCAAAATTAGAAGTACAAATTTTAAGGGGAGATAGGGCTCATCATAAGGATTCAGAATCAAATAGCAATGTCGAGGCATAAACGTCCCTTTCATTTACACCTAATCACTTTGGGAAAACTGTTGACGTGTTCGTCTAATTTCTTAACCAAATTTCATAAACAGTAAATTTGTCTCCAAAAATTTCTTCCATGAAATTTCATAGAATTTTTAAACTGTCAATTTTAGTCGCGTGTTTTCTGTGGAAGATATATTAGTTTTTGAAGAACTGTGGGCGGAAAGTTCACTATAATTTTAACACTTGTTCCAAAGTCATTATTAACACCTACATGAAGACGACGTTTCTCATCCCACATTGCTATGTGATCCTTAGTCCATATTATGTGCCCTAACTTACCTTAAAGTATGTCCTTTTAATTTTGAAACACACTGTAGATAATATAAAAAATTACAAATACTTTACATTCCTAGCTGCAAAATTTAGATTAAAGATTCCAATAGCGATTCTTTGTAAGTCTTAAATATATTATTTTACGCATTTTGATATTTTTGCCAATGACACACATTCTTTGTATTTATCAATATCTCGCAATATTTTTTTCTATTAAACTTATAAATATAATCGCCTATAAATAATCTAAAGTTCATTTAACCTTTATTTTAACTATTGCCCATTTTTGACTAAATTGTAATCACCTAATGAAATAAGTACTATCAAGAAATATTCCACATCAACTTTCTAACTTCTTTTATAATATTTTCGCAGACACAAAAAATCTTTTTTTAAGCATCATTCATTTTAAATCTCAAACTTTGAAAAACAATTTCCACTACAATTTGCAATTCACATCCAATATATTTTGGCCGGGATATTTCACGCTCCGCACACTTCCATAATTCGTTTTTGCTTTTCAAATGGCAAGAAAGTGGAAATAAACGTTGATTCAAAAAAACAATAGAGCAGCCACGGTTTTTCTTCTTCCTCTGTTGTCTCGGGACCAAAGTTTCAAAGGTCCCGGCTGACAAATGCTTTTGACATTGAATGACGCTTTGAAAACAGAAATCTTTCCATTGTGACAAGCTTTCTGACTTCTTGCCTTAGAGATAAACGTGCCCTGCAGGCTTCTTGACAATGCGATGCGCCATTATTTTTGTAGAATTCACTCGATGCACGGAATTCACTCCTTCTTTTTCCATGTTTCATTAAATGTTAGCAAAATATGTCTTAATGATGTAAGAAAAGACGTTTTTGTTTTTTACTCTTTGCAGGGCGAGTTCCCTAATGTGTACTAGTTTTATTAGGTTACAGAAGCTTTCATTATTATTGGACAATCGACAAAAGCTATGATATTTTTAAATTTAATATAAAATAACTGAAATATAATTCCGAATTTTTTTTTCACATCAAAATATTTAGTTAAAATAAATTGAACTGTCCATGCAGAATAATTGTTACATGAAAGTTTGTTTTTAATTCAATGTTAGTTCAATATTGACATACATACTTCCCCTCCCATTCCTTCTATGGAATTCACTTTGTATTGGCAGGTAAATGATAACTTACAACATATCATTATCCTTCATACATTACCAAAGGACTCTAAAGAAAATTTTGTTCCCACATATTTAGGACTGGCTTTTGTCGTATGAACGCATTACTATTCTTTATTATGCATGTAACAATTATGTCTATGTCCAGTAAAAGTTTTTGAAGTCTAACTACAAAAAGAAATACAGAAAAGCACCTAGTGATGTTGCGAAAAATCTAGCTAGTAATATCACTGTCAGATTTTTTTCGTAACACTTTCAAATAATCAATACTCTGCAATGCTAAAGACAATTCTAACCCTAGTAGCAAACGGTCATCGGTTCCTGAAACGCCGCTGATTGGACAGGGAGGAAGCGCAGCGCGCGCCATGCAAGGTTCTTCCTCGCGTCGGGGGCTCTTATCTCGGATTTTTCTCGGGCATGTCCTCTCCCGAATAGTAGGGTTGGATCATCGGCAAGGGGGGAAAATTGGGCGTAGAGCCGTTGTAAAGCCGATGCGATTGGGGTTATATTCATCTCGGAAGAGACCTTGCAACTTAGGATGTGAAGCCTATGACCTTTGATAAACGTTTTAAACTGAACAATCGATAAAAATTGGGGTATATCCCAGCTAGATAAAAAATTTTAAAAGTAAAAAAAAAAAGCAAATTTGAACTTCTTCCTCTTCTCGTTGAATTTTATGCTGCCATCTGAACTTCATTTTTCAAGCTTCCGAGACTTGGTTTCGAACTGGAGAACTAACGCTTGGTAACCGGGTATTCTAACCACTAGACGGGGGTCTGACACGTTATTGGCGAGACTAAAATTGGAAGTGATTGTTGTTTCAAGTTCGGAATTGGAACATTTAAGTTTCTATTTAAATAAAACTAGACTTTTCCTGTACACTACTCAAAATTAAAAAGATTTTGCGATTTCTATCCGTTTTAAGCATTTGGGACCTGTGTACGGCCGTTAAAAAAAAAAAAAAAAAGTTTGTCTGTCTGTCGTTCTGTCTTTTCTTATATTCGCACATCACGTAAAATTGACTGAAGCGAATTAAATAAAATTTGTTGACATGATAGGTGGTCACTTAACTTAAAGTATAGGATTCGAATTTTTAAAAATATTCATTATAATGAATATTTTAAAAATCTCTCTATAGATTTTGAGATTTTTCGAAGATTGTTTCAAACTGCGTAAATTTTTATTCGCACATCACGTAAAAGTGACTAAAGCGAAAGGAATGAAATTTACTGACATAATAGGCAATCACTCACCTTAAGCTATAATCGTCGGATAAAAAAAAAAAAAAAAAAAAAAATTAGAGTTTGAGATTTTTTCTGAAAATCGTTTCAAACTGCGTAAATTTTTGTCGGGGCATCACATACGACTTAAGTGAATAAAGCAAAATTTAGTGACACGATAGGTGGTCGTACAATTTAAACTATGCCCCTAAAGTGTCTTAAAATTTGGATTAGATTTTGAGATTTTGCGAAAACTGTTCAAACTGCTTCCGCGTAATAGCTTAGCCAATCAGCAACCTTAAAACAAACATATGGTGTGCATATGATGCTCTTTGCACATTAATGAAGGAACGGAGATATCGAGCCGTTCAGCTACTTGGGAGAAAGACCGATATACCTTGGGAGAAAGACCGACCGTTTGCTCGCTTTACCCTTCGCAATCTTGAAAGCGCCTATCAGACCTCAGTGTAAAGATTCGATCATCGGGAAAAGATGAACATACGAAAAATTAAGGATGATCAGTAATGATCAGGCGATGAATAGCCAATGCACCGATCATAGGCCTAGTAAAGCCCGAGCTAGGGATTGCTGCTAGGGAAACATTTTCTGGAAAAAAATGAAACCTGTTTGACCGTACAAATTTATTATAAATGGAAAAATTGCATTTCTTGGGAAAACGCCCTGGTAATTTACTCCTATCAAGTAATTATTCAAATAAAAGAAAATTTTACGAAAATAAAATAAATAGGGATTTAAACATTAAGAGATATAAACCAAAGTTCGGTCAGCTGTTATAAGTCCTCCTTTGGATTATCTATCGGGTTTTAATACAATTATTAGTACGTCATCTTTAATAGTACTTGACAATCAGATTATAATGATAGATATTATGTTGAAACACAAAATAAATAGCCATTCGGATTTTTCTTAAGTACATCTTGCCGGAGATATTTAGATCACAACATTGCTTATATAATTTATGCTGACTGAATGTTTAGTTCAGTTATTTCACCTCATGCACATTAAGACTAATTTAAAATCAAAATGAACATTAAAATCGATAATTAACTTTGCAGAAACTCATTAAAAATTATCTTATTACAAGTTCTGCTTTCCAAGTTCAAATATTGAAAAACTAGTATAAATTTAAGTCGACCTATAGTTTTTTTTTTTTGTGTGTGTGTACAATTTTATCGAATACTGCAAGAAAATTTAGTTTAAATTATTTCGTTAATAGAATATTTAGTTTTCAAAGAAATTTTTGTAGGTTTTAGGCAAACAAAAAGTAGATATATTCATAGAAAGTGAACACATAAGACTTTTCAAAAATCTTTCATATGACAGAAAATACGACTTCATTGAAAGTGATACATCACAAAACTATGAATAATTTATAAACTTATGTTTCTTTCAAAATATCTTCAGCACGCATAAATAATCCATACCGAGCTCAACAATAGGTTACACTTAATTCCCCAAACATTGCTAAACATTTCTTGAACATTTAAAAGGTATAGATATAATTTAAAATTTACTTTTAAAAAATTTACTTATACAACACATCCATCTTTTCTCCGCTCCCAAAATTTACTGTCGCTTTCGTTTTTGCTTTTTCCTACTAAAAGTAGCAAATATTTCAAGTAAAATCACGTATGTTATTGAATCACGTATATGTTATTCGCGTAATTTAAAGAAAATACTGCTCATGTGAATTTCTTAATGAAACAAGACGCTGATTATATATATATATATATATATATATATATATATATATATATATATTCTGTAAAAAGAATATAAGATCGATGGCAGACTATCCTTTTCTATTTCTGCTGCAATGGAATTTAAATGGGAAACGTACATTACACAAAGTGTTTGAAAATGCATTTCAGACCGTCTAGACATATGTCTAAACATGTCAATAGTGAAAAAGTGCATGTAATCACTGTTGCATATTTTCTGTTTAGTGTATACGAGTGTAAATAAACATTAATCGCATTTACCAACTGTACTGGCATGTAGAGGATTATTCATACAAAAGATGCAATGAATATTCAAGTAAATTTAATTCAACAGATTTACCTTTATTGAATAGAATATACTCAGGAATATTTGTATAAAAAGAAGAAACGAAAGGAAAACTAATATGGCCATGGATTCAGCAATACATAATACAGAATATAATTTCAAATATTTTGTATATTTTTGGAAAATATGATACAAGGAAGCGAGCAATTCTTTTTGTATTGATTTCTTATAATAACGTGTTGTAGATTTATATAATCTAACTGCATATCCTGACTTTGCATGAACCTCCTCAAATAATACTTCATTTCCAGGGAGAGAGAAGTGAGAAATGTACCTAATATTCTCTTTTAAATAAACGAGGATAAATTAAAGAAAATTAAAATTAAAAAATCGTAAGATAATTGATGACCAATAAATTTATTGTTTGATGGAAACCTAACAAAAATGAGTTTTAATAAAGTATGTGTTCACCCCCAACTTGAATGCATTGGTGGTATCTATTTTCCATGCTCTCAATTAAGTTGTCGGACAACAAAACGCGAAGCAAAGACCGGCATGTGTTCCTCGATAGAATACGATTCCTTACAAATCGGGCAAATGACTTCTCCTAAGCATTTCTGAACTATGCTGCCCATCGTCAACGAATCTGCGAACAACAATTGTAAATCAGCCGACCGAGTTGTATGGTGGGTAAAGCACTCCGGTTTCGGGTTCAACTCGCGGCGGCTGGGGTTCGAATCCCGACTGGGCGTGGTTGTCATGTCCGTCCCTTCATAGGGGGTGACGTTGGTCCACCTACTAGGTGTCCCCACAATTCCGGCCTGTTGTGGCCAAAGCCTTCAAGGCAGAGACCGGCCATTAGAAACAAAAAAAAAAAAACAATAATTGTAAATCAACAAAAGTTGCACATGCGATTTCGAAAGCCTGATATTAACGAATTTTTCTCTTACTTATATATACCTGTTCTTTTTCATAAAATCAAAGTAATAGATATCGTTTTTTCATAAGATTTCTTAAAGCTCGTTATTACCATTTATACAACCTATGAATTTTATTGTTACTATTTTTTTTTTTTTTTTTAGGTGATCTTCGAAAAACATGTTTATTGAACCTTAACTTTTGGAGACCAGTGTATATTTACATTTTTTTTTTCAAATATGTCAATGAGTTTCTACAGCAGATATTCTGTAAACCCAGAGAAAAGGTGTAAGTTGATACACTGGTCAACTTGAAGTATTATTTTGAAGGATACAACTTATAGCTAAAATTAAAGAAGGATAATATATATATTCACCATAAATAAAGAGGTAGACATTCCTGCATGTTCAGATGTATTGGAAAAAGTCTGAAATTTCCGCTTTCAGTATTCAAATTTTTATCCCCAGAAAATAGTCACATATTTTACTTTTTATCGAATGTTTCAGTTAAAGTCTAAAACACCGCTCACACTTTTTCTTAAAGAATAATAATTTTTCCTTTCCATTCAAATAACACAAATAAAACTTTTTTCTGAAATAATAAATTTTAAAATAGTTGAACATTTAGTGTTCAGCTTTTTTAATAATTAGCTTCTTAATATTACCAAAATTCAATGAAATTCTTGAGTGAACCAGTTTACGAGATGGTAAAAAAATTATCAGAGGAATTTGCTGAATTCCCGAAGGCGTATTTTTCACTGGTTAAATAATCCTGGATTAATGTTTCCTCTAATTGTTTATTAAAGACAAATACACTGATCTTTATTATGTATGTTAACTTCTTATTGAATAGATCCTATTGGCCGAAAGTAACCGCTGCATGTACTTCTTTCTACATGTAAAAAACTTTTTTGTTGCTGTTGTTCTTATAGCTACCATTGAGCAGGATATTTTATATTAATTTAGAAAAAATAGAATTCAATAAATAGCAGTATATTTTAAGCTAAATTTTTAGATCTGATGCATTATAGTCAGATCTCAGATCTAACACTTTTAACTCTGATGAAAAATAATCTATAACTATTTTTCCGGCAATATCTATAAAATACTGGAAGTAATTAAATAAAGGTATTTTTGTGATTGCGACTAAGTATACGAAATTCAGATGAAATATTAAAGCAATAAATCTATTAAATACCAATTTTTTACTTTGTCATGTATTTAATAATTTTAAAAACTTTTAACGTGTTATGTTTTCGTTAAATTTCATTTCGTTAAATTTCCTTTGGAGAAAAATTAAAAGGAAATTATATTCTTGCAATTTGCATATGTACATATCACAAAAGAAGATAAATTATATATATATATATATATATTCAGTTTTTTCTTTTAATTAAGTGAAAAACATTCCATTCAGATGCTTTAAATTTAAATGTACTACGTTCACTAAACTTTTGTGTGTAAAAAGACACTTTAATTAAATGATTTCAGTAAAGCACTGTCATTATTCTCTGAGAAACCTAAAAAGTTCATAACAAATCGAAATCCGAAAAAAGTAGTGAACAAACAACTTTATTTTAAACGTTTTTATGAGTTACAAGAAGAAATTTCATTTAGAAATGCTTTAGAAACTGAACTACAAACTGATAAAGGAGGCAGCAATAACATAAAAAGAAATATCTGTAAAATAAATAAACTCTACTCAAAATGAAAATGTCTTTTTAAGGCTGTTGACATACGTCAGTGGATATCTTGGATCGGATCCAGGAAGTATATTTCTCTTTACGTGTTTTGTCAGAACGAAATATTTCCTTCAAAACCTTTTTGTCAATTGTCATTTCACTTTTAAAAGAAATATCAAGAATTGTTCAATTTTTCTAGATTAGGTTACTTACAAAAGAATAATAATTTTGGACAGAAAAATATCTTTGTCTGCAGCAGTAGACGGTTTTCTGTTAAGCTGTTCGGCAATAGCTAATTTTTTTGTCGTAAAATCAAACTTTTTAGTTTGTTTTAATCCATTTGAGAATTTTTTGTTTGTTTTGTATATGAAATTTATGGAAGAGTTTAATTTTTCACATGCTCCTATAAAGTTTTCCGTAATAGTTTGTTTCGCTTGAAAAAGTAAACTGCTTATTTGAAAGAGATTGTAAATAAGCAATCTAATTTATTTAATTAAAAACTTGCCTCTAAAGCTTTATATAGATTGAACAAGACTTGTTCTGCGCATTGTAAACCATAAACCAGATTTTTTTAAATTACAAAATAAGTATTAGTCTCCAGAATCCAGAGCTGTTAAAAAGTAATTGAGCGTTGCCAATTGATAATAAGGCATAATCGAAAATATTACTTTTAAAAAATTTACTAATAACTTACTAACTTATTAATTAAATTATTGTTGCATATTGCCTAATTTCGATAATTATGTTCTATAAATCAACAAAATGGCATTTAAGTCCAAAATTTACCCAAAAAATTCTTGAAATGTAATTAAAAATGTGAAAGACCTATTGCATTCGCTTCGAAAGCGAGCTTAACCTACACAGCGTAAAAGAATCCAGCAAGTTATTAAAAAATAAAGATTAATACCAGTTTAGCGTAATCAAAAATCAAAGAAATAGTTTAAAGTTTTTGGTTTCTTAATGTGTCTTCTGTATGTCTAAAAGCATATAAATTAAAAGTAAAATGTGGTAAATACCAGAAAATTATGATTTTAAGCTTACTCAGAGCACTATAACTTAAGATTAGTTGTTTTTCACTTATTTGAAAAATCGAAATCACCTGTGGTGGGAAAAGTTGTGTATTGACATGAAATGTCTGGAATTTTTTTTTATTTTAATTAAAATATATTAAGACCCCC
Source organism: Cheiracanthium punctorium (assembly GCA_038373885.1). Lineage (NCBI taxonomy): Eukaryota > Metazoa > Arthropoda > Arachnida > Araneae > Cheiracanthiidae > Cheiracanthium > Cheiracanthium punctorium. Next base: position 399,875 of record JAWZYV010011717.1, read on the forward strand.
GCCAGGCCCATGAACTTTTACCAAATATGTAAAATTCAGTGTTTTTATTTATTTTTAAATTTTTTTGTGTATCAAATTGATTAACCTCCCGTAGTGGAAATAGTTGAACAAAAAAACCCTTCGTTTGTGAAACACATTTTTTTTTCTGATATCATATCATATTTAAAACCCCCGCCAGGATTTTGAAAATTGTACAATTTGCTATTTTTTAATTAAGCGTCTCTTTTTGTACCCTTTACTCTATACGATTTTATTTAGATTTGTTTTGCATATTCCTGATGGCTATTACAGTAACAGGCCTTTGCCCAGGCTTTTAAAGAAGGACGCACCTCCCGGCTGATTTTACTGACGACCCGGGTTTAAAAAAAAAAAAAAAAAGGATCCCCCTCGATACTTTAGATATTTTCCCATCAACACCGGTCAGGGTCAAGTGAAAATTCCGATTTCACTTGCCCATTTCCTCTGGATGCACCGACTGAGTATTGAATCGTGTTAAACTCTAAACTGCTGTTTCTTTAAGATGGGAGCTAGAGTGTAACAACACAAAAAATGATTACGCAGACAGCCTGTATTCTGGTTATCGATAAATGTAATAAAATAGACAGTTAGAGGAATAAAGTTCTCCTGTACTTGCAAAATAGTCTAACAAAGAGTAAGATAGCTTTGCAGGCATTACATTTGCATGGAAGAAAGAGCTGAAATTTAGCATTTGTTAAAAAAGGGTACGTTTTGCACAAAAGAATCAAAGAATATATAGTGTTATTGCAAAAGCCAAGCAATTTCCTTATTCATATATCACCAAAAAATAGCACAGCTAATGAAATGCTGTCTAGCATTTTAGATTATTTGAAATCTAATTGCTTATTTACCGTGAATTTAGCTGCAACTGGATCCGACGGAACAGCCCTGAGTACTGGCGTTGAAGATGGTGTGATACGCTTGTTTGAATTGCATGTATTAAGACCATTGCAGTTGCTCAAATGTCTGCTGTATATAAACAAACTTTACTTCAATCAGTACGGTATCTAAATGGAAACAGTAGAATTTATACACATTGTGGCATTAATGATAAAATTCTGGACTCATCTGAAATAAACTACCGATTGTGTTGATATGTCCACAGGAGATATTGATGGACTTATTACTGATCAAAAGTATTTGTATCAAATCTGTCAAGTGATATAATCTGAACATAGTCCTGCCCAAAAACATTGTCCTCTAAATCAACTGGAAAGCATGCCAGGCGGCTTGAAACGGCAAATAAAATGCTTCCTCAGTATATTGGTACAGAAACACCATCACTTGAAATAGAAACTGTTGTGGAATACATTCTAAAATTGTAATCAAAAGTTCGGTTTCTCATTAAAACTGGGACTTTATTCACAGTTAGTGCACAGAATATTTATGAAGTTACACATAAATCAAAATATCCGAGCGAAGAGCTGAAATTAGTTCTGGATCCTGTAATTCAAAGGAAGAGTTTTTATGGTCACTCATGAAACCTACTGATTGCCATGATCAAAGACGAATGATCAAATGCGAGGAAATAAAGGCACAACATATACGCAGTGCAGAATTTGTGGAAATGGTCACAACAGGGGACTCTTGCAATAACGATGTATGTTCTTTCCTTTGTATTCTTCTGTGTGAGACGCCCCCTTCTTTAACAATTGCTAAGGTTCAGTCCTTTTTTCCATCTAACTAAATGTAGTGCCTGCGAAACTAACTTACTATTTGCTAAACTATGCAAGTCCAGGATAATTTTCTTTCTTCGGCTGTCTACTTTGTTACATTTATCGATAACCATAATATAATATGTCTTTATTATCTCTTTTTCTTCTGTTGTTGCTATTCTAACACTCAGCTCCTATCTTAAAGAAACAACAGTTTAGAGCTTACTTTTGCACGATTCAGCACTCAGTTTAAACATCCACACCAAATGGGCAAGATAAATCGAAATTTTCATTTGAGTTTGACTGGTGCTGATTGAAAGCAAACTAAAGTATCAAGAGGCATCCCTCTTTTTTTTTCTTTTTTTTCTTATTTCATTTTTCTTTTTTTTACCCGGACAGCCAGTAAAATTTGCTGGACGGTGCGCACTTCTTTAAAGACCTAGGAAGAACCCAGTAGAATACTATAATATTGATCAGCAATATTCAAAATTAAAATTGAATAAAATAGTATAGAGAAAATGGTACAGAACGAGCCACTTAATTAAATAATAGCAAATTATGCAAATTTCAAAATCCTGAAAGGGGCTTTAAATATGATATGATTTTTTTTTTCACGAACGAAGGGTCTTACTAATCAATTATTTCCACTGCAGGCGGTTAAAAAATTTCATACATAAAAAATTAAAAAAATAAATAAATAATAAAAACATTAAATTTCACATATCTGGTGAAACTTCATGGGTCTTAATATACAGGGTGTCCAGCCTTAATGTGACCCAATAGCTAATTCCCGAACCGTTCGGTTTAGATATACACTTCCAATTTCAAAAATGTTTTTAAAAACGTAAAGAATGTTTTTACGTGCTTTTCGAACCAAAAAAACCCATTTAGAAAAAAATTACAAAAATTAAATTTTTATACGGTCCCCAGGTCCTATCACTTATATTTAGGAAAAGATGCAGTACAAACACAAAAACAAAGTAAACACAAAAAGTTTCATTTTATTACGATAAAAACTGACCGAGTTATGGAACTTGGAAAATCATACATTTCATCCATTTTCTCGGCCATTTTCAAGACGGTCCCTAACTAGCTTCTAATGAGGTAGCTAAATGGGTTTTTTGGTTCGAAAAGCACGTAAAAACATTCTTTACGTTTTTTAAAACATTTTTTCAAATTGGAAGTTCATATATAAACCGAACGGTTCGGGAATTAGCTATTGGGTCACATTAACACTAGAACCGCGGTGTTTCAGATATACCTAAAACCGCGGGCTGGGTCAAATTGACCCAACTTGCAGAATTCACGGTGCAATGCAACAATAATGTCATATTTCAACGGTAATGATATAAGTTCAATCTTAACATTTGTATTAAGTATAATATTATATTAAAAGTACAAAAATAGTGTTGCTATAATTCTTATTAGAACCGCGTCTCTTGAAATAGGTATACCTAAAACCGCGGTATGGGTCAAATGGACCCGACTTGTAAAATTCACATTGCAATTAAAATGACATAATGGTATGCTATTATACCGTTTATTATGTCATTAACGTTCATTTTATGAATGATAATGACATTTATTTAATTTGAACTTCGGATTCCAGACTCGTGGGAAGTTTTGGGCCAAAATGACCCATTCCGCGATACCAGGTGTACATATTAAAGACAAAAAACAGATAAAAGTTACGAGTTTAAATTTTTTACAGATAATTAATAACATAAAGTTAGGAAAAGTCACGATTTTTAAAAAATTTCAGTTCGTAACTTTTTGAAAAAAAAAACGGAATCAAATCCGGTTTTTGGTCAAAATGACCCGTCCCGCGGTTCTAGTGTTAAGGCTGGACACCCTGTATTTTAATTTCAAAAAATAACTTTTTACAGACATCTGATGTTCCCACCACAGGCAATTTCGATTTTCAAAAAATGTGAAAAAGACCCACCCTACTATTTCTCAGCAGATATTTTTTACGGAAAATTATTATTTTAATATAAGTAAATAGTATTTAGAACCAATAGTGCAGCTATTTTTTTTTATTTGTCACGATGAAAAAGCCCTATTTTCATATCTTAATACCTGAATTTAAATTTTTCACATAATGTTACCAATCGAAGGAATCAGATTGCCGATATTTGAGTTACTATAACAGGAAAACGACAACAATAGAAAATAAATACATATCTATCCATACTTGGTCATAATCAAAAATTCATGTATTTTAATAAAAAATTCAAAACACGTTTGCATCTTGTAGTTTGTATTTTCATTATTGAAAAACAACGTACTTTGAAAAGTATTTAAAAATACATTTTCGATGTATTTTGTTGAAATCTGTACCTATCAAAACACAGTGCATAAGGTCTATTTTCTTTAATCTGTTAACAAATACGAAACTGTGTATTACTAATATATATATACGTATTTACATTATATATACAGAGTGAAATCTCTCCGTGCCGCCACCCCACTCTAAAGGCCAATTTTTCATGGCACAGAATTTTCGGCTCATAGACCTAATGTTAAAATAACCTCTATCAGCGACCAACCGACCCCCTCTGAACGACCACCGAGTGGGATCGCCAACCTCATTTTTTGGAAAATTCTACTCACTCCATACTTTAATTTTGAGCGGAAAAACTTCAGCTCAGGTTTTTGGTCGAACATAAGAACCAGGAATAACTTCCCTACTAGCAATTTTGCTCGGGCTACCACCGGCCACGTAGCCAGCCGATGATGGCCCGAGCAAAATTGCTAGTAGGGTTGCGAAGTCCTCCATTCCCACGGTTTCTCCCCCTGACACAAAGTATATAAACATTTTTACAAAAAACTTTTTGTGCCTTTCAGGCGCTAATTCCGTCCCTGACGAGGAATTTTCCGGTGTTTGTAATGGCGAGTAAGTTAAACTTTCAACACAAGCGACTTAAGGGAAAATCAATGAAATTATCGAAAATTCCGAAGCAGTTACAAGCAAATCGGTTAGAGATCTCCTTTTTAAAGCAAAATACGAACTTAGAAAAGTGTTTGTTTCAGGGAAAAGTACAAAACTTTAAACCGACACAAATTGTATCCTTTTTCCAAAAAATTTAAGAGAGCACACTATTTTCTCTGAAGATAACTTTTAAATTTCATTTTAAATGAGGAATATTCATCAGACTTCTTTACATTACGCATTATAGCAATTATCTTATAATAGTAAATAAAACCCTTCATAGCGGCCACCCCCTCTGAGCCGTCAAATATTCTCGGTACGGTGGGATGGCCGCTCAGAGAGGATACACTATATATATATATTAGGGTGGATAGAAAAAAATGTTTTTTCGAAATATTTATCTCCTGAGGTCTCAAAAGTTGTAAATTCATATAAATAAGATAATGTGCAAAATTTGAATGTTCTACGACAACTTCTTGGGGTTGCGCATCGAGCTTGAAATCTAGAAATTTTTGAAAAATATGACTTCTTTAACAAATCAACCAAAAAAAAAAAAACTTTTCCGAATTATTAGGCTCCCGAGGTTTTAGAAGTTGTATATTGTTATGAATAATGCAAAATCTGGAGGGACTGTGACAACTTCTAGGAATTACACATGCTTGAAAATTAAATATCTGAAAAATATGCGTTTTTTGAAAAAAAACATATGTAGAAAGCAAAAATTATGTTTTTAAATGAATTAGTCTCATTGAAAAATAGTCAGTAACGTTCGCAGTTCTTCTCTAATGCAACCACAATCGTAACTAATTACCCAGGACCCACCTCGTTGATTTGCCTACCATGCGAGTCCTGCCCGGCCAACCCAAGCACCCAATTTTTGGAGCATGCGTTTTAACGAGTAATGTAAAGCCCGACTTCATATTAAACCGTGGCATTTTATGTCAAGTGTAATAATCTAGATCGTATGAAACCACCATCTGATAGATGGATAGACAAATTTTGGAGTGGCTGTTGTCTGGAGTGAAGTTGGCAAATACAACCTCGCAGAAAGTTTGTCAGATTAGAGAACTGCGTTTCTAGATTTCGGATGACGCTTTTGTTGTTTCCAGAATTCGATGATTCACCACCACCGCCAATTCAAGTGAGGGTCCCAAGATCAATGGATTTCGCGTGTGGAATTCTCCCAAATTTCCAGTGAAATTCTTAGAATCCGATGGTGAACATGGCCAAAGTATGTTGAACTAGATTAGATTATCATTGAGAAATATCCGTTGTAACAAACACTCGGGTGTAATTTGCCGTCAACAAATTTTTCTATGTATGTGGTTCTGTTCTTCCTCCTACCAATACATAATCCCAAGAAATTTTAAAAGTATTTTTTCCCTTTTCTTTCTGTAATTCACTGCGAGTCATCCGATCCTTCCTTTATTATATGGGTCGAGAAGCAGTTGAGAAGGTTTCTCTCCATCTCCATTACTTCTGCTTTCTTTCTAGGTTGTGAAATAAAGTTGATACCAGAATTGCTGCTTCGCAGTCCGTAATAATTTTGTGTTGCAGACTTGTGAAAGCACTGAGATTTTTATTCTAACTTGGTCGTTTTTGAACGCATTTACCAAGTACCTGTAGATAGGCATTCAGCATTTTGTCCAGTCTTTCGTACTTCTCTTTCGTTATTTTCTCTTTCCAAATCAATGACTAAAATTGGAGACATACACTGGATATTGGAACTTTCACCTCTTCCTCCAACAATCTCGAAATTTCTCTTTCCAACCTTTCAACTTTTCTCTCATTCTCCATAAACTTGTCTTCTTTTCAGTTCCAACGATAGTCACATACCTAGATTCCCTCTTGTCTGCCAATGACTCCCGTTCTGTATAAGGTATGAACTTCTCTGAGCCACACCAGCTCCTCCGGGAAAAGTCAGCATATTTGGGAGTTGCGATATTCAATAGCTAGTTAAGAGGGAGTTTTCCCCACTTTCTTCATAAACAATTCCTTATGTCCGTCTGTAACGTATGATTTATTTAGCTGCTGAACTTGCTTACGACCTTTACTATCTTTTGAAATCTTTGGATTGACACAGTAGGGATACTGGTCTTGATCCAAATTTCCTGTATTCTGATTGCCACAACTCTGGTTATTTCTCCTTCCGGTGGATCCTGCCGTTTACTCAGAATTTTACTAGAATTTTATTCAGGATCGTATCAGCGGAAGGCAATCACTCCTTAGTTTTTTTGACTAAACTGAAAACACCATCTATATGAAACGTCAAACTAAATGCCTGTTTCATCAAAATATATCGTGTCTGGTTTAACTCAACCCATGCGCATCGCCATCACTCGGCAGGCAAACCTGCGTTAGTTGTCTACAGCAGAGCTTACATACTGCGCCCAAAAAAAGGGGGCATGAGGTGTGCATTGTATCAAACTATTCGTAAAGTCATTTTTTGTGATTTACTGAGCATCTTTTAACATACAAAAGGACAAAATTATTTTTAACAAATGAAGTTTGCTTTCTACATATTTTTTTTTTCAAAAAACACATAATTTTCAGTGTTTTATAGATTTCATGCTCGATGTGCAACCCCTAGAAACTGTCGTAGTCTTAAAGAACGTCATATGTTTCAAAAATTTCTAGATTTCAAGCGCTGTGCGCAACCCCAAGACATTGTCGTAGAACATTGAAATTTTACACACGTCTTATTCATATCAATATACAACTTTTGAGACCTCAGGAGATAAAGATTTCGAAAAAAAAGTTTTTCGATCCACCCTTATTTATATATATATATATATATATATAAATATATATATATATATATATATAATATATATATATTACATACTATACATACATATATATATATATATATATACTATATATATATATATACTATATTAAATATATATATATATATATATATATATATATATATATATATATATATATTTATATATATATATATATATATAATATAAATATTTATATATTAGGGTGGATCGAAAAAATTTATAATATATAGTATTACATGTCGAAATGAATTTTTGTTCAACAAAATCTCAAAACATTATATATTATATTTTTTAAATTTCCGCAGATGTTTGCACATAAGCCGATCTTACGTTCATAATAATATCATTTAAGGGGAAAAAATTATGTAAAGTAAGGTATGGAATTTTTTTTTTAATTTTTAAAACCTTTTTATTTTTTCGAAAAAAATATTCAGACTAAACTACGCAGTTAAATTCCTGAATGAAATAGATTCCACAAATATATTCTCTCTCAAGGGATCATGAACCAGATAGTCCAAGAAAACAGGTTTTATTCTAGAGAATACACAACAATAATAATAATATACTGTGGTACTACAGGTGAATACTTTTTTACAGGATAAACTATATTTTTAGTGTAAAATAGAGTGAAACTGCGAGCACAATTTTTAAACAAATATAATAAAAAAATCGTATTGGTTGACTTATGAGACGTTCATAAATAACCCTATGTGCTACTCGATTCAGATAAACTGCTCTGCTCCCGGTAAGTGAAAGAAGTAGTGAATTATCTTAAGATATAAATTTCAAAATGGGCCTATATTACTCTGCGGTGTAGTTAAGTGCTGCGTAAATCAAATGCTACTATATAAATTCCGGTCATCGAATAAACATTTATATGTATATTGATATCAATAATTCTCAGTTTATATGAAAGTAGATACTCTTGAAGTGCATTTTTTCCTTATGATGCGATTTCATTTGATATTAGAGGAAAGGTATTTTTAACTCATTTTGCTTTTTAATTTAGAATTTGAGTGCATTTATTGCATGTAATAATATAAATTTTCCTAATTTTTAAAGTATTTAGCAACATTTTTTATATCATTAACATATCAACTTACTTTATAATAATAATAAAAATATATTAGATAGTATCAGGCAAAAAATAATACACAACAAGAATCAAGCAATGTGTATCTCGGTAACATTCTATCTGATCCAATCTTTGGGTTTTGTCCGTTGAAACTATGCCTTTTTTTTACGAGTAAGAGTTTTTAGGGGCTGAATGCCTCATACGAAAAGCGAGCGTAGGGGGTCTAGGGGCCTTGGCCCCTAGTTTTATACATAATTAAAACAGGTCGTGAAATTAAATGGCCATATATTTGTGCATAATCTATGTCGAATTATTATGTTTTCATAAAGTTGTTTATATTATTATATTTATTTATTTATTTTTCTTTAATAAAATGTGCATAACGAACTGTTGAAAAACATTCGATAAATAAAGTTACTGTGCAGGACCGAAACCGGTGAATGTCAACTCATATCAAATGCGTCGGTGAAATACCGAATATATGCTTATATTCTAGTATATTCGGACTACCACCGGCCCATGTCGACATGCACAGATATGTCCTGTTGAAGTCTGGAAAAGAAGCCGATGGCAACAGGAATGCAAAAATGTAGCAAAAAATTTTTTTTTCAATTGTGGGAATTTTATTTCTCCGTGAATCCACGGTTTCTCATGGTTATAAGAGAAAAGTCCACTAAGGTATAAATGTCAAGTACTTTATTTGTTAAACGTAAAACTAAAATCTGTGCGACTTCAGTCATGATTAAGAAGCCAAGTAATATCCGGCATCCTTTCTTCTTCTCACGGTAGAATCTAAAGCTATATGTCGAAAAAAAATCCCTGTCTGTCCTTTAAATCTACCATGGCATTTAAATTATCTGCGGTTAGTCTTGTTGTAAAAACTGTTTATGTGTAACCGTAGAGTAACGTAACGGAAACGTTAAGTTACTCTTGTAACATTTTAATGCGCCGAAAATACGTCGAAGAAATGCACATCTCCGACATATTCAACATTCACCATTAGAGCTTGGTGAATGTCAACATTTTCCGGTGTAAGGGAGAAATAAGGAGATTTAGCAAATATTTCGGACGTACACCAAGCTACTATGTGAATGTGAACTTTCACCAGCGAAAGTCGGTATTCTCCAGATTTCGGACTTTCACAGTAACATATACATACATATATATATATATATATGTGTGTGTGTGTGTGTAGATAAATATAGATAGATAGATAGGTATATAGGGCATTCCAGAAAAGTGGTAACATGGTTTAATTCTTTATCTATTAAAGATAAGTGAGCAATGTAATTTAAAAAAAAATGTTCAGAATAAGTTAGGAAAAAAGACTAAGATTTTTTTTCTTTAATTTTTAAAAAGTTTCACGTTTAAAAGTTTGTATATGACCTCCGTAGAAATAAAAAATCCCATTAGTAAAATATGCCCATGCACAAATGAGTAGATGTTAAAAGTTTGAAAACTATATCCTCAAAAGTTTCAGAGATATGAAGCGAAACATATGGTGACTTAAACCGCTTTTCGGTGGCTTTAAGAAAAAATACAGATGTTCGCGTTTCAGGGGTATTACAGAAATGACGAAAGAAAACAATTTTTTGCACTCTTGCAATAAACGTTTGCATTCGAATTAATGTACAGCGCCTACCATCTTTATTTAAAGATATCTTTCAGACGTAATACGACGAAAGACTGAAGCTTTTACATCACTTCTTAAGTGTACGGTGCACATTTTACTAATTGGGATTTTTTTTGTGTGGTATTGCCATGGAAATTTAAAAATTGAAACTTTTTTGAATTAACGAGATCATTTTTTAAATTACCATAGTGTCTTTTCCAACCTTATAGTAAAACTTTTCTCGAGCAATAAAGTTTACATCCATGTTTACATTAAAGTTTACATTCATGTGTAGTCACAGTCTATATTTGTTACATCTGAGATGTTTTATTGTGAAAGGCTGAAAATTTGTACAAAGACAGCATTCTAATAAAAGTGAAATTTTACTTAGTATATTAAAATTCATGTATAGTGAATATGAATTAGGCAATCTATTATTATAATTGTTCATATTTCTGTCGAGTTGTGATTTTTTTAAAGTTAATTCATTACTCGTAAAGCTAAATAGGAAATTTTGTTTATACCCGAATACCTTTTTTCAGAGGATGTACATGTACATCACCTCATTTTGTATAGCGCATTTAACTAACTGGGAATTTTTCTCTATGGGTGTCGTGCACAAATTTAAAATGTGTAACCTTTTTTGGAAAATTAACGAAGGGAATTTTTTCTCAACCTCTTTTCTTACCTAATTTTGAGCATTCTTTTTTCAATTTACGTTTCACATATACCTCTAACAGATAAAGAATTAAAGCGTGTTACCACGTTTTTAGCACACCCTGTATTTATATTTTTCGGCTTACTCGAAATTACACTTTCGGTTGTAAAGAAATGATTAATTATTAAACTAGCACAGCAGTTACACGTATGCTAATTTTTTGGCTATAAGTCGTAGCAGTTTTAATTATTATTAACAGACATGGACAAAACATCGTTTACAGAAATTCATCCAAAATGATAATGATCTACACTATGGATATTAAAATAAATAATTAATCAAATTATAAATTATGGCAAAATAATTCAGTATTTAAACGGTTGGAATAGTAATAATGAAATATTTTTCAGTAATTTCAAAATAATTGATTTCCCATTCATTTATATGCAAGATTTCTGGTGATTTATCAGTAACTATTCAAGGCAAAGATTTTATTGTTTTTGAAAAATAAAATTTAACTCGCATTGAAAAAATAATTACATTGAAGTAAAAACATCTCTTTGTAACACGAATCATAAATGAATGCCGTCTTATTAATTTTTCTAATGTTGCTTGTTTTATAATTGATTTTAATAAAATACTAAAACACATATTTATTTTATTTTATAATTTTGTTAATTTTAATATATCAGTACCTACCTACATGGAGTATAAAAGTAATTATTTAAATAAATCTGCCAAATATGCATCATGCAATTGAAAGTTTCAATATATTATGCACGGTATGCCTCCAGAAAACTTTTAGAGTATTTTCTACAGGTATTTTGTGAAACTAGAGAAAACACATCGCATTCTTTTGAATTGTTTCGAGTTCTTAGAGATTAAATGTTTTATTGTTTGGATTTTGTCCATCGTCATTCTCTACAAAAGATTACCTTCTTAGAAGATTAGAACGGTTTTCCTTATAAACATGGCCTGAGAAATTTAAGAAATAAAATTTTCCACACTTTTGACAATACTTTCACTTAATATGAATGTATTTTCCTGTAAATGAATAATATCAGTATCAGTTGTATCCTAACATTTATGCTCAAACTGATTTTTGCTTAGCACATAGATATGCAATTAAGATGTAAGCTATGAGGACATTAAGTTTTATAAACTTGAGTAGTGTGCAATCGTTTTAATCTTATCTTAAAAACACCAATTAGACACCTGTTTTTATTTAATGCTAAATAAAAATATAAGTATTTAGTACCTACTTTAATGGATTTTGTGAATGTATTAACCCTCTAATGCCCAATATGGGAAATTCCCAAGTAAAAAAAAATATTTATTTCATTTAAATGCTGTTTTTTTAAAAGTTAAATGCTTTAAATATAATAAAAAATTGGGAAAGAAAAGTTATTTTAATTTTTTTTCAATGGTAGCACTTTAAAACTTTTCTAAACATTGTAAATGATACTCAAAAATTTTTATCTAGTGAAAAAATATATAGATTTTTTTTTACATATAAATGGAAATTATTAATTTTTCTTCATATTAAATATTATTAAAATAGTAGAAAAATTTTATAGTAGAACATGTTCATTCAAAAATATATTTCATCCATTAATGCTGGCATTTGGGGACCAAAACTACTATTATTATGAATTAAAGGAATAATTAATGGTTTTATGACTTCAAAATTATATTTCGAAGCATAAAGAAATAGCGTTTAGCAAATGGTAGCATATTTGCTGCCATGGGCATTAGAGGGTTAAGATGCAAAAAAATCCCTCTAATGAGTACAAGATTTTAAACAAACTTGCTATAAAGATTTAAGAATAACTCATTATTTTTATATGATATGAGGTTCAAATTTACATTAAATTTGCATGGGATTTACAGAGTATTCATGATACATAAAAAAATGTTTACTAAATATTTTGATAGGTTTTAAGAAAAATGATACGATGTTTATATTTCTCAGAAATTACGGAAATATGTAAAGAAAGAAACATTTATTGCATAATCGATGCAACATAATCTTGACAATAAAAATCGAAACGTTTAAAACAATGATTTATCTGAAATTAAAGTAAAATCTCATTTTCTTTCGGTACAAGAATCCGAATAACTTTTTGATCAAAAATTTTTTTCGTTAAAAATATAATTTATTAATTGGAAATTATAATTCTTCGGACAACGTAATATCAAAGTTTAAGTCAGCTTTTTCGATTGTTTTATAAAAGAATGCTTTACTATATTGTATGTGCCGTAATACACTTGTATGAAAATTATGTAGTTCGGTTGTAACAGTAAGAAAATTCTTTCTATCCAAATTACAACTATAGAACACTCCGAATAAATTATTGAAATTATACTTGGAATTTTTGTATTGTCTGTGAAAATTTATCATTTTATTCCACATTCCATGTCTTTCATTTCAAACTTTGACATTTTACTAAATTATGTCTAACAAATCATTTCTTTCGCATTCTTACGACATTACCAAAAAATCTGATGTGAACACCACATGAATTCCTTGCACGGCTATTAAGTCAAAAATATTTTCGGTGCACTTCATATATACTTATTTTGTTTGAATGCGATAAAATGCTGCATTAATTCTAGGGTTTCCTTGCCAAATGTTTGAGATATCACCAGGTTCGGCAAATTTTAAAAGATTTGTTCAGGCACTTAATTGTGCGATATTTCGCCAAAACCCAACAAGCTTGAGATAGTTAATGAGATTTTGGACAATGGCCGAAATAGTGATTCATCACAGACTTTTAACTAGTTTATGGTATCCATAGACCGTAATGTATTTAAAGGCATCCCGGTGACCCTGTAAAAAATTACCCAGTCGATTGCTATCAAAAAAGACATGCACAATTAGATGTTACAATAGTTTTAAATACAAAAAATTCAACATTCTACGATTTACAGTTTTAGAGTTAAGCAGAATACGAAACTATTCTTGGCTCCAAATTTGTCGATATTTCGCCAAAAATCGTCAAGGACGATGGGGGCGATATTTTAGGCATGGATCAAATGACTGACTATTGGCAAATTTGTCGATATTTCGGCAAACTTGACATGGACAATGACTGAATACATACACGCGTCCATAGACATTAATGTTTTAAAATTCTTTTGGTTGGCCCTGTAAATAAACTCTCCACTAAATTGGAAACAAAAATCGAGATGCACAACTAGATGTTACAAGAATCATATATGAAATTTCAACATTCTACGACTAATAGTTTTTGAGATTTAGGAGTTAAATACATACACGCATACACCAAAAGTCGCCAAGCTTGACGACTTTTGGCGTAATTTTTGAGGAAGGCACGTTGCCATTGTCGGACCATTGCCTATTTATATTGTAGAACGGTATCGTGCTTGAAATGGATGAATTCCCTAAAATTGCCATTGACCTTAACGTGCTGGAAATCTTTTGAGTGTTCCTGCAGCAGAACTGTAAATGATAAACAAACTTTTTTCGATGGAGAGATTCATTTTGTACTCTTCAACAACATATACCACTTTTCATTCGTTTGAAATAGCGTATTACCTCTAAAGTACGTTATAATGAATTTCTGCCATAGAACGTAATGTATGGAAAATCAAATCTTTGACCCTGTAAATAAATTATCCATCCAATCGGAACCAACTAGATCTTACAACAATCCTAAATATAAAGTTTCAGCATTCTACGACCATTAGTTTTTGAGATACACGAGTTACATACGTACGTAAGTACGTGCAGACGTCAGGTAAAAACTAGTCAAAATGGACTTGCGGTCTTTCAAAATTGGTTTGTACATGCATTTACATGAGCAATGTGTTCGATGAGATGTGTCACAAAAACTCTTTTAAGTAAATTTAAAGGTAGTCAAAATCGGTTTTTTCTTCAAAATCAGGGCACCGAAATTATTCGTGATCACATTACTTCCTTATAATTCGTACAAGGAAATAATAACTCTGCGTCAGAAACTCTGAAAGTTAAGGTATTTTTAACTCGCAATAATTTGCTTCAGCTGGTATGTTGTCTTTTGACTGCACTATGATATATAGTAAAATTTTAAAAATATGCTTTTCGCTGAGTAGTTTGAGTCCTCTTTCTGTAAAATTTGAAAAATTATAAACTCAATCATTCAGTTTTATATCACAGAATATTTTACAAAAGAATACTTAAATATGCAGCATGAGACGTTTTCATCTGCATTTTCTAATTTTGTTCCACATTTTTATTAGTTTTACTTTTCCCATTACAAATTAAATTTACCGCCAAAAAGAAAAAAAATGTTTTCATTCATCTTTAATTCACTTGAAATAATATTCAAAACTGATGTTCTCGTAACACGAATACACTTGATTACTTAGTAGCACAATATGTATAACATAGTATACTAAATGCGTAATTTAGTATACGGTGTATGTTAACCAACCTGCTGGTTTTGCATCTCCTAGTAACCTTATGTATTACATTCTTTAAGAAAAAGTCAACGGAAAAACACAGCAAAAAGAGAATTGGATTTTGAAATATTACATTCTTTCGAACCGGGATATTGGTGCCCTACATTTTTTATAATACTTCCGATTCAATATTTATATATATATATATATATATATATATATATTATTTTTTTAACTGTCTACATTTATCAACTAAGATAAATATGAAATGATGAGTGTTTCTTACTCCAGAACAGCATGAAAGCAATCCAATTATTTCTGCTTTGAAGCAGTTTTCAACAACGTAAATCATACATCATTGTAAAAAATGTATCTTTTATTAGAAACAAATAAAGATCTTATATTACAAAGAATTTTTCAAAACTTTCTTTCGTTTGATATTTTATGATAAGGAATACAATGACATACTTCTAAAATAAGATTTTTCTAGAATAAAAATTGTGAGAGATTAGAACAGGCTTTAGAAAACGTGAAATATTTTTCGATCTCATAAATGAAACAAAATATTAATTCTTTTTTTCTTTTATTAGATGGAATTTATATCGTGTCAGTAATTTATTTAAAGTATTGTTATGTTACACATCATGATTATCATTTTATTATTCTTATTAATATTATTATTATTATTATTATCATTGTTGTCATTGTTGTTGTTGTTGTTGTTGATAGTTGTACTGGCATTTTCTTTTTCCTGAAATATAGAAACATCAGCAGAAGATTTCAATATTAATCCCTTTATGTCTATACATGTAATATATTTTTTATTCGAATGAAGACATTTTCTTTGTAGCGTAAGTATCTAAAAAATCCCTCTTTCATTGTTATTTTCAGCTTGTTCCACGACGTCTTTGAAAGAACACAGTAGAAATTATCGGATTAGATTTCGCGGGGTTTCTTCACTTGGTCCGCGCGTAAGATTCATTCTTGGTGCAAATGTCAAGATAATGTCCTGACATATCAGTGCCTGCTCATGTCTTTGTAACTTCCCTATAGAGGCATTTGTAAACATCCACTGCGTCACGTGACCTCATGTGATTTAGAAGTATGTATGCGGTGGCTGAGAGCGAAGCGGTGTTTTTTCGGTGTTGTAATTTGCTGTCAAAACACATCAAGTATCGTTACTCTTATCAATGAATCAACAATTCCTATGATGACACTTGCAGTTAAAATATTCCCGGAATTGTGGTATAACTCTTTATTACCACAATGGACATACACAAATACTTAATCGTCTTCAAAGTGGAAGGAAGGGAGTCACCCGCAGGGGAGAGCGACCGCGGAACGCGGTTTACACTGCAAGGCTCCCCTGGGAAATGGAAGCAACAACCACCCCGGACCTCTGAAAACCTCTTAAACAATACAGAGCTCCCATAAAAGGGGTTACATCAAAAGAACATAAAACACCACAAAAATATGAACAAGACACAAGTAATACACAATATACACAGTAATACACAATATATATAAACAACAAAAATACTAGTTATTACAGAGACAAGAAGCCTCACATAACAGTAGTTTAAACATGAAAACTACAAAACATGAAAACACAAAAAAGGAGTTATGTGTGTATATTGTGAATATTCTGTATTGAATCTCCTTTAACTGGTTTTAAAATTTACTATATGATTAAACCATTTTAGTCTGTGCATATTGTTCTTAGGCTTTTATATTTATATCGGCTATTGTTGTTTGACCTTTTAACCTTTTAAACCAGTTTTTAAATTTCTATTGAATATGTTTAACTAGTTTTATATAACTAAATTAATTATAGTCTGTACATATTGTTCTTATGTTTTTATAATTATATCGGTTATTGTTGTCTGATATTTTAGACGTTTAACTAGTTTTAAATTGTGATATTTATCCACACTGTGATATTTCTGTTAAATTATATGCCTCGTGTTTGTCTTTCTGTTTGGATTTTATTTCTCTTGTTTATTTCATTTTATGGTCTTGTATTTCTGCCTTCAAAGTGGGCGGCTTCAAAACACACACTTACTCCACCGCTCCTGCCATTGCTGTAAACAATGTTGAAAGTCCTGTTTCGGTATCGTCCTAAGTTCATCCGCCGCGTTGACCTTTAAGTGTCCTACGGTGTCAAAATGGTTACCTTTGAGGCCCATTTTCATCTTGGGGAATAGCCAGAAACCCGACGGTGCTTAATCCGGCGAGAAGGGCTGCTGGTGGAGGAGTGGGATGTTCTTTTCTGCGAGCCATGTCTGCACAACAATCGATGTGTGGGAGGGAGGGAGTTGTCGTGATTCAGTGACCATCTTCCTTGCTATTTGGAGGACGTTTACTTCGGATTGCCTCCCGCAGTCTTTTCAAAACTTGCCCGTTAACAGCTTTTGCAGCTGGTAGAAACTCATGGTGCATCATACCTTCAAGGTCCTCAATCCGCGCATGTCCACAACCTGCACATGAACTTCATGTTCGCACTTTGCTTGAACTTCGAAATCGCGCCAACAGATCACCACACACTCCTACGAGTACATTCAGCTACACTTCCATCATATTGCCTGTTATGAATACCATTTGTAACAAAATAGTGGTGAGTGTTTTCCGGGTTCCTTTTTGACTGCTCGTGTAAGTTAAAAATAATAAAAAGTCATTTTGCTTACAGGTCCGAGTTTTAGAGAGCACGATAATTCGTAATCTTGCTGTGACAATTCTATTTATTATGGACATATTTTTACCTATTTTTTATATCCGAATACACGATTTGTGATTAAATCACTTCTTCTCGAGAAAGAAATATGTGGTCTGACGTTCAAACGGTAAAAGCGCAAGAGGGGTATTTCGAAAGACATTCTGAAATATGGATAGTGATTCCATAAAACTTGTACTAAGTTTGACTCACCAGGAAGAAAGCGCCACTTAAACAGTTATTTATTTTTGTATTTTTTCTGTGAAAAACATTTTTAAAAATGTCTTTCGAAACAATGGCATTAAAATTAAAAGTCCATTGACGAAATATCTTATTTTGAAATACTACTATCGCATTTATACGTTACATTTATGCTTAGGAATGCTTGATTTCATGCCAGTACTATAGTTTTGATATTAAACTCTGTCAGTTGTTGTTTGTCTTATTTGTCAGTAACATGTCTTGAGAGAAAGTTAGTCCATATGATCTTTTGAGGTACATATATTAATTATTAATATGTGTTGTAAATAATTTACTCTTTCTTTTTTACAGAAGAGTTTTTGCCTTGTATGTATTAGTCTTAAGTACTATTCCTGAATCAATATATTTTGAAATGAAAAAATGCATTCTGAGTAGCCGCATTTTTAACCGTATTACTGTAATAATTTTCATTTTGAAAATTGAGGAAAACCAGATCATAACTCAAACGCTATTTAGGGTTTTCAGAAAATAATAGAAATGTTCCTGTAAATGGTAACTTGTGTTAGAGAAGCTGTACGCTAAGAGACAGAATACGAGTATATGCACAATACTAACGCATCTATTACTTTCACCTTCGTTAATGGCAAGTTTATGCTACTGAAAATAATTTCTGACAGCTAGCATTTTGCACGAAGTTTGGATCAACAATTGTTTTAAGACACGACAGTTCACGTCATTTTTCTTGCAATTCATATAGCTGTTGCGTCTGAATTTTATCATACGTAGTAATTATTATTAATATATGTAAATTTTTAATTTGGTTATTTATTTGTAATAGCTTTGTTGGCAATACATTTTAATAATAATGTTCTTCTAACGACATTTACACTTTTTTGTTTTTTGAAGTAAATGAAAGAATAAATATAATTTAAGAATAATATTTGCAGTTTTATTAGATATTCAAATAAACTTTTATGTGTCCCAACTCTGATAGTGAAGAAATCTACAACAAGCTCATTTTGCAATGCGATTAATGAGATAATATTTAATCAGATGTAGTACATTTCAGAAATGACATTGTGTTAATTTAATATCCAACCACTGGGGTCATTTCTAGAAACACACCACTTTCGCACTATAAAAGAGTTCCAGTCTCCGTGAAAAGCTCATTTATAACATGTGATCGACATTTTTCTTAAAAAATATATATTTGCTAATATATCCTGACGTTTGACTGATGTCTTCTAGCTAGATGATCGTGTCTTGAACTAGATTTCCTGAAGAAATAACTATTACCAGTATGTTATTTACATGTTTCACAAAAATTGAAAAGCTTACTCCAGCTACGCTTTTTATGATTGTATTATGTTTAGCTTATTCAACCTAAATTTATAATACATAATTAAAGAAAACATTCCCTTTTGGCAATACTTTTATGTCTTTTTGCTTCCAAAATGAATTAGTCAAAGAAATCCAAACAAAGAAAACAAAGGCGCTTTTCTCGTTATTATTATTTTGCTTTTCTTCATTTTTCTTCTAAACAACGACTTTTTATGTAGAAAATTCTTTCTGACTTCCCGCTTTGTAAAAACAATATCCTTAGTGTTTTCTGAGGTTTACCGTTGAGGGTTGATCAAATACAACATGGTTAAATTCAGTAGTTCTTTTCCGAAATGTTTGTTTTATTTTGACATAGTCGTTCACTTATCTGAGCAAGTATGTAGCATAGGAATAAATTAAGCGATCACGAAGAAGGCTTCGTTTTTTTTCTTTTATATAAATTAGTTTCTTCATCTAATACTTCGTCTTCCGCCTGATGTTTTTAATAAAATAAAACCGAGTATTTCTTAGTATTTAGATAATACGTTTTGTTAGTAACATAGAAAATTTGTATTTTACATTTTATATAAAAAATATTTTTAAGTTTTGAATGATTTGTTAGGCATTTTAAAATGAATTTACCCTTTTTAAGAAAAAACAAATCATGTATAATGGTTTTTAGTATTCTAAGGGATCGGATTACAAGGTCATTTTAAACATAAAGTTCAAACTAATTTTATATTACAAGCAAGCTGTTTTTATTCAGTTTTTAAGTATCAACTAATTATAATTTCATCTAATTTTAATCATCAAATTTATTTTAATTGTAAGCAAGCTGTTTTTGAACATCTGACTCATAATTTTTGCATTTTAAAGCCAGAATTTTATAGATATTTTTTTCCTTAATGAAACACGTCTACTCTCCTTGGAGGTCGATATTCAAAACGTCCTAAAGTTGATTTTTAGGTATTCACTGTGTTGTATTTTGTAACAAGAATAACATGGATAGCTCTTTGTTTTCCTTTGAGGTCACATGGAATATCCTGAAAAAATATCACTTTTACCCCCATTGGTTAAGAAATTTGCAAAATGCTACATAATCTAGCACCTATGTTAACAAAACTCACATACATGTTAACTTTCGTAATATTAGTTTCAGTATATCTGGCTAGGCTGACATAAGAAAAAGCGACCTCCATTTCCGACCACCAAATCAAACGTAGTACTATTCATTTTCAAACTTTTGAGTGCATTACAATTCTTAGTTTAAAACCAATACTACAAATTTTATAAGGAAAATAATCATCGTGGAAACGCTAGACTATAGAGAAATTCTTATTGAATAAGATTATTTAAAGATAAGATTATAAGATTATATAAGATTATAAAAGATTAGGATCCTTACTGGAGGGATTATGTATCCAAACCAAGAAAACTAAAAACGCAACATGGTTTTATTAAAAAAAATCCAGGACAAGAAGAACGATCTCGAAATTCCAGGCGATAAATTTCCCCTTGTGACATGCAGAAATCCCTTGGAAATAACTACTGTCAATACAAGGCTTGATTTAGTGGAAACCGTGCACAAAAAGAGAGATATTGCACCAAGTGTTTTAAAAAGCCTTGCCATAGAGACCATTGCAACCAGATATCCACCTTCTCAATGGCTGCACATTTTTACCGACGGGTCCCAGTTTGACTGCCATTTTAATGTTGGGGGCTGGTGTTTTCTCAGATCTTTTTTCATTTTGTGCTCCGGTTGGTATCTCCTTCGACGGTGAAGTTATGGCGATGTGCATAGCTTTAAAGCAACTATCAGCTATTCATTGTCAGTTATCAAAGGCAGTTATCCTTTCTGACTCTCAGGCAGCCATCCAGTCAATTTCTACTGTTGAGTACCCACGAACACCTGAAATTCACCAAAGTCAAGAATTCTTGAGAACTCTCGCTTTGAAGGGGAAGCAAATTGTTCACCAGTGGGTGCCCGGCATTGTGCCTTATGGGGCAGTGAGCAAGTAGACTCACTTGCAAAGAAAGGTGCAGGCCTACTACAACATCCTGCCACACCAATCACGTTTTGGAGGATTAAACTGTTTCTAAAGCGTCTTTTTGCTTCTAATGCCTCTCTAGATTTACAGACTCGTATAACACAAAAACATTTGAGTAATTTAAGCCCTTCTTTTATTCCTGATTGACTAAGACGAAATGCAGTTGCCACTTTCCGTCTACATGACTGCCTAGCCTTTCATCTGAAGCGCTTGGGCATTTTTACTGATCCTACTTGTCCACTCTGCGGCTCTGTAGAAGTAATGGACAGGGACCGTCTGCCCCTTTGTGGGGCTCTTCGCTGCCTAACAGAGGAAGCGAGATATTGGGAGGCAAGATCGCTCCTTAGGTAATGACTTCGGTCTATTATTGTTCTGTAGTTTACTTTGTTGTTATCTTTAAATCTTTGGTTCTTTGTATTTTGCCTGGCCATTGGAAATAAAAAAAAGATTATTTAAGATAGCTAAATTATCTTTAAAAAAATCGCTCAACTCTGATAAAATAAACATTTTTTTGTGACCTAGAAATAAATTTAGTGAATAGTTTTAACTTAAAAATTTAGAAAAACTTTGAACTTATCAGTTCAAAGTTATACAATGAATGTCTATTTCGAAGAACTAATATCTATGAAATATGCAGTTGAACTGATTTAAGTTGAGTTTTCTTTTTTTAAAATTCACTGAAAGCTACTTGTGCTAGTAAGTGATTTTTGCTATTTAAAGCGGTTTAAGAAAGACAAAAGATTGCATCATCTTACTTCCATTTCAGTAATATCCGTAGAAATGTGTTAGTTTTGTGCGTTTGAAATTAAAAGGTTTTAGTGCCCTCAATATGATATTTATACTCAATTTCAGGTAGCATTACTCTTAAATTACTATAAATTTTAATATGAATAACTTAACCCTTTAAAGCGCAGTGTTCCCGCTCTGGGAAAACCAAACTCGGACTCTTGACTGTTACCAGTCACGAAGAATAGACTTCATTTCTATAAAAGAAGTTGCGGGTGACATAGCTCCACGAGAATCCTTTACTTTTTAGCACGACATTTCCCGAAAAAAATTGTCACGATTATGCACTGAACATCACTGACATCTGCTGAAAATGCGAGAAGAGCTGGATAGATTGCCCAATGCTGAAAAAAGGGCAGCCGTTGCCATCGCTCGACTTAACTACCAGCAAGATGGTAGATCGTCCGCCATCTTGCTGGTAGTTAAGTCGAGCGATGGCAACGGCTGCCCTTTTTTCAGCATTGGGAAAGGGTTGTGCCTCAAAGGGTTAAAGGTATAGTTCAGCAACGTACGATAAAACTTGCAAAAGATTGTAACTGTTAATAAAATGTTCAGAAACAGTAGAAAATAGCTATAACTGCATAGACTAAAAATGAAAATATACAGTATGAGTTATGGTTGTTTAAAAAGGTACTTTGAGTTTAGCGTTTTATCGAATGAGAGTCATAAACGAACTAAATACAAAATAATCCTTGATTTCCAAACATTGAGTTCACAAATTACAGATGACTTCAACGCAGGAGAGTAACTTTTAACGAGTTTATAGGCAGTTTATTAATGAAAAATGTGAAATTAATTGTTAAAATTAATAGTTGCAAAATATATTTTTAAAAAGCTGAATTTGAAATAGTCAGCATTTTATCATTTAGCTTAAGTTATTTTGAATGTATTGACAATTTCATTTTCATTTTATGTAACGATTAATTCCACTTCAAATGCTATTGAGAATGTTTATTTTCTCCTTTGTGACTCTTAATTAAACAATAAACTTCAACACCTTTTCCTGATACATGCTGCCAAGTGGCAGAGTTAAATCTCAATACTATATGCTACAAAGCATCCAAACAGTTTATACAATGTGTCATGTTATTGTTTTGCAGCATTTAATTTACTCAAAAGAAAAAAAAATAAATGGTTTCATGTTACTAACTTCACAGTTCATTTAAATTATTCCTGAATACGCATCACCTGGGAGCGTTCATGAGAGAAGTTTAAGAACAAATTATCACTTACTTTGTCCCAGAGTAGCTCTGAAGAAATCATTCCAGCTCTCAAAAGCACAAAACAATCCATCATCGTTAAAGAAAACGCTAAAACAATTCAGAAAGGTAAAAGTTTCTTTATATGAAAGATATTACAGAGGCAGAGAGATATTTTCAACGGTTAGTTTTCTTATTGTGTAAAAAAGGAAGTACATAAGTATGAAAGATGTTTCAGTTATAGACTTAAAGTATCTTCGAAGAGCAGTGTGTAATAGAGTATTTATAAGATCACATGTTAATGCGAGAATATCGTTGTCTTTATGCACTAATCCAGCGTTTCTCTATCTGTGCGGCGCGACCCCTCAGGGGGGCGCTGAGCGTTTATAGGGGGGGGCGAGAAAAACCAAAGAGCATGTAGTGATGCATGTTTTTTTAACAAATATCCTATTTTTTCTCATTTTTACTCAAAAATATATCCATTTTCGTTTAAAATGTTCATTCAAACTTTACACATAACATTATTATGTAGAAAATTCGACTAAATGTTCATGGTTGAAGAATGAAAAACTGAATGTATGCTGAAAAATGTAACGCGGGGGGGGGGAGAACGCCACCATAAGTTAGCATTTGTTAGGGAGCCGCGACGTTAAAAAGGTTGAGAGCCGCTGCACTAATCATAACTATGTATGCACTGATAACTAGGGAAGCTATTAAAATAATAGTTAACTGTCATTTAAAATAGACAAGTTCATCTTTTACAAAAAGTTCTTGTCTATACATACAGTTTATAAATCTTTTATTTTTATTTGACTGGTGTAAAGATCTCCGCATAAGACCATTGCTTATGAAGTTATAAAGAAGTTTTGACTGGTGCTCCAACGCTTTTTTAAAGAGATTATTAATACATTTACGATGTTTGTGAGACAATAATGCAATGCGATTTTGAGTCATGTAAGAATATCTTATCCCACTTCCCCGACGTTAGCAACTTCAGTGGTGAGACACCTTGTATATTGTAATATTCACAACATCCTTTCATTCAATCTTGTTGTCTCTTTGTTGAGATTGAATTTTCAAATATAGAACAGTTGAAAAAGCACTGAAGGATTCTGTTAAAGAAATTCAATCTTCAGTTGAAGAGTATGTTGTTAGATGATAAAATGATAATCAAGTTCAATTTCGATTGTATAGTTGATCATTTTCACCTTCCAGTCACCTACCAGTATTCAAGGTTCCTCAAAAATGAAATCAGAAAAATGATAATTAAAAAGTTTAATCTCTTGTTTTCATTTTTCTTTCCAATGGCCATTCTGGCTCCAATGGCCATGGTTCTGGGCCATTACTCTACTATAGACTTCACTGCTACCAGGGAAAGAGATGTTGGTCATTTTACTATGAACGAATCTAGTAGGCAGGACAAAGCTGTCTCAAAACTGTCTCAATGGCAGGATAAAGCTGATTAGTCATCATATTTTGAATCGATTCCGGGTGAGACGCGGGACCTGGATTGTCACTCCCTGGAATATCAGCGTAACATGGAAGATGCATGAGCTACCGATGATTCTACGAGCACCAGATCCTTTTAGCATGTACGGTTCACAGGAGGCTCAGTCGAGGAAGGTGCTCACCTCCCAAGCACTAGCCAAAGTCGATGCTGCTTTGCTTTTGATTGAGTCACTGCCAGTATCTAGCAGGAAAAGTATCCCGATTTTCTATAAACTTTTTATTTAGATTTATAACTTTCATTTAATTTGCCATCGCTACAGTTCATAAAAGCTGGGGAGATACGGGCACACAATCACTGTAAGGTAAATCGTAATCGATGCTATCTTAAAAATATACATTTCTGACAGTTATATTAACGATCAAACGTTATTGGTTGTAGGCATATATACAACTCTAAGATTTCGCAATTTTGTGGGTAAATAAATAAACAACTTAAGAAAAATGATGATGCTTTGAAATTTCTATTGTTAACTAATGTCTATATATTATTCGAAAGCATATGTTCCGCACAGACAGGGATTACTTAGAATGTTGAACGAGAAGAGTTCTATGTAAATTCGCATAATCGCAACCAATATAATACGTCGCACAAAGCAATAGATGCTTTGGCTCCGTATCGTTTAGGAAACATGATATGTACGTAATTCTGAAATATCTAATCCGCTACTCAATCTCATAGTAATGTAATTGGTGTTATGTATTCAGAACTGTTTCACAAATGATTACACAGAATGGTGTTTGTCCAGCTAAATACCATAAATCTCACAGTAATTGGTTTGCATCTAATTAATGCATGCGACTGTTTTGCTGCTAAATGAAGCATTGTCAATTAGTGACTACATTTGTTCTCCGTTTAGAAATGAAAATGTAATACGAATATGATTTTAAGGTATACTTTACTAAGACTTTGTTTTCATTTACTTCCTGTTTTTAAAATGGGGCTCAAAATAAAGATTAAATCTATTAAAATAAATTGTATTTAATAATTCAATTTTTTCTATGTTCAGTTTCCCGTGAAATAGTAACGTTAAGCATAGTTTCTTATAGATTTATTATATATTTTTATATGTGTATTTTTTGAGTTTATTTATTTTTGCTAAATAAATGTACGAGGTCGAGCATACTTAACAGAACTGCCAATTTGCCACGAAAAATTATTCTTATAAACAGGATATTCCTTTATCCGGGACCAAACTCACATTTTGCTATTATTTCGTGCATCGAAAAGTTATTAAATTATCTGTATATGAAATGTTATGAGGGGCACAAGCCCTTGGAGACGTAGTCTTTCCGGAACTAGGTTGAATACGCGGGAGGCCGGGACAAGCTCCGGTCCTCGTGCTTGTAGCTGTTGACTAAAATTAATGAGTAAGAGCTAATGGTTTAACGCATATTTTTATTGAGATTTTCACTCAACCTTCCCTAGAAGCACAACTATTTCAAAAAAACATCCAAAGATCGTCTGTTGAATGTTTTTGAACGTTCTGTGAACTTATTTTGAACTGGGTGTGTTACTAGGGGCATGGTAACAGAGGTCACGAAAAAGTCTGCTTTGTAAGCCGCTTTGGAACGTGGTTTATAATGTAATCACATGTTCCAAAAAAGTTCATTTATTGGCTATTAAAATGCCCGGGTCTCATAGCCCCAGGAAATTCTTGCGTGGTACGGAGTCAGAAAACCATATGAAAGAGGAGAGATATATCACGTGCGTTTTCATTACATTTAGATACCGAGACAAACCCTTTCTTTGAAAGCGAAAGTTACTACGACCCTATAGAATTTTGAAGGAAGATATTTTTTTTTCTAACGGGCGGTTACATAGCCGATTAGGCATTGTCCCTGACAACGGCCCGAAGGTGTTGGCCACTTTATTATGGGGGCACCTAGTAGGTGGGCAAACATCGCCCCCTATGAAGGGATGGACATGACAACCACGCCCAGTCGGAGATCGAACTCCGGCCGCCGGGAGTTGAACCCGAAACCGGAGTACGGTGCTTTACCCACCATACCCCAGACCGCACATACGCTTAAATCAAGCTTGACATTTCTTTTAATTTGACGTATTAATACAAGCTTGACAGTTCAATTCATATTAAGCCTGCAGCAAGCATAAAGAAGTCAATTTGAACTGTAAACCTTGAATACAGCTTGAAAAGGAAGCTTGCAGTGATGGCGCCATCTGTCGCTGGACATTAAATAAAGAAAAGTTCGTAAAAGTTGTGTTTTATTTTATTATGGCACAAAACCTGGACATTAGAACACGCAAGGGGAAGAAATGAATGGGATAAGCCTCTGTGAAGTGTAACACGAGGGGAGTTTTAGTTTTATTTACATCTCATAAACAATAGTAATTCCATTAACTAATTAATTAGCCCTAAAATAAATTTTAATATAATTAACACAATTTAGTTAGTTAATATGCTTCACTTTATGGGTGGCACAATCCGGCCGCCACCAGAGTCTGATTATCACACGGGCATGCGAGGCAATAGACCGGGGCCCCGGAAAAATAAGGACCCCCAAATCTCCCGATTTATTGTTATCATGATTTATTACATATTCATACATGCTGCAATGATAATTTTTTTGCAACAAAATTTCATTTGTAATATCTATAGCATAATTTTTAACAATAAATAGAGATTTATTTTGTGTTCTAATTCAATGGTCTTTAAGACTCATAGATCAATAAACAAGAAGTTAGGAGTTTTTGAAAACGTATGGTACGGCCATATATATATGCTTATCACAAAATATCCATTAGTTAACATTTTTTATTTTGTGAGGAAGTAAAGAAAATTTCGAACTTTTTGGTGTATCAAGAAAATATTTTGGAGTGAGAAACTTGGCTCCCATGCCTCCTAATTGCCATTCCTGGAATTTGCGCACCCATGCGCTAATAATACAAACTGACTAAAAAAATATTAAAATCACTTTTAAATACATAGTCTTGCTCTAAATAAGTATAAATAAATAGGTAATTTTAAATTCAATTTTAGTATTCTTTAAAAATGTTTTATTTTTATGTCGGGAAAATGCAACAGCAAATAAAAATAAGTTAAAATGCTTGTGATAGTAGTATGGGGGCCCCAAAATAACCTCTTTCCCCGAGGCCCCGACCACTTACGATCAGGCTCTGGCCACCCAAAAATAATTTATCATCAGTCATAAATGTACTTGACCATAGAATTAAAAAAAAAAAAAATCTATATTTCCAAATATGGAAATTCTTCAAAATAAAATACAATTATACTACGAAATTGATTTCAAAATCAGTCGTTTGTCTCGATTTGAGTCGTCGTTTGTCTCATTCGACACAATATGAGTGTTACGATATTGAAAGTTTTAAACCGTGTGCTGCTGTTAAGTTTATATTTTGTTTATTTCCCTATTAGTAGAGTCTCTAAATCACACATAACATTATTTAATTTTGATGTATCCCATGGAAAAATAAAAGTAACACATCAACATATCGGCCACTAGATCTCGCCAGAAAACGGCGTGATAACCCTAACAGTCACTTCAAACTTTAGTCACAGCAACCGTTATGTATGACGCTGGCCTCCCAATCCAATGATACCGTGTTCGATCCTAGCCGCGGACGTACAATGTTTACAGATTAAGATAACTTGAAATTTCGGCGTAGAGGGGAAAATGCGTGGAAAAATAAAGTATTTGGGGCGAGTTCGCCAAACGGCGCTCCGTGTATTTAGGAAAATTTTTTAAGCTTGAAATTAAGCTTGCTATTTCATGCTAAGCTTAATGCAGGCTGGGCAAGTGTAAACTAGAACACTTGATTCAAGCTTGCATTAAGCTTACACGCTTGAAATTTTCAAGCTTAATTCAAGTTTATCTACTTGATAAATCAAGCTTTCTGCAAGTTTGATGCAAGTTTGCTGTGTTATCTGGGACAGCTCGGCCGGCGAAAGAAGATAATGGAAATTTAAATTTTGAGAGGATGCTTAATTTTATATGTTATATAGCTTTTATATAAACATTTTTAAGGGGGCAAAGGCACCGTTGAACAATAAGAATATCAACGAAAAAATGCCCCGATTTTATTTGAAAGAGCTCCGAAAGTAATAATTTTTAAACTTTCTATTTTTATCAGTTATTAAAAAATCTTTTATTAGTCTTGTATGGTGCTTGGAACAATTCCACATATTGAATTAATGTTTTATAACTAAATCTATTAGAGTTCTATTTTTACCTAGATATATTTTTGGGAGCAACATTTCATGGAAAATTTGTATCACATTAACTTACAAACTGTTATAGACATAGAAAAATTGCTCAGTATTAAAATGACGAAAAATAATTCTTGTGAAATTCTTTTCCTTAAAAAAAAGAATTGCCGTTTTTATATAATTGCCTTTATAATTTTTTCAATTATGAAAATTATAACGCTAAATATATCCCAACAAAATTATTTTTCGTCATTTTAGTAATTAAAGGATATTTTTCTGCATGGATTGAAATTATTAAGTTTCTATACATGAAATGCTGCGCGCTATACCACATAGAGGAAAAAATGAGCACATATAGTTTACGTTATAAAAATTTAATTTAATATGTAAAATAGTTCCAAGAGCTGTAAAAGGCTAATAAAAGCTTTATAAGTCACTGTTAAAAATTGAAAGTTGTAAAAATTATTCTTGTAGAGCTACTGCAATTGAAGTTATGGTCAGTTTTCGCTTAGATTTTCTTTCCTCAAAGGTATCAGATCCCTTAATTTTAAGAGTATCACATCAGTGAGTATCAACAGTCTTGTACATCAAAACATACGGAGAGTTTCGGGAGATCGAAAGAGCACGAAACAGATTTAATTAATATCACAAATAATGAAAAAAAAATTGAGTTTCTCTCTCTCTGTACCACCATTCTATATGAAGCTTGTCACATAGTACGCTAGAAAATTTCAAGGAACACTATTGGCATTCTTAATGGCGCCATCGGTGGTTCTCATTTGCATCCAAGATGAGGTTTGGGTGAGGAGCAAACATGTTATTGTTTACCATCTGTTTACTCTTGTTTCCAATGGTAATTCACCAAAGCTTTTTTAATAAGCTTAAATATGGAACTGTTCTGATAGTTAAAAAGAAATTTTCAGAGATGATTTGAATAATAAACATGGATTCCGAAAATGGCGACACAGTAATAAATATGATAGATAATAAATTAACGCAAAGACCCCCCCCCTTACATTACGTACATTTATCGGAACTCGGTAAATCACAAACAGCTCTTAAAACAAAGATAATGAATTAAACGGAAAGTACTTAAAGATCCCATACGTTCATTATTAACTACTTATAAAACAAGGGTTGTTCTAATCTATAAGTATTTTAACAAATAAAAAAAAACGACAAAAACTTGTTCAGGGGTTAATTCATCACAGAAAGTTTTACTCTACGTATGTTGCTTGCTGTTTTCGTTATTTAATTTATGTTTATAGATTAGATATTTTAATAAAAGAGTCAAAGTATATTAATAAAAATTGACAAAAATTTTACTCCTTTTTTCTTAACGTTGTTTTCTATACACCTGAAATATTAGTTTTGAACGATTCTTTACTTTATCTTTGGTTTTCAGTGATTAACTCATGTTACCATTTAATAAAGCGTCTATTATTTTATGAAATATTTTGATTTAATGACAGTAAAACTTCACTGTTAGGTATTATCCTAATATTTAGGGGAAAATGATGATTTGTATTTGTCTATAAGTATAGTAAATTAAGTTTTCTTAATGATTCCTCTCGCTTTCTAAAGAAAAATGAACACAATATTCTTTTTTTTTTAAAGTGTGCAAAAGCAAATTAAATAAATAAAATGAATTTCATGCTCACAGTGCTCTTCTATATAATTAGGCAATTTTTCTCTTAATAAATTTTAAGTATTTATGGTTATGCTGTATTCATGTCGCATACTCTGAGTTCCAGATAAAACCACAATTTCACGGTAGCTTAAATACTTTACAAAACATTTCTACTTCTAAAACGCTTTTCATGGGTATTTTTAAAATTACTTTTTTAGAAGCAATCTAACAACTAAAAGTGCTCTTAATACCAAGCTTCAAGCCTCATTGGCAAACTCTACTTAATATTGATTCTGAAACACATCACGTCTTGTTAATACATCTGAGATGAAAAGTTAAATTTTTTTTATTCAAAATTCTTCCTTAGCTTCGTATTTCTGTTAAAGCTTTTAAATTTATTAAGCATTGTCATGCAGAAAAGCAGTTTTTCATGTTATTATTTTTTAACATCACACTGTGATGCACATCGTATATGTAATTTTCATTTAAATTTGTTATTTAACATTTTTAAAGTTTAAAAACTGTAAAATTAAGCATATTAACATTTAGGGTCAGTTCTCACTCGTTTTCACACACCGACTTGCAAAATTTGTATATATTTTTTTCTGCGTGAAATGTTATTTTTATTCAGTAGGAATAGGAATGGATGGCATCTGTTCTAAAATACTTACTTGTCTTTATGTTCTCTTTTACCCCCCCCCCCCCAATAACTGGTTTTTATTTTGGCAAGCTCAATTTAAATTATTTTTTACAATGCAACTGATTTCAAAATTATTTAATCGCTGCTTATTTACTTTAACTACGTTAGACTAATACATTGTAGCTCTGTATTTTACGTTTGTTTTGGCTGCCGATACGTATCTTCCATTGATACTTTTTCTTTGCATTTCACATTTTTTTTTTACTTCACTTACACTCGACTGCACTATTAATCCGTAATTTATAAGATGGCCAAGACCAGACCGCAGTATTTCATATCTTTGTTACCACTTCAGTGCTATTTCGCTCAATCACGGTTTTTGGTGTAGCCACGATTTGTCTACGTGCCGTATCACTTTGCAATTTTTATAAATATATTTTGAGTATAGTTAGAAAATGCCTGACGTATATTGTAAAATAGTTTTAGTAGGCGATTTAAATATAGATTTTAATTCCGTAGAAGTGTTTTATAGAACAGAAAAGACAAATACCGTATACTCATAGATTATGATACACCTTCCAAATGGTATTTATAAAGGTAAAGTATAGTTTCACTATGCCTGGCGAAAATTCGTAAAGAGTTTTGGCAGGACATTTTAGTATAAATTTCTATTCCAGTTAAGGAATTTGAAGACACTTAATTATTAAAAGTACATGAATTGGCAACCCAAAACAAATAAAAATGTAACGGAATGATGTACTTACAGGCTGCTGCAAATCGCTATTTTAATTCTAAATTACGATTGCCACATAAATACAAAAAATCGCCAGGGTTACTGCATGTGTTTAATGATCGCCACCTTGGCGAGAGTCGGGGAATCAACCCAAGAAATACAAACACGGCACGATCATGGATTATGATGCACATTCGAACCAATATTTAAAATGGGGAAGATAGTTGTAATATACTTGGCGAAGATTGTAAAATAGTTTAAGTAGGCGATTTTAAGATAGATTTCGATTCCAAAGATGGGTTTTATGAAACAAGGAAGCAAAATTTTGCACATTCCTGAATAATGACACACTTTCCAACTTAATGGTATAAGGAAGAAAAATAGGAACGACGCATAAATTATGAAACGCTTTTAATAGTAGCACTATTGTGCGTATATAAAATCTGAAGGTGTTTCAGATTTCCTTCCTTTTATTTTTTTAAAGTATTTTTTAAAGAAAGAAATAAGTTTGAGTAAAGTTTCATACCTTTAGATTATTATTTAAAGGTTATATTATTTTTAAAACGATTTTTAAAAGTCTCCTAGGCCGAAAAAAAGTTTCTGCTATATGAAAACAAAATTCAGAATTAAAAAAGTAAGATCTTTGTTTAAACAGATAAAAACAACATGGTTTTAAAGCAGTTTCCATTTCGAGAAATACATGAAACTTAGTGGTATCTCATAGGCAATGTGTATCGCCAAAATTTATATACGATGAAATTACTGAAACACTACACCTTTGCTAGATTTGAAAAGTTTTAGACTCTTTTTCACGAGTTACGCAAAACGTTGATCATGGAATGCGACATATATATATGTATATACACTGTCTACCAATAAGTATTTGGACACTTGTGATAGAAAAGAAAAACTAACTTTATTCAAAATCAATAGTTGGTAGAGCCTCCACGAGAGGCAATAACAGCGTGAACCCTCCGGGGCATACTTTCCACAAGTCTTTGTATTACAGCTAGTGGTATTGTCTTCCACTCGGCTTGGAGTAGAGATAGAAGTTCCTTCACCGATTTCGGACGGGTAGTGCACTCCTTAATTCGGCGATCCAACTCGTCCCAGAGGTTCTCGATAGTGTTCAGGTCTGGGCTCTGGGCAGGCCAGTCCATTCCATGAAATCCATTGGCAACATACCAAGCCTTGGTTAACCTCAAAACATGACAACTGGCATTGTCGTCCTGAAAGTAACAGGGACCCAACCCGTAAAACTGCCACAACGTAGGAAGCACATTGTCATCTAAAATAGTGCAGTACGCATCGGCGTTGAGCTTACCATGAATGGGGACCAAGGGTCCCAGTCCATACCAGGAGAAACACCCCCATACCATAATTCCACCTCCGCCGAACTTGACTGTTGGCACAATGAATTCTGGCAGGAGACGTTCTACAGGCAGATGCTAGACCCAGACCCTGCCATCCGAACGGTAAAGGGTGAACCTTGATTCGTCGCTCCAAAGAACCCGTTTCCACTGTTCTACGGTCAAATTTCGATGAGCTTTGCACCACATTAACCGAGCAGTGCGGTGGACTTTGTGATCAAAGGCTTATCGGCAGCAGCACGACCATGAAAACCAAGTACATGGGCTTCCTTACGGATGGTATTAATTGAAACAATACTCCCGGATGCCTGTTGAAACTTCTCGCGGATGAGGGCCATCGGTTGGGTGCGGTTCTTCCGAATTTCTCTGGACAGCACTCGTCGGATTCTGTCTCCCAGTTTCGCTGGTCTGCTGACTCGGGGCACATTCCGACAATCACCGCTCAACTTCCACTTCTTAATCACACAAGCCACTGCCGATTTTGGGTACTTCAGATCGCTAGATATGTCCCTTAAGGATCGGCCACATTTGTGATGCCCGATAATTATACCCTTCTCGAAATCAGAGAGCTCCGAACTGCGCGGCTTCTTGCATGCGACTCATGCCGATGCTGTTTCCTACACGATATATACCGGCGGAGGCCGTGACGTACCTCAGGACCGCATATATCGTCCTTTGCATAGGTGTCCAAATACTTACTGGTAGACAGTGTATATATCTATATGACGAATGCGCAGCTGCCAACCTTCCCGATTACTTCGGAAGATTTGCCACCACAATTTTTAAATAGTTTTATTTTGCTTTAGATTTTGGGCGTTATTTTAAGCATGAATTGCTAGGTAAAAATTAGTGGTGGGAAATCTACCTAAGAAATTGGAGAGGTTGGCAGCTAGGCGTATGTCGGGTACTCTTTTTGTAGTGACTTCGTCTTTTCCTAAAGAATAGAAGTCGAAGCTGGTTGAGGTTAAAATGAATCTTTATTGTTTCTCATACTTTATTGGAGAAGGACCGGCGACCGACGGACGCACTTGTTGCGTGGCAATTGGGCAGTTACAATAATGAAAGTCCCCTCGCAAACTTCTCGCTCCTGACCTAAATAGTGCCTAGTTTCCCAACTTGTCGCTAGGCGAAACCCTTTCTCTCATTATACATATATATATATATATATATATATAAATTATATATTCATATAAATGTATATTTATATACATATATATATATATATATAAGTATATATATATATATATGTATATAAATATATATATATATATATATATATATATATATATATATATAAGTATATATTTATATATATATGTATATATGTATAATGAGAGAAAGGGGTTATATATATATATATATATAAGTATATATATTTAAATACATATATATATATTCAGAAATAGTTTGTCCTTTTTTTGTCAGTATTTTATCAGTCATTCTTGCGATACAATATATACAATATTATATATATATATATAATATATAATATATATATAATATATAATATATATATAATATATATAATATATATATATATATGTATATAAATATATATTTATATATATTTATATATATTTATAATATATATATATATATATATATATATATTATATATATGTATATAAATATATACTTATATATATTTATATATATATATATATATATTATGTATATAATATATATATATATATATATAAATATATATATATATATATATATATATATATATATATATATATATATATATATATATATATATATATATATATATATATATATATTTATATGTGTATATATATATATTTATATATATGTAAATATATGTATATATATATATATATATATATATATATATATATATATATATATATATATATATATATATATATATATATATATATATATATATATATATTATATATATATATATATATTTATATATATATATTATATATATATATATATATATATATATATATATATAGATAGATAGATAGATAGATAGATAGATATATAGATTCAGAAATAGTTTGTCCTTTTTTTGTCAGTATTTTATCAGTCATTCTTGCGATACAATATATAAATGTGTGTCAGAAGCAAAGCATGAAAGACTAATTTAACTGTACTCTCCAACGAATTATATATTTTAGTTTTTATAATAAATACAACGATAAAACACATCAAATAAATCTACTCCTTTTCTATAGTCTTGAAAGAAGAGAAACTCACACTTTTCTATCTATTTCAACATTAAAAATAATGCGACCAAAAAGCATTCAGTTATAAAAATGGAATAACATATAGTTATTTGCCTTTAAATCGAAATATTTTGGAATGTTTACTTAGAGCGTGCAGAAGGATAATACATACATACAGTTTAAATAAAAATAAATTATATGCTAGTTACATTCCTAAAATGAGACATCATACAAAATATTCGTGTCATATTTACACCTGCAGTAATATTTGGTAATTGCGCCTCAGTGCGCATATAAATGGCCTTATTTCTATTTTTATTTCACTTTTCTCTATAATTATGAGACATAAAACAGTAGAGATAACGTTTTTCATTTGAATAAGAAATATATGTGTGCTGAAATAAATGTGTGTATTTGCAACATTTTTATATCCATCTATACCCACTAATTTCGGACACTTTAAGCAGGATATTTTCCATTCAAAATTTATCACGCACTTTGACTTGGGACATTTTGGTTACAGTAGAAATATCGCATTTTCCTATTTTTCAATTTATTTTGTCAGAATGTGTTCAAGTAAAAGAGAAAATCTTAAACATATTTTTAAAATTCGAGATTATAATAAGAATTTATATTTTCTAGTTTAATTTTTCAAAATTTTATTAGCATAGATTTCAATTAAATGGATACATTTACTGGCTTACTTCGGCTTCCAAAATTTGTAATATTTTCTGTATGAAGTGCTCTTTTTATTCAGCAGGCGGCACT
The DNA here is from genome assembly GCA_038373885.1 of Cheiracanthium punctorium. NCBI lineage: Eukaryota > Metazoa > Arthropoda > Arachnida > Araneae > Cheiracanthiidae > Cheiracanthium > Cheiracanthium punctorium. The sequence goes on from JAWZYV010011717.1 coordinate 436,323, forward strand.
TCAGCATCTGCTCTAAAAGTAGATTCCTTCCTATTTCTGTTGTAATCTTAAAATAGCTTTCAACCAGCACAAATGGTGAATGTATCCATTTCAGTTATTTGAAATATCAAATCACTTCGTCAGAATTTCTTCCTGCATACAACGCAAACAAAAATACCGCAAAAAAAAATCAACCCAATTAAAAAAATAAAAAGAAAGGCACGAAAGGAAACAAAAAGACAAAAACGGTGAAGAAGAAATATTCTGAAAAGCATGAGGTGAAGGGAAAAGGAAAGAAAAGTCTTTTATAGCTCTAAATAGAGTGTGTTCTACATAATGACTGGGAAATTCTTGACTCTAAAACCTGGAAAACGAAGAAATTCTTCGGAAGTGTAAGTGTCCGGGAATAGTTTGATGTTATTTACACTGAGCCACACGCTGAACCGACAAGTTATCAGGCATACCCTTACCTTCAATAGGACTCAAATGGCTAAAACGTCAGACTTCTAAAGATACTAACAAATAATTGGATGCTAGATTTGTCTCCAATGGTACAAGTAAAAATATATTAAAATCTATTTGGGCTAAGATAATCAAGCAGTGACATTTTAATGCAATGTATAGAACGTGTAAATGTTGTTCTTTGTCAATTATTCATCTTTTCGGAGCAGACTTGAAATTAGTCAAAGTATATAGTTAAAGATATACAGAATAAAGTAAAATTTACATTGTAAAACACATCTTATATAATCTTATGTAATTTATTTTTCATCAAATGTAAAGATATATGTCGCAACATAGGGCTTTCGGAATTAACATTAAAAATTCCTGCCTACAGAAATACATTTACTAAGTCAAGATATTCGATATACAAGATCTTGAAGTAATTATATTTCCAATGTATTTTTTTTCCTAAGCAAATGCTACATTTCAAATTACTAAAGATAAATGTATTTGTTCTTACTAATATAAGAAAAATAAATATCAGCTTGCAAAACAAAAACATCCTTTAAAAGAAAAAAAAAAGTACAAATAGTTTAACAACAGTTTCATTAAAAATATTAAAACAAAGGCGTGCATGCAGAGGAAATGAAATTATTTTTTAAAGGAAGTATGCAAATAAAGAAAAGGAGAACAGAATACAAATTACATTTACTGTTACAGATGTAACAAACTCATAAGCATTAATCTATAAGCCTGTAATTCTGACGGGAAGTTCACAGCTAAATTAGTGAGCTCATTACATTTTATTACTGTTTTTGTTTCCATGGAAAATTTAATTAAGGATAGTTGATTTACTATTATTAGAAATGTTATTTTCTTAATTTTGTTTATTTGGAAATTTATATGTAACTCTTTCTTACTGCATTATTTAAGTTAATGCTTTTTTGTGATCAATTTCGGAGTTCGAAAGAATATATTTGTTCATCATATTTTTTTTTATATAATATTAGAATAATAGACTATATTGATTACACATTTTTAGTAAAAACATCTTGGTGGGATGGAAAAAAAATGCATGCTTGACTGCTTCAAAACTATAATATTACTGTTCATAATCTAATTGAATACATTTATCAATCTCATAATAATTGACATCATTGTATCTAGAACTGGTATTTTTTCTGTTTCACTTGAATTTAATAGTAGTAGACTATTTTGATGTGTTCTTCAAATGTACCCACTTTTTGTTTTTTATTAATGATTAAAATATCTTATGTAATTCACTATACAAGTTTAATATCCTAGAATGTATAAGCTTAGTGTAGTGAAATTTCCATTTCCCCCACTTCAGCTCCATTGGATTTCAAACACGTTTAACCGCTTAAAAACCTATTAATTAAATTTGAGTTTTGTTTATTATTTCAAGATCGGCATTAGAAAAAAGGCTCAAGGTATGTAAAGGAAACATTGTCTTTAACACTTGTCTATAAAACTAGAATTCTGATCCTAAATTCATCATATGCGTTCATGCCGATTTGAGAGCAGATATAGATTAGAGAAAATCTTTATCAGGTTATATTTTGATGTTTTGTAACATGCTAATACTGTGGTGTAATAAACAAAAATCTGTAGTAATGTCATCAACAGAAGCAGAATTTACTAAAAACCTCTAACTAAAAATATGAAAGATATTTTAAGGATTAAAATATTTCTTGTAAAGTATTACAGATCTTGTTGTTTTTGAAGATAATCAATCATGCATTGAATATGTTGCTAATAACATCAATAACGCTATAATTAAATATATTGATAGTTAAGTTTAAGTTTATTCGTACTGATGGAAAGGAAAATAATATTAAGATTGTATTTACAACGAGACTTTTTAAAGGCGTGTACTTACCATTTATTGGCTTTGGTTACCACTGAAGTCGAAAGTATTGGTTATTTCATTATGGAGACACTTGATTGGTGGAAAAAACTGTCTTCTATGAGAGACAGACGAAATAACACCCAACCCGATGTCGGAACTTCTGCAAATACACAAATTGCTTATTTTTGTGCAAAGGCTTTACTTTTAGAAAAATTTCAAGAGTTGATGTCTCTGTTGTATGTACAAGGATACAGAGTTATATTGTATTTACTAATTCTAATGATTTTTTTTATGTAATCTTGGCTAGTTTATGATGCCTTTGCACTGATATAAGCCTAGAAATACATCATTTAATTTATATTTACATTATGATATATTTTCTTTATTTAAATTGCCATTGCTTCCTGAAAAAGTTTATTTTCAGGCTCTTTCAACTTAAGATGCCAATCGACAATTCATTTAAATATGTTTTGCATTATAACTTAGGCTTCCCTCTCTTTTGCATTGTTATTTCATATGTTTGCATATGTTAATTCCCTTTTTATTAAAAATAACTTACGATTCTTTTAAAAAAATGTTCTCAGGTCACAGGTTTATAGCATCCAAATTAACTCTTCCAGAGACATGGCCAAATGCTATATTTATATCAAGTACATCAAAATTTGAAGAATTCAGAAAATTGATGAAAAACAAACAAAAAAAACGAAAGAAAAAAAAATGTGATTTAGGATATAATTTTCAGCAAACTTACAAAATTTCACTTCCAGGCTTCAGAATTTGTCTTTTTTTCCCCTAAAAGCTCAAGTTCCAAATTAAATAGTGCCGACTTAAAATTATTTTTTCTAAAATTTACTTAGAAACGGAAGAACACAAATTGAATAATAACGAGTGACACAAAGCAGACGTTAAATGACAGACAGACCTTAAAACTAAAAAGTCCTTTAGCTTTATTAAAAGACGGAACTTTTTCACTAAACGTCAAGACAATTAATAAGTAAAATGAAAATCTGGTACAAAACCGGGGCTTAGAATGTTTATATAATTAAGATTAGAGTATAAAGTGTTGATTGCGTTTAATTTAATTTTGAATTACTTCTACTTTTTTCTTTACAAAATTCACTGGGCATATTTAAAAATATAAGAAAAACGAAAATAAAATAAAACAGACGAATGTTTACATTTTCGCAATTATTGTGAGAATTAATCTTATATTTGAACACTACGCTTAGCAGCACAACTAGTTCAAAAAATGTCTTTTGTAAGGTCTTTTGAACATCTTGTTCTACTTTCCGTGACATAAGTCTGAAATGCTTAGCAATGCAGACGTTGTCTAGAATAAATAATTTATCTTTTAGAAATACATAAATGATAAAGTATTTCTTTTTTGTTTCTTTTGCCGCAGTACATATCCCAACCACTTGATCGACCGTGCTAAAATTTCACCCTGATGGTTAAACTATATGAAGGGCTTAGTATTCTTTAAATTTGTATAATTCTAGCCATTCTGAGTTTTATGTTTGTTCTTTCTTTCCTTTTTTCTTTCTTTTCTTCTCTTTTTGTAATTTTTGTTACAGAAAGCTTTTGCAATGTATCGTACAGTACATTAGTGAATATCCCTAATGGCACAACCGTCCCCTGTGACTGAAATGCGACCACACAATACTGTCACAATAGAGTTACAAACAGTCGCCGCGACTTCACAGCAGGGTCATCACACAGTCTCTATGTCCGCCCGCGGTGACTTGAAATTGTGACCCTTCAGAGAAGTCGCTTTGGGACAGTTTTGCGACAGCGAAAAAAATTCGGGGAAAAAATTACCGAGAACATGCACTAGATGGCAGCACCAAACGCTCTCGGAATGAAACGCCTCAGTACCAGCATTGAACACTCGACGCACTCGTTCATAGGCCAACACGTTACCTCAACGCTGTGATCATCTTGTTCAAAATGCTTTAAACTGACTGTCACAAAAGTTAATTCTGTCATGGCTTGTTCTGGAAACTTAAAATTTTTTAGTATTTTATAAATGGAGGGAAAATACCATCAATAATAAATATAAATTTAATATCTTGGAAATCTTTTTTTTTCACATAAATTATTTTCAGGAGATAATGTGCTGCTCTATTTAAGTATTCATCCGAGAAAACTAATGATTTATTGAAATTTTTTATTCGGGTATGAAATAAATTTGTAATGTGCGACATGTTTACGGGGTTTGATATATATTAAGGTATGAGGGATAAGATTTACATTTTTGCTATATTTTGCCTAAAAGGGATTTCATATAAAAATAAATAAAATTAATTGGAAAAACATGCATTAGATAAAATAAATAAAGTATTTTTGACCTAGACCCATAGTTTTACCTCAAATTTTTCCTTGCGGAACTTTCAAACATACCAGGGACATATTTAAAGGGGAGGGGATCCCGGGCCCCATCCGAAAATTTAAAGCAATTATTAAAAAACAGCAATTTTCAGACATTTGTAATTACTCTAGTAACAATAAGGTTTAAAATACCGGATAGTCCCCCCCCCCCACATCCGAAATATACACCTACATACGCTATGAAAACATATATGGGGATATGGAAGAAATGGTTAATTTTACTCACAGATACTTAGTTTTCTCCTTTGCGATTAGAACTCTCAATTCTAATAATTTTAATAATAATATTTTTTTATAAATAATATTGTCTTGCTTAAACGAAATAATTTAAAAATTAATAAATTAAACTAATTTCAATTACTTCATAACTGCGAGATTTTATTGAATTATTCGTTAACATTTTCGTATTTATTTATTAAATGTTTCACGAAAGAAATTGCCACAAAATATTAGAAAAAAATGAGTCTGTTTCCAAAGTCGCAAAAGCGGCCAGTGTGACGTCATTTTGAAGTCCAAAAAAAAAACAGTAGTCACAAAACAGTCATACAGTGACTTCACGGTGGAGTCACTGAACGACCAATCACATACTAGTCACAAGGTGACTCCACGGCGACGTCACCTGGTGACTGGTCACAAATAAACTTCACAGAGACAACACAGTGGAATCACATCACTCACAAGTCACAATATGACTAGTATCTGACAGTCCTGTGACAATTGTGACCCTATGTGACGTCATAGCGACTATTTTGTGACCATCTGTTCTAATAGGGATAGTGAACAAGATAAATTTTATTTTTATTTTAATAATTGAAATAATTTAATAACCCTATATCAGACTGACGTCCTTTTGGCGGCAGGAGTTTTTGAAAATAAATTAGAAGCCCCAACTCCTGACGTCAAAAAGACGTCAGTCTGATATAGGATTATTTAATTATTTGAAATATTAAAGTAAAAATAATCCTACATCCGAATGACTTTCTTTTGACATCAAAAGTTTAAAAATAAATTAGAAGCCCGATTTTGTTAAGAATCTTTCATATAAAATATTAACGTAAAATGAGCAAAACAATTTTCACTTAAAATGACCAAATAATTCCACAAATTCCTGTGTGCCGGTTTTCCTATCACTGCCCCCCCCAATACATTTCATGTAAAACAGGACTATAAGAACTACTAGCCTAAGATTGAGAACATGAATCAAAACACGAGGATAGGTATCATAATGGTAAGACATGCTTTGAAATAATTTGACATCAGAGGACACATTTTCTACTCCGGTCTTTTGCGATCTGTGCACGTAAAAGCAATCTTTTGACAGCAACTTTTATTTCTATCAATTGCATGCTATAGATTTCATATTTGTCCTCTTAAAATAACGAATAAATTTCATATTATATTTTCAACGTGCGGTTACCGTAGGAATAGAATCCATTGTAGTCACTTACTTTGCTAAATTCAACAACCTAAAGAAACCTGAAGCCGTTTCTTGTATTCTTAAACTCCGCAAATAAAAATACATAAATATCAAACAAATAGAAATTTAAATCACCGGCCTTTTTAAAAATAATTCTGCTATTTCACATACTATCTCCTTCACATATGAGGCAATAGGTTCAGTTCAACAATACAACTAAATAAAGTCAGGTGGTTTCTAGAATAAGTATTCTCGGAATTGAAAGTACCTAAGTATGGAAAAAAAGAAACAACAAATTGCTTGAGCTTTAAAAGTACTCAGATTTTTAATGCTATTCCAGTTATTTTACATTTTATTTCCTTCCCATGTGTGGTAGCATTTCCATATCGATTTATCAATGTTTGATATGACACATATTTGATTTTTATTGATTTATTTATATTGGAATTAACATTAAATTGATGGTGCTTATAAGTACTCGGATTTTTAATACTATTCCAGTTATTTTACATATTATTTCCTTCCCATGTGTGGTAGCATTTCCATATTGATTTATCAATATTTGATATGACACAAATTTGACTTTTATTGATTTAATTATATTGGAAATCTAAAATGTCATTATCTTATGTATAAGAAAAATTCTAATGGAGCAAAATATTTTTTGCTTAATTCTTTATCTATTAAATATACTATGAAAAAAGAGGCTAAAGTAAATTGAAAAAAAAAATCAATGTAAGGTAGGAAAAAACACTACGTTAATAAAAAAAATTCTCGTTAATTTTTAAAAAAGTTGTAATTTTTAAATTTGTATAGCAGCCCCCCCCCCAAAAAAAAATCCCAGTTAGTTAAATGTGTCCCATACGCTTTTGAAAGTGATGTAAAAATTTCAGACTTTTAACGCTCTACGTATGAAAAATATCTTTAAACAAAGTTCGTCAGGGTTTATAAAAATACATGAATTCGAATGTAAACGTTTATTGAAAGAATGTAAGTACTGTTTTCTTTCATAATTTTTGTACCACCACTAAAATGCGATCATCCGATGTTATTTTTTCCCTTCCACAGCCATTGAAATGTGGTTTGAGTAAGCATATATTTATCTTAGTATTTCTGAAAATTTTTAGTGAATAATATTCAAATTTTGTGAGCAGCCTGATCGGTGCATTCATATTACTATATTTTTTTGGTAGGGGGATCATATGGAAATTTAAAAAGGGTAATTGTTTTGAAAAGTAACAAGAGGTATTTTTTCTGATTTTTTTCCTACCTTATTTTGAACTTTTTTTCAATTTGCAATGTCTACTTATCTCTAACTGATAAAGAAAAAGTGTTACGACCTTTTCGCGACACTGTGTAATTATGAATTTGATCTGTATATAAATAATTCTGATTCCCCTCGAAATACTATATTACTAGCTGTACAGATATTAGTAAATTAATAATAATTTTATAAGGAATCTCAATGTATATACTCCCCAGAAGGAACCACAAAACAGAACAAGTTCATGAATTACATGCATAGTGGAATACAAATTATAGATTATAAGAAGTGGATGGAGAATACTAATAAAAAAACGAAAGGAAATCAGGAATGAAATTGAAGGAAAACTTGCATCAATATAACGATATATTTACGTTGTGAAGCGAGCTGCATTTCCAACTTGAATACTTCTGGTTGATACATTTACTGTTAGCGAAAAAAAAGTTTCGATACAGAAACGTTTCATCTATCAAAGAGATCTAACAAGTTGCGTTTCTTAAGAATCATATCCTTTCATATCGAAAGATCAAATCTGCCATCGTTGTTTTACGAAAGAAATAGAATAAAAATATTGAAGAAAAAATATCAAGAAGATTGATGTACAACGTATATTTATATTATAATCCACAAAACAAAAAAGTTTTCATTGAAATATTTCTTCAATTTAAATGCACTAAAATATTAGAAATGGTAAAATATAACATGATTAAAAAATAGTATTTATAAAATGAATCTCGATTGTTACAAACATTAGTCCCTTTCTTTAAAGTCAAAAATCTGTAAATTTATTTGCTTTACATACATTCTTAGAGTTCGAACTTTCGCAGTAGACGGCTTTAAAAGTAAAAAGGATGGCAATAGGTATGTGCGGTTTGCTACTTTTCGCTTAGTAAACCAGGGAATATAGTCTCATCAAATTTCATAATTAGTTGCAAAAGAGTTATTAGAGAAATATCTGTTCTGGAGAGAAAGAAATTGGGATTTCGAATCACTAAATAATACTCATTTAATAAACTCCTAGACCAAACTGGTAAGCGGGATTTAAAATTTTCTGTAATGGTTCTACAATAGAGCTTCTTAAAATGTAAAAATAGTGTATATTAATCAATTTTGTTTTATTTGTATCATTATATCTTTACTGTGGACGATATTTTGAAGTAAATTATTCATCATTCGAATGCCAACAAAGAAAATACTTATAATTTTTAAAATTACTTAATCTGTAAAACCCTTGGTTTATAGATCTGCAGATTAGAAAAAATATAAAGTTGTTTATCATTAAAAGTATTTAATAATTTTCTGATGTTGCTTTAGATATATTATGATGCTTTAGAACACAGGCACACATATAGATATATTAGTAAAAATATGAGTAAACGGAATCACGTCTTACCGAACCATTCGTACACGAAAGAGAAATGGAATTAAAACAAAACATGTATAGATGTTACAACATTCTTTCACTGATGCCATATAGTTTTATAGCTCTAACAGTAATGATCGATATATTTATTTGGAAAAAGACATTATTTGATCTATGAAACTTTTATACACCATACATCAATAACAGTTTCTGGATATCCTCGTCTTGATTTTTTTTGTTTAGCTTATAGGTGCTTGTTTTTTAATAAAATTCTATTCCAGAAAATATTTTAACAAAATATAAACCTAAAAGAAAAAAAATATGCGTCAGAAATTTTTAAAAAGTAGAAAAAATCAAGATGTTTAAAAATAAGGTGAAAATATTTTTTTTTTATAATACTGATAAACAACAAAGAAAATGATCATACCTATCGTATTAATAGATAATAAATACTAATGATTTTTTTCAAATGATTATTTGTTATAATATGATGTCTTATAACACAAAGAAATCACATTTCAGTATTAGAGTGATTTTATAAAAACTCTTGGTTTACTTGCAATACAAAAGCTATATTCCAAGTAAACCAAGTATTTTTGCTATTGCATTTTATTATATACACAACATAAAAGAATTGTGCTCTTTTTGTTTGAATAAAATGATGATTTTATGATTGCTATTTATCGAAATTTTCGAAAATCTTCATGGATGAAAAATATTTATTAATATGTGCACTTAATAATCCGCTATTTACAATTTTTAGAATTCCATGTCTATCATACGAAATTCAGCGTAAAGGGATGGTTATTCATCCCAAAATATTTCTTGCAGCAAACGCCAACGTATTTAAAGTAGTTTTTCCAGAATCATTACTAACCAATCCAGTTAAGGAACCATTGAACAACGGATTATCAGAAAAAATTAGCATGCTATAATACATATAATGGATGAAGTAAGTAAACATACTGAATTTTAGAATACTTTATTATGCATGGTAACAGTTTTAATTTACGATATTCATCTTTGGAAAGCTGAAAAAACCTCCAAAATATAACCAAAATGACAAATTAAGCATGTGCTACACTTGCAACGACCTATATAAGATGATTACAGAGATAATGATGGGAATTTGTTAAATAAATTGTTAAAGAGATTTCCCAGTAATCAACGGCCAACATACTGTAACCTGAATTCTTTAAAGATCTTTTTATCTGAAATTCTATGAATTGGAAAAGGAATTAAATAATTTTAAGAAAGTAATAAAATAAGTTTTCTAATATTATGTATTCAAAGTAAAGGAATCCAGAATTTCCAAACAAATTTAAATTTTCTGATATAAATAGTTAATATTTTCTCTTTCGGAAGTGTACTATTTTTAAATGTATATAAGATGTGTGTGTTCCATAAACGCCGATTTTAAGCCTGGATATGAAAGGAAGATATAATTATATTTTTAAATACCATTAGTATGAATTTACTTGCATTTTTATACCTCATCAAATTTATACCAATTTCTCTAAAAGCTTCGTGTCTGCTGCTGTGCATTTTGAAACTAAATGAACATAAGATCTTGAAAAACCTCAAATAGGTTAACGAAAGTATTAAAAAAACTTGTAAAAACACTAAGAGTAAAGAAAGGATACGCGTCGTTCAAATTGTTTGACTTCTCATCAACTTGCTTGACAAGCAATTCAAAATAATTTTATGAACTCAACTTGAACATCAGGCAGCCTAGCTTGATGAGTCACACAATTTCTGAACGAACGTATCTCTTTCTTTACTTCTTATGTGATTTTTACAAAGTTATTTAATCTCTAATGTGTGGCTTTCTTATGGCTTCCTTGTTTCTTCTTTCTGTCTTGCTTTCTTAATAACTCTCCTCATTGAATGTTGTGTTTGCTTTCTTAAACTTATTGCCATGGCTTTTCTCTCTATCATCTTTAACTACAAAAGATATTACTTGTATCCTATAGTCACTGTATGGGATCCTTTTTAGACCTTGATATGCTTGCAATTTTCTGCAATATAAAGTACTATCAATATACCGTCTTGTAATTTTTTCATGAAGATGAATCATGTGATATTCTTTCAATTTACAAATCAAAATTTTGGCATAAAACAAAACAATATGTGGAAGGTGAAAAATTTACATTGATTATATGTGCCCTACAATCTTCTTAAAGACAATGTGGTCAAGTAATGGATAGAAAAAGCTATATGTGGGACAAAATTATAACAATTTGCACAATCTATCTACTAGAGGAAAATGCAATTAATATTGAAATGCTTTATTACACATATATAGAGAATCGAAACGATCAATAATTGTAAAGCCACAATTAATAATCATTATTTCATTGAACTACAAGTAAAATTTAAAAAAAATGTTTGAAAACTAATTTTAAAAAGCATTTTTAGACTTTTATTTCTACGCTGATATTTTGAATCACAGTAACTTTTTTTAAATTCTTTAATGGAGCACTTTTTCCCATGGGTGTACCTTGCATCCGAATGAAGAATTTTAGATCCCATTACTTTTGTATTTATACTTTCGAAGCAAATAAACAAATATGTTTCACATTAATAAAATTAAAGAAAATATAAACTGTAAGGTGGTAATAGATATTCTGTAAATGGCATCTAAAAAGTATTTCAAATAACATTATTTATAATAATTCTTGAAATGTAATTCAAGTCATACTCTTTACACAGGGCACTGATTTTTTGGAAAGTCAAAATCTATAGTTTAATTTTTTTTTGTTAGATTTTAATGAAATTGGTCACTTTAATAAATGAAACTAATAATAATAACCAAGGAACATTATTTATCTATCATTCTTGTTCTATAAAAATGTATGCCATTATAAGTAGTACTTTACATGGTGATGTAAATATTGTTAAAAACATCAAAACCTAAGTAAAAATGTATTTCTATGCAAATACATTGTTCCTTGTAGAGGTGTAACGATTTTCAATACATCTGCGCATGTATCGGATAATCTAGAACAAGCATTTTACCCTCCTAACAATAATTTTTAGAAACATTTGGCAACTCTGTTTCAGGAGGAAAATCAATGATGATCCCAGGAATACAGTAGCAATTCAAAAAAGAAAGTTTAGAATATCATTTTTCAAACTGCTTTATTCAATGATTACCGAAACATGGCATCAGACCCGAGTCATAATGTAAACAAACAACAAATGGCCAAATCCAATAAAACATTTTAAAGGAAAAGTTCTTAGTCACGTATTTTCTAGCTTAGTCTCTTAGTAAAATATATGTACACGGATATAAATTTATGTGACACAGCTTTCGGCTTAATCAATATATTTGAGTTAGTTTTGAGTGAGAATACAGAGAGGATTTATATTATATCAACCGTGTAATAACACTAGAATAAAAATGTATGCAGTCTGAGTAAGGTATATTCACATTTACGTGTTAAATCTACCTTTAAACAAAATATACAATTCTAAAAGAAAAAAATAACTATATTTCTTTGAAAATGAAAATATTTTAAGTAATCACAAAATAATTTAAAATAGATTTTCCTGCTGCCTTTAATAAAGGCCCTTTACATAATCCAGTTTAAATAGCATCATTACTAATAAGACCAATTTGTCATTGATGACATCCACGAGGATATTACACTAAAGAAAATCATTAAAAGCGGAAAACCAATAGTTTTGATAAAATTATGATTATTGGTGTGGAATATTCTTTTCTTTTTTCCTACTTATTTTCTTTCTATTTTCTCTCATAATATTTTAATGATTTTCTTGCGGTCATTACACATTTTCTGTAATCCATATCAAATTACAAGGCTTTTCTGTGAAGTAATAATAAGCATCATTTTGTTAAATAATACGGACAATCTAATAAAAAGTAAAAATAGAAACGTTAAGAATTTAAATATTTATTTTTATTATATTGCGAATAATGAATTCTATATTTTTTTTCATTTTGAAATAAAAGTCAAATAATTGTAATTAATATTCGTACAATTAGTAAAGAAGACTAAAAATCTTTTAAATATTTCATTGCATTTTCTTTCAATATTTATTTAGACATTTCTTTCTTGTAGTTCTTTATTTGTTTTAACACGAAGATACATTATCTTCTTGTGTTATTTCATAACATTTTTTTTTCTTCAACAAAGCGAAAGTAATCTTTATAAAATTAATTCTCGATGTCTACATTATACATATTCTGTTTAAAAAAAGTTTTTTTTATATATTTCGAATGAAATTTTCATTTAAAAAAAAATTGATTTTAGTTAACACGTGTTCTGTTAGCAAAATTTATTTTCGTTTACATATCTTTTTTTTTATTTTTCAAAAACATAGCCCATTAAAGAGTTTACAGATAAGTTCAGTTATACATGAAATTCGAAAGCCGTTACCTGAAACAAGTGTTACATGTTTTAGTACTTTTTATGTTAGGTACGAATGGTGGATTATTTTTTTCAGTGCATGGTACTATATATTTATTTATTTTATCCTACAACACTGCACAGGCAGGAACTGTAGAAAACCAATTGTATTTTTAAATTTTAAATTTATTATATTTTATTGATATATATGTACATGCACTCTTTTTGGTCTCCAGAGAATTCATATTCAAGTGCACTTTGCAATCAGTTTATCTGTTGAGAAAATGAAGATTGTTTCCTGTAGGTAGATTATGTTTTGAGCATTATTCCATTGAAAAATAACCATACATAAAGAATAGATTGTGATTGAAACCAAAATCTATAAACGTAATTGTTTCCATAACTTCCAAAAACAATTTTCAACTAAAGCTAGCGGTACATTGAACAATTTTCAGTATTGCTTATTGTCATGCAGCCTAGAATATTATTAAAATTTATGAATGAATTCTCCCTGAACACTTAAGTTTGAGGTATTATTTCATTATAAAACAATTTACCATGTTTAACCCATATGGGCGAAGCATTTTGTCTTGCTGAAGATTGGTTTTATAATTTTCAGGACAATGGACTTGGGTTCTTTTCTGGGTGTTTAACACTGAACTATGCATTTATAAACACAAAAAAAAACTTATTAAAGCAACAGCAACAACTGCGGTTTTAATATGTTTTATGCATTTATAAACACAAAAAACATATTAAAGCTGCGGCTGTTGCTGCGCTCATATCTTTTTTATGATATAATTTATTTTTTAAATAATCCTATAGTGTATATATATATATATATATATATACACTCTATAACAAATAAATCGACGCACCAAGAAGGAGGTGTCCGATTGAGACGAAAATTGGTGCATAGGAAGACAATGTACAGAATAGTAAATGATTAAATTTCAGAACAATTGAATAATTTATTTCAGAGTTACAGTAACAAGTTCAATAAGGTGTTGACCCGCCGCTAGACTGGATACAAGCTGCCACTAGGCGTGGCAGCTTGTATCCAGGCTAGCGGCGGATAAAGCTCCCGGATGGTCTCCTGCGGTATTTCCTGCCAAATTCGCTCCAATTGTCGAACGAGGTCATCAACAGTCCGTGCCAGATGCAATCGCCTTCCCATCATATCCCAGACATGCTCGATGGGAGAGAGATCTGGCGATCTGGCAGGCGAAGGAAGAGTTTGACAAGCTTTCAGACAGTTTAGAGCAACACGAGCCGTATGTGGTCTGGCATTGTCCTGCTGAAAAACCATCCCGGGGCACTGAAAAAGGAACGGTAGCAAAACAGGTCTTAGGATGTCATCCACGTATCGCTGTGCAGTAAGTGCACCTCTAATGACGACCAAAGGGGTCCGGCTGTCAAAGGAAATGGCACCCCAGACCATAATGCCTTGTTGAGGGCCGGTGTGGCGTGCAATAGTGAAAGCAGGGTCCCCCCTCTGCCCTGTGCGTCTCCAAACACGTCTTCGAGGATCGTCAGGACACATTTGGAAGCGGGATTCGTCGCTAAAGACTATACGTCCCCAGTCGGCATCATTCCGACCTGATCGAGTCCTGCACCACTGTAATCTGGCTCGGCAGTGTGCAGGCGTGAGTGGCAGGTAGCGTAACGGTCGGCGCGAGCGTAGATTTCGCTCTCTCAACCGTCTGTGAATGGTCATGATGGACACTGGTGTTTGGGTTGAACGTCTGATCGTTGATAGAGATGAAGAAGGCGCTGCGACAGCTAATCGGACCATTGCTGTCCTCACGATCTGTTGTAGCCCTAGGTCGACCGCTACCATCCTGACACTGCACTCTGCCATTTTCCACCCACCCTTGCAAGCATCTTCGAATCGTCGCATCGCTTCGACTCAAATGACGAGCGATTCTCCGATTAGTCCAACCGGCCTCTTTCAATCGAATGATACGACCTCTATCAA